>SSNP01000252.1:2341-121711 GCA_006937955.1 Pachypanchax playfairii | reverse complement strand
AGCTCAGTGTCATAACGCCCAGACTCGTTCATATTGTAATTTAGCATTTGCATGACTGAAATACTAGATACTATTCAAAGCTGACAGAACAAGGTAATATACGAGTGTCTCACACTGCAGGTATAAACCACAAACACTGCTATTATCACTGCTGTAATCAACCTTGGTAAAACGTAATTCTTAGCTGTTTTTAGCTCCATATTTTGCTCACTCACCTCAGACTGGTGCCTTAAATCCTCGTTGGCGGGGCAGCAGTGTCGGTGTACTTTAGCTCTGCCGTGTAAAAGCAACGGGACAGTCTCCCTCTTCAGAACCAGCTTCTTCACAAAGCCTCGTTCATGCTCCAGCAAGTTGGTGAAGGAATCGCGGGTAAAATGTTGTCTGCAAACTCCGGCATATAATTTTCTACACTAAATATTGGAACTAAAATCTAAGTTAATAACGCTAACTAAATGCTGTGCTATCAAATCGCTAACCTGAAAATCGAAGACGTTTGCAGTTCTCTCTATTCAAACTCCAGCTCGATACGAGGCGTGTCTACGGCTGAGCCGTTTTTATACTCGGCAGCGGCAGAGCTGCCACGTCACAAAATCTTAAGAACCTCAGAGCTAATCAGTAAACTGGATTCGAAATTCGAATGCAGTACACTGTTTAACCTTAGGAGGGAGCCACACAGACGTTTTTTGGCTTAAAGTTAAGATTTTAACAAATATGCACTAAAATATCAAAATAATGCCTGGGACATGTAGTTAAGACTACTAGACACCCGTTTAGACAGTTTATCAGCAAAAAAAAGTTGATTTGGGGGTTAGTTGCACTTTAAATATAAATTCTGAGAGTCCCTAAAAAAATTAATTGAAGACTTTTGTCCCACAAAACTGGATTTTTGGGCGATATGTGCACTATGGAAGTCCAGCTGGAGTGTAGCACAACGATGATGGTCCACCATGTTTGTTACTGAACAGCCGAGTTAACTTTGCAGGCGTGATCTCAACTGCGCAAGCTGATCAAAATTAATGAGCAAATTCCAGGGTTCTGGTGAGGATGTGAGAAAAAATCTCTCTCTCTCTCTCCTTCTCTTAAAATATGCATTCTGCATTTATTTACTGTTCTGTTAAATTAATGCTTCAAATATTCCACCGCAAACAGTTTTTATATCACATCCAGGTTTAAGTTTCACTTTTCAGAAAATCATCTTTGTTCCGAGTCCGACTCTAGTGTTGCATTGTCAGAAGTAAGATTTTTTTAGCCTAAGATCAGTTTGTTGAACAGAACCAGCGCAAAAAGGCTGATTAGTTTCTGTACAGTCTCTTCATGTTGCAGCAGCTGTCTGTGACTGCGGCTTCTTTCTCGCTTGCGCTGTTCTGTTGAATAATCTCAGACTTACTGCGTTACCTCGTGCTGTTTGTAAGGCAATCGGACATTCAAACTTCTTTATTGTAAGTGTCTGATTAACAACGATTATTTCTTGGTGTCTAAGTTGTCAGCTGGGGTGTAACAGCTTTGCTTTAGAGTAGGGCTGGGAACCTCTGGGTACCTCACGATACGATACGATTCACGATACAAGGCTCACGATAACGATTATTTCACGATATACCGATACAGCAATTATCTGTATATTGGACAGGAAGTCAACCTGCGATAATCTATGACATAACTATGAGAGAGAAAAACAAGATACTTCTAGATGGAAAAAATATATATATTTTCACTTTCACGGACAATCTGTCAAACTTGTCTTCCTAACACTGACAATATTCCAGTGCAAAATTTCTATAAATAGATCCAAGTGTCTTAACAATAAGCGACACCACACTGAAATAGGAGAAAAAATATCTGAGACAAAAATATCAGAGACAATGGCTTAAACTTTGTTGTGCATTATAGTACAAAAATAACTCAGTGCTTCCCTTTCTAATAACTTATGAAACAAATAATATAATCAATCTGTTGCTTCAAAAGGTAAATAAAATAGCCCATTTTCCCTCCAGCTGAAATATGGGACAAATCATGTCCCTTTACACCTCAATACGGAACGCGTAATATTTACTCATTTCATTTTTTACAGAACAGTTGGCAACGCTAATGTGAACTGAAAGTGAGTTTGCTTTGAACAGGGAAGCTAATGGGCTGCGTTAGCTGCCGTCTGACTGTTGCTGCATCATTTCATTCTCTGCCGTGAGTCTTGAAAATTCACCAAGTGTTTAAATGTCGGATCAGATTTGTTGTATTGAAGCACTTTGTCCCGCTTCATCCTCGAGAAGGAAAGGAGCGGGGGGGGGACGCTACTCAGCTGGCTGTGGAGTATGAGATACAGGTGATCAGTACTTGTAGTGTTTCCGGTGTACTGTGCTTTTGTTTGACAGTTCTTGCATATCACAAAGTCCGTCTCCAGCTTCGTTCCATCCTCATTGCTGTAAATCCAAAATGTATCCACACCGGTTCACATGCGTCCCTTAACTTCTGTTTCTCTCTTGATTCTGCCGTTTTATTATGGTTTTCTCTCCCACCGTGTTGTGTCCGCCTGTCTCTGTATCTGACTTCCGCCCACTTCACCACCGCTCCGGTGAGGAGCGCCCCCTGTCAGACATACAATGAATTGCTCAACAGGCAATGAACATTGAAACAAGTGTTTATAGCGGCCGTATATGAAATAAAACTATTGTTTCTTGGCGTGGGCATATCGAGAATTGATCGTGACGCAAAATATCGCGATATATCGTCATATCGAGATATCGTCACCAGGGGCGATTCAAGGATCAGAGCTTTGGGGGTGCTGAGCACCCAGAGAACTGCCCAGCCAGGCAAGAAAAACTTTACTTGTCACAATGAGACTTCTTCCCCGTCTCTGTCAGTCCCTGAGCTCTTAAATGTCTTCAGTTGTCCTGAGTTCTCTCTGACTGCCTCCTTGGTGCATTTAAATCCCTGTTCCTCCCTGTCCTCATTGTCTGTTGTCTTCGTCTCCGTAATCAGTCATCATAATTTTACCATCTCTGTGCAAGTCTGCAAATTTCTTTATCAAATCATGATATGATGATGATTCTTAAATTAATCAAGTCTCTAGTATTCCAACGGCCCATATTTGGTCAGAGCCCAGTTGCTGGTTGAAATCCACCAAAATTCCACTGAAATTCTGACTACTACTACTACTACTACTGTCATTTAGCAGATGCTTTTATCCAAAGCGACTTACATTGAGAGAACATACAAGCAAGAAATCAAAGAGAAGGAAACAATATAAGGAGGCGGATTGTTTGGAGTCCAGTTTAATTCCGACGCTGATACATCAAGTGTATCAATTTTTTATTTTTTATTTATTTTTTTATTATTATTATTATTTTTTTTTTTTGTACAGATAAACTCCCAAATCGCTATCATAAATCATAAATCAATTCCACATTAAGACTGAAAGTGTTCTTTAAAGAGGTGAGTCTTAAGTCTGCTCTTAAAAGTAGGTGCCGACTCTGAGGATCGGACCGAGTTTGGTAGGTCATTCCACCATCGGGGGACAACAGAGGAGAAGAGTTTGGAACATGATCTCATGCCACGTTGTGGTGGAAGCGCTAGGCGTCTTTCAGCGGCTGAGCGTAGCTGACGCGTGGGAATGTAGGTTTGGATGAAGGAGTGAAGGTAAGTAGGAGCTGTGTGTGTTAGAGTATCTACTTCCTGCTTCCGATCCTGACGTCAGTCTTCTTTGATCTTAAATGCCACGAGACTCTGAAAGATCTTTCCGCAAGGTACGAGGTGAACCACGAGAGGACCGGCCCCGAGATGCCAAGCTTAGATAGCGTCAAGAGGAGAATGAGGTGGTTGACGGTGTCGAAAGCAGCAGACAGGTCGAGGAGTACGAGTACTGAGGAGAGACCAGCCAATTTGGCAACCCGTAGTGACTCTGCAACTGAGAGAAGAGCGGTTTCAGTGGAATGGCCTCGCTTAAAGCCTGATTGATAAGGATCAAGTAGGTCATTGTCATGGAGGAACTGTGAGACTTGAGTGAAAACGGCTTCTAACTTCTATGAACTTATACATATTTTATAACAACCTAGTGTGTAATGTAAATCTTTCTCAGGTCTTCTTCCAGTTTTTAAAACCATGTTTGTTCTCTGTTTTTAGTAAGTTGTCATGTTTTCTTTGGGCGGCCGTGGCTCAGGCGGTAGAGCAGGTCATCTGGTAACCAGAAGGTTACCGGTTTGAATACCCGCTCCACCCAGAGAAAAAAAAAGATCGCTTAGCAAGAAACTTAACCCACTTTGTGTGTAGTTTATCACCACCAACCGTGTGTGAATAGGTGAATGTCATACTGTAGTCTGAAGTGCTTTGGGGATTGTAGGTCGTACAAATTTCAGGACTTTGTGGTTATTTCTTAACTATTAACCTATTATGTGAAACATTTTATATCTGAAATATGTCAGGAAACACTGATTAACAGACCTTTCAATCTGTCTGCATCAGAATTTGTCTGGTTCCGTCAGGCTTCGGGAAGCAGCTCTTCATACTCATTATTCAAATTTGCTGGACTCTGATTGGCTAACAAACTAGCCTATAAGAGCAAGGTATACTGTTTCCTGCCCCGCTGCGCACGACAACAGTAGACATACTCTCTTCCTGTTTGCTACGTCTTATGCTAACAGCTTTTAGCCAGCAGCATGCTAGGTGTGGTTTCAACTGCAGGAGTTGATGAATACTAACGAACAAAGGAGTTGTGATGAAACAGATACAGGCCGTTCAGACTCGGTTTTTATCGCCACCTGCGTAGTTTGAGAGATTAAAACTGAAAGAGAAGTTATTGACCTGTTTTCACACCCACTATGAAGGTAAAAACACCTGTGGAGCTAAAATATTCAACAGAAACCTCAGAAAATCTGTTTTTAATGGAAGGGTCTCTTTAATATATCGTAAACAATGGAAAACTGGTTAAACAACAATCATTCATTTCCATCGTTATTGCTTTTATAATGACCCCTTTAAAAAAAAATACAGAAGCAAGAGCAAAAAATATATAATTTAAAATAACTACAAAAATAAATTATAACACAAAGGTGTTGTCATATTTAAACCTCACTAAAAGTAGCTTTAAGTCTATTTAGACTTTTACTACAACCATTATTTTCTTAATGTACTTGTGACTTTTTTTTTTTTTTTTAATTTCAAGACTTTATTCAAGATTTTATTGTGTCTTTAGTGAGAAGTCACATGTAATTTCTCTGGTTGGCCACAAGATGGCAAGATTACATATGAATAAATTTCACATTTAGCTCTGCCTTTTTAAAAAAAACAAGCCCAGTAACTTGTTACACAGTAGTCATTTTATTTTTGTGATATTCAAAACATTTACTGTCATAATTTTTATTCTAAAATGCTTTGGATGAGGCTGAATCCCAGTTACAGCTGCAGCCAGTTATGTTCTTTGGAAATCATTAAAACACTCGATATTTATCTTAAATACATTTAACTTATTAAACCCAGAGATTTTGTGTAAAACAGGTTTAGACCTCTGACAGCAGATTGTTTACAAAAGACTGTGTTATCTCCTGTTTCTGTTTGCACAGAAAGAGGAACTGATTGTTAGTGACATTCATCAGATTCCAACGAGACGCACAACGACCCTCCTCTTTCAGGGTTCAACTCAACCGTTCTGTAAATCCCTTTGAACTGGACACTGAGTGGGTCAGACTAGCAAACCCTGTTAGACATGGAGGAAACAGCTGACAGACGAGCCAACAAGAAAGTTGTTGCAGTTGTAGGAGGCGGTTTGGTAAGAAAAGAAATTGAAACTAAATGATAAATTCTGTGTGTACTGTGTTTTTTAATCTCATAAATGCAAATCTGTTACATTGTAACCCACAAGGTTTATTTATATTTTTATTTTTTTACAAAGACGATATTTCGCCACACAGTAAAACAAGGGAAGTTGAACTAGAAAGAAAAAAGTCATAAAAGGGTGATTATTTGTGACAGTGTACCTTGCACTGTGTTGTGTATGAAGTTGTTTTGACAAGGTGCAACTTCTCTTCACTGTTCAGGTTGGAGCTCTGAACGCCTGCTTCTTTGCCAAAAGGGGTTTTCATGTAGAAGTCTTTGAAACAAGGGAAGGTAGTGTATGACTGTTTTTTATTTTGCAAAGCAAACAAAGCAGGCATTTTACACTTTTATCTCAAAAACCTACATATATGCACTAGGTTTGTAACGCTGAAACAGAATTTTTGATGTTTTTTTTGGGGGGCAGATATCCGAAAGGCTAAATATGTGAAAGGCAGAAGCATCAACCTGGCCTTGTCTCTCAGAGGCCGGCAAGCGCTGAAACATGTTGGGATGGAGGAGAAGGTATGCTGATTTAATTATTTTAATGTGGAAGAAGTGAAAATAAGCTAAACTAAGAGGTTTATCTGAGTAGTAGAAGAGAAATGACCCATTATGAGTCTAATGGTCAGAACTGGTCTTGAGCCAAACCACAAAAAAGAGAAAGCAATGTATTTTTAAATATGTGCAACAAATAGGTCCAGTGTATTTAAACAAAATACTTTGTAAATCAAACCAGTGGGTCTGTTCATATTGAACATCAACACAGCCTGAACTTACTCAGACTAAAAGTCTTATTTTCCTTTAAAAATAGTTCCTTTTTCTTCCTCAGTCTTATGAAGACGACACAACACTTCCTCATTAATGCTGAAACTCCTCAAAATCTTTTGTTACTGATTTTTAGTTCTGTCTTTTAAAGATTTGGTGAACGTCTGCCATTAGTTTCATTGTGTGATTAACAGACACTCTTCCACTTGGATCATTTTTTATGAGGCTTTGGCAAACTGAACATTAAGATTTATTGATCCTGTGGGGAAAGGGGAAATTTTCAGAGATTATGTGTTAGTTTGCCAGTTCTTCCTGTGTGCAATCATTGGTTGATATGCTTTGGATTACTCTGTGCTACCTCTCGTCACCATCCATGTAAGTCACGCTGCCCCGTCAGCGTTTTCCTTTGTCCCTATTAAAATAGTTTATTTTGATCTCCTAGTTGTCCGCTCCCTGCATTTGGGTCCTGATCACAAATAACACAAAATCATGACATCATCCCTAAGTATGGAGCAGAGGACTTTGGCCAAATAGCTGAAGTTTTTGAGTAATAATTATAAAAGAAGTAAAGAATTTTTAATCAGAGTACAGTGTTATGTCTGGGTTAGTGATCTGGCCTTCTGCCAAAGGAGGAACATAATGAGAACTGCCAGGGTTCTTACAGAGTGACGTCAGATGGACCTCTGGCCTGAATGTTTCAGCCCAAACCTTTAAAAACAAACTTAATAAGGGACTGAAGACCCAACGTCCTCCAGTGGCCCTGTACAAAGTCAAGTACATCCTTTTCTGATCACACCATCAGTCTCCTTTTGAACCATTATGGGCTCCATGGAGTAGGACTCACGAGGACATACTGACTAAAAAACACAAGAAAGCCAGACAGGAAATCACCAAAATGCAGATTGAAAAGCAGTAAAGTTTTTGGGATAATATCTCTTGTACTGATGAGATAAAACCTGAGATATTTGTTTATGTTGTTTGATTTCTTTATTTGTTTTCTCTTGAACAGTTTTAGGACAAATTCAAACCCGTTTATTTAATTTGTGTCACTTTTTATCTTAACATACCAAGACATTATACCAAAGTATTTGTTCTAAACATTTATTCTTGTCTTCACTGATTTTATTTTTTTCTCAGGTTGTCTCAAAGGGAATTCCAATGCGTGCAAGAATGATCCATTCACTGGGTGGGACACAGTCTCCAATTCCTTATGGAAAGAAAAACCAGGTAAAAAAGAAGTTGTCTCGTTATTTTCCTGCCAACCTTTATGTGGGATTTAAATGAACTAAACTGACACTTGAGCATGAATATAGAACACACTGGAAATTTACTCTGCTTCAAGTAAAACAACAACCTTATGTACAGGCCGGTCAAGTGAAACGGTCTTAGTAATATGTTTACCACTAACCAAGAGTTTAACCTTTCTCACTTTATTATCTGCCCCAGAGTAGACATTAATGACTCTGGCTATTTTCCATTCATTGCGTGGAACAAGATCGTCTTGAAGTAGAACAATATCATTAACCTTCAAGTTTCTTTTAGACGCATGCCATTTTTGCCTTGCCTTGCCTTTAAATGCAAATATAAATGCAAATGTTTTGTCAATTTTAACCAAGATGTTTATTTAATCCTCAAACTTTTTTTTTTTTTTTAATTTTCCACAAAGCTGACCTGATTTCTTGTGCTGCTGAACAGAAAATTCCTCCATATTTATATAAGAAGTATTTGGTTGTGAGAAAACATGATGTAAGAATTGCCTCATCTATTTTCACATCAAAATTCCCTTTCCTGCTTGCTAGACTATAGACTATATGCACCAAGATGCAGCAGTGAAACAAAAAATTGTCATAAACTATAGTAAAGAGGTGTTTAAATGGCAGTATAAAACACATCCCTATAATACAATGTGCAGTAGGACGTGTGTAAAAACAGTTGTGAGTTCACCCTGTTGTTAGTGATGCAAAGGATCTGAATCTCATCTGTGGTTAAACAAAACAAAAACATTTAGGAATTCCAAGAGACACACAGACTTAAATATCCTAAATGTAGAGGCAAAATTAGAACCCTTAAAGTGTCTCTGACATGATAAATCTTTATTTGATTCTTATAAGGCAAGTATGAATGTGTGAAACAGGAAGTAGCTCTTTGTTACCCAGAGAATGATGACATCACTCACACAGAAATAAAAGACTTGATGATGTTCTGACTCAGTGGGTTGGAGTTTGATTAATGGAAAGATTCATCTGTGCAGCTCGAGTGATTTTCACTCAACAGAGACACGAGTTAAACATTAAATATAATTTCTATCAACAACATGACCTGTAATCTAATACTGAACAGAAACAAAGCAGCAATATGCAGAAAGAACCACGTGGAAATCCTCTTTACTGTCTCACTCTCAACACGCTGAGAAACATGAATGTTCTAAATAAAAAGGGACTGGAGTTTGAAATGAGCTGCAGCTGCAGGTCAACAGGATATTTCTGTCACACAGCTGCTGTCATGAGGACGAGTCATGAATGTTATTATATTCACAGCTGTAACCACAAACATACACAGAGAGAGAAATAATCACAGTTCCACCAGAGTCACACGTGCACGCACATCAGATGTTGAGAATACTAACTCCATGAGAGATTTCTGTATAGATTTTCGTCTATTTTTCCGTCTTCTGCTCTGATCCGACTGTTTATCTGTTCGTTTACATTCACAATGACACTGAGACTGACTGTGTTTGACCAGCAGAACTTGAAGCCTGTGGAACTGATTTCAGCTCCAACATATTCGGTTGAGAGCATCAAAACTGGGTTTCTTAACATGATTTCTTTTTTTTAGAAAGACACAAACACTCAAACAACAGATTCTTGATCTGAATCTCCATTTTCTAAAAATCACTTTGTTTAATCACCTGGTCCTGCCTTTAGTCACTTCCGGTAAATGCGCGTTCTTCAAAACTGTGCAGAGATATTCCATAAATATGCATATTTGAGACTTTATTACTGTAAATCTGTGCATCCCTGTTTGTATGTAAAACTGTTCAGATTTATATTGATTGATACAAAGTAGTAAAATAACACATAAAAACTGCATGTCAGAGACAGTTTAAGTTTTTTGTTCTCATCACAAATTAACACATTGACACAGTTCTGTTTGAGAAGCTATGAAAATGCTCTACATTATAGAATGCTCTCTTTCAGTACATCCTGTCTGTAGACCGAGCCAATCTGAACAAAGAGCTGTTAACAGGTAAGAACTTTAATCGCAAATATGTCTAAGAAATGATTGCATTATGATGCTAAATTGAAAAAGTACCTAAAGAATAATGCTACAGAATTTCAAAGTGGATTTTTTTTTTTTTGCAAGAACATACAGCACTTAGCTTCTTTCACTCATGTACTAATTTAGATAGCATAGCATGTTTAGCATATGTTAGTTTGTGAATGCATGAAACTTGCCTTATTTCGCTCCTCATTTGTGACAAAGCATATAACAGTTCAGGCCATAAAAAACTCCTAGTTATGGAGTTCAGTCCTGCTATAGGTACCAACGTTTGTTCTGGTGAGGAAGTTATCAGTGTTTATTCTCCAGTTCATTTGCAGCAGCATGAATTACAGTGTACATACATTAAAATATTTCTTTCTTTTCTGTAGCGTGTGCTAGATGTCACATTAAAAAACATCTAATTTCAATCAGCATAAAATAATAATTGGCTGTGATGTAATGTAGCTGTCACTGTTACCTTGTAGCAAAAGGCTTGAGGGTTACAAAACCCAGCTGCATCTTTCTGCATGGAGTTTGCATGTTCACCCCATCCATGTACAGGTTTTCTCTGGGGCCTCCAGCTTCTTCCCATGGACCAATTGGTTACCTGGCAACTCTAAATTGTCCCTATAAGGAAGTGTGTGTGTGTTGTTTGTCTCTGTGGTCCTGTGATGGACTGGTGAGCGGTTGAATGTGAACACATGCAACAGACCCCCATGACCCTGAGTAGGATGGATGGATGGATGGACAGAAGAATGGAAGCATGGATGGACTAATGGACGGACTTTCATGACGTGGGATGTCAGGGCAACAGGCCTGTAGTCGTTAGGGGCCAATGGATGAGATGTCTTTGGTACTGGAACAAGGCAGGATGTTTTCCATAGAACTGGTACCTTCTCCAGGGTGAGGCTGAGGATGAAGATCATAGATATAAAAACTCAATACCTTCTCACCGCTGTTGGTGTTTGGTGTTGCTGTTTTTAGAGCTGCCTCTACTTGCTAAGAAGTTTGGAATCAGCAAATCATAAACCAACAAAGTTCTCCTAAATTGTATATAAATATATCTCGACCACAAAGTTTGTTTATTTCTTCATTTACTGAGAAAAACACATTCCTTCCCATCATTTGTCCTAATTTCAGCTGTGCATCACAGCAGATCCCCCCGTGTTTAAGCTTCTTGGCAGATTTTAAAGTGCCTCAGGGCATCAGGCAGCATCAGTGAGCGTTTAGAGATAACAACTCAGCTTCACCTCTAATTAGATTAATGTGTAGAAAAGTCATTCTGATCCAGGTTTCTGCTGTGATTTTTTTTTTTTTTTTTCGATAAAGAGATTTTGGGGTGTGACATTGCAAACACGAATGTATTTTTCTAATTCTGTCTTCACTGACATCCGTGTTCTTGTGTTCAGTAGATTCATGGTGATCCCTTTGACTCTACTGTTTTATTAACATTTTAAATGTTTATTTTATATTTTAACGAGACATTTATCTGTCTTACACGAAAATTTGCGTTGGTCCATTTGTGATAAACATTTTGGTGGCATTTTACCCTCACAGAGGCAGAGACCTATACAAACACTAAGCTGAACTTCGACCACAAGCTCCATGACTGGAATGCTAAATCAGGACTAATGACCTTTGCCAGGTAAATAATTACTGAGACCGCTCATTTGCACTCAGATATACATTTACTCCCTAAAATGCAGATCTACATATTTGGATTATTTATTCCTAAGGATTTATTGACCATGTTTCCTAATTTTTGCACATGAATCTGTCCTGTGCCTTGTTAATGGTCAAAGCTGCTGTGAAAGACTTTATTTACCCTGTAACTGGATGTCCTGGAGGTAAATGTGACACAACATTTATAGTCCAGTTCACAGCTGTTTTTGTGCTGTAAGGTTTAATCTACTCATGCAGTTGATAATGAACACAGTAAAAAAAAAAAAAAAAGTCCAAACTCTGATTATTTTTTTAAGTCTTTAAATCCACCATTTAAAAAAAAAACCTTTGTCTTTTCTGTTTTTTGCATATATGTTTTTAACTTGGTGAAAAATATGAATCACAGTGAGTCATTGTGCACTCACTGTCACTTTTATCAAATACTTGAATGCACTTTAATTTCAGAGAGTTGTTTACGTGGGCTCTAAGCCTCACCTGGAGTTGTGCATCACACATGCAGAGAACATCTCTCGTCTCTCACTGCTGTTAAACTGTGACAGCTCACGCTCGCCCTCTCCAGCTTGTATAATTAAATGTATGTGGAGAGCCTGATGTCATTATGATAACAGCATCTCCTTCACCTGCCAGGAAATGCACAGATGACCATCACCATAAAACACTGTACAATCTATATATAGTTTGGGCTATACTTGTACAATAATCAAGTTTAATGTATTAAATTGAATGTGTTCTGTGGGAATAACATTAACATCCCTGCCTGATTCTACTGTAATCAGGAAACTGGTTACTGTTAGACTTATTTTTCACAATCTAGTTTAAAGATGGGTCAGAAAATAGTTTCTTCTCTCTAAGAAAGCAATAAATCTTTAAACTTTACAGATATTTATAAACGTTATCAGCTGAAATCCAGAGGGATGGAGCGGAGATAACTAGGTTTACAGCCACAGGTCATGTGACCAATTCTACGAAGCAGGTCTAATGTTTTCAGGGTATCTCTGGATTGCTGTGTTTAACAAATCCTATTTATATATATATATATATATATATATATATATATATTTATATTTATTTATTTATTTATTTATTTAGATGAAAGTCATGTTTTACTAAAACAAACATTCTGCTTTTAAGGTCAGACGGATCCAAGATGCAGGTTCAAGCAGATCTGATTGTGGGGTGTGATGGAGCTTTTTCTGCTGTTCGCAAGCAGTTCCTTCGTCGCAGCCGCTTCAACTACAGCCAGACGTACATCCCTCATGGCTACATGGAGCTCACTATGCCACCCAATAATGGAGAGGTCAGGCACTACAAGCTACCAAAGATGGGTTCCGAATTTTCCAGCTTCTGTGGGCAATTTTCTAAAAATAAATGTAATTTTTGCGTATTTCATCTTTCATCATTTCCAGTTTGCTATGAAGCCCAATTACCTGCACATTTGGCCACGAAACACATTCATGATGATTGCCCTGCCGAACCTGGTGAGTATAAATCTTTTACTGCTAGAAGCTTTGTTTCTCGTTAAATTATTACTATCATGAAAATATAGAGACATCCCTCATTTTTGAATATTTTGCCTTCTTGGAGCCAGAATTTCTTGTAATATTTTTCTAGTTCTTTATGCTTTAAATACATTTTTTAAGTTTTAATTAAATATCAGAAACCTATGTGGGACTCCAGACAGAAAACTATCTCAAACTGAACTGAAATCAAAAATTAAATCAGTTAAGAAAATTTCAGGATCAACCTGCTCTTCATCCAGTTTCTACCTCTGTCCCCTTTGTCCTTTTTAATCCTACAATTACCTTTCTGCTTGGATGATTCAGCACCACAGTTATTTCTCCTCCATGAGCTTCAGAGTGCATTCACATGATCACTTACTTTCCCAGACACATACTGTATTAAGGCAGAGAGCCAGATGTGGGTACCATGGTTACACTGACACCGCTATAAAGGTCCTCTGGAGGATGTTTTTTTTAAAGCTGATAGATGGTTCCTGCTCAGAGAGATGACACTGATGTGACAACCACCTCACAGCACTTTCATGCATCACTTCTTCAGACTAACGTTCAGCTTTACTTTTGAATCAATATTAAATAATTTTAGACAATATAGCTTAAATTTTAAAGTAAAAAACACCAATTAAAATATCATATGACTTAAATGCAGAAAGACTGACTTGATAGACCGTGACTCAAAACTGAGAGAGCGAAAAACCTGAGAAGTTTAAGGGGAAACATTCAAATCTTTGCTATGTCTGATCTGTCTCAGCCTGGTCCAGCTGCATTTTACTGTCTGAAAGCAAAACTGAAGTTAACAAACAACAAATGAGCAAAGCTGAAGATCTCAGATAGTTTCGTAGAAAAAAGAAACCCATTTATTGGCTATGTCAATGGAAAGATATTCCAGACTTCAGAGAGTCGTTTCCTTCAGGGAGAAATAAGATTCAATATGTTGAACCATCCGATTGAAATTTCTCCACTTTCATTCATTTGTCTTTATGAGCTCATTCTTAGAAACTCTTTTAACAGTTGCATTGTCAGTTTGAAGGAAGAAATGCAAAGTGATTTGGTGCATCAAAGCATCAGCTGATTCCACAACAAAGAGCTGAAGCTTGTCTTAAAGGAGAACGCCCGTTTTTTGCAATTGGGGCCTTATTTATTCTGTGAGATGTGTTTTACTCGTCATCAGTGGTACTTTTTTGCGATTCGGATTCGTCTTGGAGATTTTTGATTCACACGGCAAACACCTAAACGCCAATAAACGAGAGTCAGTTGGGCCTGCGTTCGCCGACCCTAAATCGGTTTAAAATCAGTTCAAATCCGTTATTTTTTTAATCTGGCCATTAGGATACTCTATTGTTTTTTCCGTTCCAGTGCCATCTTGAATCCTGCGCTCATAGAAATTATATTTTTTAGGAAGCTAAGCCACTGCACCAATAGAATGGGTGCGCGGAGAGATGATGTCACTCTCCCGTCACTGTAAAAAATATCATTTCTATGAGCGGATGTTAACGGCTGTGAATTAGGACAGGTCTAGCCTTCAGATGAACTCCCGCCCCCACCCCCGTGAATGTGCCGTCACCTAGCAACCGTGACGACTCAAGCCTGAACAGAAGTTACAACTGTTTAAAAAATGTTTGAAGAAACGGTCTTTAGTTGGTTAATCCTGCAATAAATATGTTGATTATTTTATTTTTCTTTTGTATGAGAAAAATAAGGCTCTTCTGCCTTCTGTATTTTTATTATTTAATGTTAACCTTGAATATTTGTTCATAGATCAGAAATTTATGTAGCAGGTTTATATATGTTTCACAAAGTTGTAAATATAGGTGTTAAAGTGAATTTGTGACAATTACTTTTTGATTTTACACATTTATTTTGCTAATGTACAACTTTTTCTTCTTTTTGGCCTGAATGGGGGTCCATACTACAGCAGCCGAACACTTTACACCAGTAAAGACATGATCCATCTCAGCCCTGAGCTTTATAAAAACTGTTATCTTTTCTTTTGGCCCGAAAAGATAGAAAACCCTGTTGCAATAAAAAAAAAATGAACGGAGTGGCATGCGGAACCTGCCACACGAGCAGAGACTACAATACAAGCACTTTTACCGTAACATTTCAGACTAAAATAACCTTCAAATATTTTATATAAATAACCAAAGCCCCAAATCTAACAGTTTTAAGCTTATGTGCAATCATTTCCGGGTGCGGCTCTCACTTCACTGTCCGCCATTGCTCATAAAAAAAATCTCCCGTTCAACCTGCAATGCATGTTGGGATATGTTGACTAGCGAAGGATACACTGAACCTATCCTTCAAATCGGGGGAAAAAAAGGCTGGATTTCTCTGCCCCATTTGAAGGAGTCTTCGAATTGGGACAGGCCTAGTTACGGCTCTGTAACGTAACCGGTCCACAACAGCTGAACGAGGAACAGGTGTTACCAATCAGCAGCCTGCTCCTAACCAAAGATTTTCTTCCTGAGAAGATGAGTCACTCAGTATAGAAGCAAAACAGTCGCTTTCAAGCAAAAATGACGCCAACTGTGGGTGTTTTTCATACCGAGAGATTCTCCAGCATTTCATACTTCTCATACGCAGAACCAATGTTTACTCTTGTTCTTTGTCTACGTCGAGCCGACTCGAGTTTCGCCCTTCTCTTCAATGATTATTTTATGTTACCCATGGTGAAAAAATAGCTCTCAATAAACAGAGCAGCAGAAACGCTTGTGGACTGGCACTGAGAAAGACGGGTCTGGTGTGAACAAGGGGGAAAGAGCTGAGCTCTCCATCGCGGCGCCCAGGCGTCAAGCTTCCGTGATTATCCACACGCCGGGACTGCTGCTACTAGCATTTCAGCACTAGCAGCAGCACTTGTACTGAGTAACAATAAATAGTCCTTTACCATTGATGACTCTGCGGTGTTTGAAAAAACAAAGTTGTAGTAGTTCCAGAAAAAACTCCAGTGATGTCAATAGTAAACAAACAAACAAGAGGAGAGTCCTATTCAAATTCACGATCCAACAACGCATGCGCACTACTCGAAAAACGACAAACAGCCATTGAGCTTCTCATTTGGGGCAAAATCCTCTTTACCGCCTTTAAGTACAGGAGCTTATGAAAAACTCATTTGATCGTGTGTAGTCACGCTTTAGTTTTACTGTGTAGCTAAGTTAGCTCTGTTTTTTTTTTCTTTTGTTTTTTTCGTTTAAGAGTGTTGCACCAACAACATTGTTCACAGATGTTGGAGATGACGGATGACCATTTATTTGTCCAGGGTGACAATTTTCAAAATTAAATATTTAGTTAAAAAATATTTAATTTTGAAAATAAATATATATTTTGTAAAATAAACATGTATCTTCACAATAAATATTTAACTTGCTAACTAAACATTTAGTTAGTAAATGTAACATTTATAAATTAATAACAAGGTGAAAATAAGCTAAATAATAAAAAATATTGCTGTTAATTTTTGATTGTGTAACTTTACAAACAGCACCCCAAATCTGCATGTGGCACCAATTCACAACAAAAGTAATGTAAAAGCCTTTTACCAAAAAATGCAACAAGTCCAATTCTTATAAAGTCCAATTCATATTAAAACAGATTCAAATTCAAAGCGGACCAAAAAAAATACTGACTGCTTACACCAGACAAAGATTTTGTCCTATTTATGTATCTTTTATATTAATTGGTCCCTGTTTTAGATTCTTGAATTCAAGTGGGCGCTACACTCTCAGAAATAAATGTATGAGACAAGAACATTTTTGTACCTATAGGTAAATTGTTTTAAAATGTTCCCTTAAAAGTACAATATTGGTCTTTAAAGGTCAGAAATGCCCCTCTGAGGGTTCAAATTGATATAAAGTAGAAATTTGTACCATTTCAACTGCACCTGCAACCCTGGCCAAGGCTGGTTAATCTAAATTTCATTAAGTTTCATCCATCATTTTTAATACTATGGTTTACATGTTGGTTTTAGACTTCAAAATGTGGCATTATTTTACCGTTTTAGTGGAACAACTTCATAAGGTACAAAAATGGACCTGGACTACAGGGTACACCCCCAGCGACAAGAAGGGTACAAATTCCTGTCGCTGGGGGTGTACCCTGTAGTCCAGGTCCATTTTTGTACCTTATGAAGTTGTTCCACTAAAACAGTAAAATTAGGCCACGTTTTGAAGTCTAAAACCAACATTCTGAAACATAATATTACAATATTGAAAATGATGGAAGAAACTTCATAAAATGGAGATTAACCAGCCTTGACCAGGGTTGCAGGTGCAGTTGAAATGGTACAAATATGTACTTTATATCAATTTGAACACTCTAAGGGACATTTCTGACCTTTTAAAGACCAATATTGTACTTTTAAGGGAACATTTTTAAAAAATATATCTATAGGTACAAACAATTTCTTGTCTCGTACCTCTATTTCTGAGCGTGTACTGCTGGATAGCTGCACCACATTTCCATCATGTGAAGCATGCTCCATGTTCTATTGTAGATTTCAAAGCTAACCTCTCTGTGCCTTTATTTTCCAACTTAGGACAAGACATTCACCTGTACACTCTTCATGCCCTTTGAAGACTTTGAGAAGATCACCACAGGAGATGAAGTTATTGAATTTTTCCAAAATTACTTCCCTGATGCCATCCCTCTAATCGGAGCGTGAGTGACCTTCTCGCTTCTTGTGACTCTCCTGTTGCACATCTTCATTTTCTCTTAACTGCCATTTTTCTTTTATCTCATCAACTTTAAAGTTTCCA
Organism: Pachypanchax playfairii; assembly: GCA_006937955.1. NCBI lineage: Eukaryota > Metazoa > Chordata > Actinopteri > Cyprinodontiformes > Aplocheilidae > Pachypanchax > Pachypanchax playfairii. Next base: position 103,929 of record SSNP01000252.1, on the reverse strand, counting down.
GCAACTCACAGACTGCAGTGGAATCCACTGCCATGATCTGTAAAGTGTGAAATTGCCGACTAGCACTCTAATAGATTTCTTCCAGGATTTTTGAAGTTAAGGTGAATTTGCTGCGGCTGACAAAGAGATGGAAGAATGCGCAAGGTGTATAACAGCACACAGTGTGCTAAATGGTCATTAACAGATACTCGCTTTGTTTTTTTAAAAACAGGGCAGATAGAACAAAGTGTTTTACCAAACACAGTCTTTTGTTTAAAGAAAAACCTGTCAGATTAGATCAGTTATTCTTAATAAGTCAGTAACTGTTTTGTTTGTATTTGTCCTCTGCAGCGATGCCCTCAGGAGAGATTATTTCCGACTGCCTGCACAGGCCATGGTGTCTGTTAAATGTTCCCCCTATCACATCGATGACAAATGTGTCCTTATGGGAGATGCAGCCCACGCTGTGGTGCCTTTTTACGGACAGGGAATGAACGCTGTAAGTAGCTGAAAGCGAGGAAAAGGCAGAGCAGAATCATGAGTCAGCTCATTCATCCATTCATATTCTTTAGGGCTTTGAGGACTGCATTGTCTTTGATGAAATGATGGATCAGTTCAATGAGGATTTCAGTAAGTGCCTTTTAAAGGTAAACATATTGTTAATAATACGTAAATCAAAGATAAAAAAGCTGATAAGAAAATTGCTTTTCTTTGTTTACACACCCAGGTGTTGTGCTGCCGGAGTTTTCGAGAGTGCGAGTTCCAGATGACCATGCTATTGCAGACCTCGCCATGTACAACTATGTTGAAGTAATTAATAATCCTTTCACATTTTTGTCACAGAGCTACATAGAGACAAATAACCGTTCACTCACACTGAGGGACACTACAGAATCGCCATTTAAAGCAGTACTAAATAACTGGTCCTTGTTTCCCACCCAGTGGTTAAAAACAGAATTACAACCATTTCTCAGATGGCCATTGCTCGAACCAGCTTAGCAGATGTCATCAGACAAGGTGGCGTATTTTGCCTCATTTTTAATTCACGATTATTAACAATGCGGAACACTCAGAAGACGTTACTCTTTTTCTTTCACGTTCCAACAGGATGCCAGCAAAAGGTGAACTCTGGTCAGTGATCTGAAAAGCATTCTGCTAGCCTTTATAGGAGCGAATGGTGACCGCTGCTGCAACAAACAGCTGTTGCCATAAAGCAGCAAAGAAACCGCCCACTCAAGGCCGCGACCTGGAGCACTGAAGTTGCTCAGTGTATTGTAAAGCCATCGGAGGGTCCAGAGTGATGTCTAATATGAAGCTGAACATGTTTTTTGGTTAGCATCCACTTAGACAAATTTCAAAACAGTAGCTAAAAGTTATTTAGTACTGCTTTAACGACATGCATGTTTTTGATCTATGGTAGGAAACTAACCTGGACAAACCACCGTATGCGCCGGTAGAACATGCAAACTCCATACAGAAATGTCTCAGTCAGGATTCAAGCCCATGTAAACCATTTTGCTAAAAATAAAAGGTTATTTTAGAGGTGATTTCAACAGAAAAACAACAGAAGATGGTAATAAAATAATGACTTTTTAATCTAATTGCTTTAAATAGCATGAAAATAAACACAATTGTGACTAAACTAACACTTTTTTTTTAATCACAAATAATTAAATAAAAGTGTGTTCAGTGATTAAAAATCAAATGAATTACATAAAAAATACACAATTACTTAAACTGCAAACTGATGTCTGAGTAACTTAAAGAATCTCTAGAAATAGTGTTTAGATTTTCACTCTTGCTGTTGCTCTCAGTTTAATCTGTTCCAGTACAAATATAAATATAGTTGAAATATATAAAATAGAAGCTGCTCAGTAAAATGCTTTGAGCCTTGCACTCCAACAGCTATCAGACCAGTGCCAGAAGACCTGAAGGGCTGAAGTGATTCAGATGCTGGAAGCATGTGAGACAGTCCTTTCCTCCAGCCCTTTCCTCCCTATCCTCAAACGCCTTCCTCCTCTCGCTCCTTTACACAGCTTCGCCTCACACACTCAGGGTTTTGGGGCATGGATGGTTCATGGGGGTGGGAAGGATCCTCCCTCTCTCTACCCTCATGGCAGCCTGTGCTCCAATTTTAACCCACACCTTGGACACGTCCATTTCACAAACAACCACAAATACACACTCATATGTAGGGCTCTGGGGGTGGGGGCGGTGCTGGGGAGGGACTGGTCACCCGGTTCATTTCTCCTGCTTGTCCTCATCCCTAAAAATGAATAACATTTCTACACTGAGGGTTTGGGGGTGGGGGCTGTGGGGGCACCATCTGTCTCCTGATGGAGGGATGTTCCCGGGTGCCCCAACCCCCATTTCTTTTATCATTTAATTGCATTTTAGTACATAACGTACCATCAGTACATTTGAGCGGAAAGAGTGAGGTACGGGGTCTTCTCTACACCCCCGTTGGCTGCTTTCCGTCCGTGGTGTGGGGGGCTGGTGGGCTGCTCGGTGACTGTGGGGCTCCAGGTGCCCCCCATGGCTACGCCTCAAGGCAGAAGGGGAAATTCCTGGTTCTGGGACAGGTTGCCTTTCTTGGGTGTTGGTTCCTAGATCTGGGAGTATAGAGTGTGTATGGGGAGCAGACGTGAGTGTCCATTGTATATTCCTGTTTTTGTCTTTGTCTGTGTGGGTGTGAGAGTATGTGAGTGTGCAGAGGGTGGGAATGTGAGTCTGTGTATGAATGTATGTTCTTGTCTGTCTGTCAGGTTGGGCTTCGGACTCCTCTCTCTTGTGGCACCCTTGGCTTCTCTACAGGGAGGCTGCCTCTCCCTCCTTGCTGGGCTACCCCTTCTGGGTGGCGCCCCGGCTGGATGGCACGTTGGTGGCCGTTGGGGTTCGAGGCTTGGCTCCTGGGTATGTGCTGGCTCGCTCCCGGCAGCTGCTTGATGGGGCCTGGTCCCTCCTGGACGGGTTGGGTCCCTGTTGGGGGGCAGGATCTCCTGATCCGTGTCTCGGTCGTCCCGGGTGTGGTTGGTTGCCCTATGGGCTCGTCACTACGGCCCCCTGGAGTTCTCTGCACTGTGGTTGTGGGGCGGCCGCTCTGGTGGTCATTGCTGCTCTTGTCTGGTGGGACCGTGGTTCGCCCTGCGCTGTTCTCCCGGGTACATCTCTGCCTCTGGGGGGTCCTTGGGTGTCCTGGGCCTCGGTCTCTCGTGGTCCGCTTCAGGGCATGTGGGATGTAGCTGAGGATTTATTTAGTTTTATTTTATTTTTTTTAATATTCAATGTCGAAATTCCGCAATCACAAGCGCGTCGCTGCACTCAGGTGTTCACTGAGTAGTCCACTCAGGTGTTTGCATATATTAAATCTGGCTGTGACATCACTAAAGCACAGTGTTTAAAAAGGTCACTTAAGTGTGAGTTTATGTTAAATTATCCTTTTTTCTTTTTTTTTCTTTTAGCATAAATGTTTGCTGTGCTTTCACATTGAAACTATTTTAACTTACTGCACCTGCAAGCCTGGCCAAGGCTGGTTAATATCCAGGTTTCATCCATAATTTTTAATATAATGTTTCAAATATTGGTTTTAGTCTTCAAAAAGTGGCATAAATTTACTGTTTTACTGGTACAACTTCATTGGGTACAAAAATGGACCTGGACTAAAGGGCATAGGAATGTCTCTCAAAAAGGAACACCCAGTGACAAGAATTTGTACCCTTTTAGTTACACATTTTTCCTGTTGATGATGAACTACATATTGACTTAAAATGACTGAAATATCAATATTTTAATAAGATAAATGATTTTGGAACATAAAAAGTTGAAATCGGAGGTATCGATATTCCAGTGTTGAGCCACACATTCCTAAATTCCGTTTCTTCACTCAGACTTGTCCTGATCTCCACATTTGTTTCTTGTCATACACTTGGAAACAAAATAGACACAAATACTCACTCCAGAGCAGAGACTGTAGCCTCTTCAATCCAAATAAATAAAAGAACAAATCAAATGATCTTGTCTGGAATAAAATCCACAGGAGAATACTTCATTTTGCAAAAAGTTTGTCCTTATGAGTTTGACAGAGGTACCAAATAAAAATAAAATTAATGAAGTAGAAACATTGGAATCTCTAAACTAACCAATTTGTTATTTTAATTTCTAGATGCGAGCGCATGTCAACTCCAAATGGTTCCTCTTCAGAAAACATGTGGATAATGTTCTTCACTTCCTCATGCCAAAGACTATAATTCCTCTTTATACGATGGTGCGTATTCAGAAAATAATGGTGCTGTTATATTTCATCATCCACCCAAAAACTAAAGAATTTGTTCTTCTCCATCTCCAGATAACTTTTACCAGGACCAGATACCATAAAGCTGTGGAGCACTGGCACTGGCAAGAGAGAGTACGTTTTCTCTTTCATTTTATTTATTGTGTTTTATTTCATCTCTTGGGTTAATTTAAATTAGAAGATTGTATTTCAGCAATCTTTTGAAGTCGTGTCAGTCCTGAGCATTCACTCTCCCTTTTTGGCACCATTTGAATTCTCTGTGTTGTGAGGAGAGATGTCTCTGGCTTGGTTGTCGATAAGCCGGTTAGTCCTTGTGACTTCAGCATTAACGGTCAAGGGGACAGCAGGGATTTACAAAATCTCCAATGCAAATTGTTCAAACCCAAAGGAAAGTGTTGGCAGAGGACAAAATGAACATCATGAGATGTGAAAAAACTCTGCATGTAGAAATTCACCTTTAATATCAAAAGGAGATCTGAGAAAAAGAATGAGTGTTTGTGTTTTAAGTGTCAAGAGATTTTAAAAAACAAGGTCACATGATAAAATGATACGAATGCTCATACTATCAAAAGAAGATGATTCTGGAAGGAAAAATTAAAGTCTTACAGAGTAATGGTCAGAGTTCCGCTGTGGTACCTACAGAAGAAATGAAGGAGCAGGCGGAGACAGAGTCTGAATCTAAAACCAAACAACAAGGGACAGACAGAGGCAGGAAACAGTCCAGGTTCAAGGTGCACAGGTAGTCCATAAAACAAGCTGGTGCAGAAGCATGAGGCAATTCAACAAACTGGCAACCATCAAGGGAAACACATGGTTTATATAAAAGACAACACAGGTGCAATACATGAACTAAATTACTGACAAGGACTGAGGTGACAGAAAGAAACACTGACACATAAAATTAAAGTGAGACTAACCATGCATGAAACAAATGTAATCTTAAAGACCCACTCCAATGAAAATCGTGTTTTTCGTATTAACATGTACTTGTGGCATTTTTCTGACGCTAGAGGACGAATCTATCGCGAGAAAATTAAGGCCAAAATTGCATTTCTGAGCATTTCTGCTTTTAAATCGCTGTGACTCGTTAGTCATTTGAAAAATGCTGTTTGAAAAAGAACGTTTTAGTGATGTACAGTGGCGGCCGGTGAAAAGTTTTTTTTAGGTGGGGCTGCATAAATCCAATAAAAAATTTGTAAAGATGAGTTAATTTAAACCCTGTATAAAAAATACATTTTTAACTTAAGTTAAATATTTAACAAAGACTTTATTCAATTGCTGGGTTTCACATGACGTTGCGTTGACGTCACCAAATGCAGATGGGGGTCAGGAAGTAACCGCCGCTGCACAGAACCCTGCTGAACTCTGCTGATTCGGCTTAAAAATGCCCAAAATCTGTGCGGTCTACGGTTGTTGCAACCGCTCTAATCGGGAGAAAGACAAACGTTTTTTTCGTGTCTCGAAAGTCGTGTGCCACAAAGGTCTTAATTTTAAAAAACTTACCGAAAGAAGACGGCAGAAATGGATCACTTATCTCCATCTAAAAACAAGACGGGCAGAAACGGACAATGCTAGAGTTTGCAGCGATCACTTTCTAAAAGGGTTTAATAAATGTTCTAGTGTTTTAGTGAACATTTACTTAGAAACACATCTACAAAAATGGCAGATAAACAAGTTTTTCTCTGGCCACAAACCACGTTTTTCGGGGGGGTTCTGTGGATCTCTGTGAATGGTTGAACTACATTATAGAAATATATAGAGAGAAATTACTTAAAATCAAACAAATCTAATAGAAATTCTGATTTTAAAAAGGCATAATAAAGTATTTACATGTAGATCCAAGCACATAAACACACTCGTTATTAGCATTAGCAATAGTATTATTATCACAAATTAAAAGTAGCACAACTCACGACTTACCCGTGCAAAAACAAGACGACAGCCATTTAAAGCTTCTCTGGATCCTAAATCGTTGACCCAAACTGATACAAAATAGTTATAGGCTTCCAGGCTCTTGAAGGCTTTCATTTGATTTGCTGTGTAAAAAGAGGTATGCAGGACGAGAGTTTATTATGTCGATAGCTTCAATACAGGGTAAATCCTCCAGACTGTATTTAAAGTCTGATTTTTTTTTTTTTTTTTAAACTATATACAGTGGGGTAAAAGTATTTAGTCAGCCACCAATTGTGTAAGTTCTCCCACTTAAAAAGATCAGAGAGGCCTGTAATTTTCATCATAGGTATACCTCAACTATGAGAGACAAAATGAGGAAAAAAAATCCAGAAAATCACATTGTCTGATTTTTAAAGAATTTATTTGCAAATTATGGTGGAAAATAAGTATTTGGTCACCTACAAACAAGTAAGATTTCTGGCTTTCACAGACCTGTAACTTCTTTAAGAGGCTCCTCGGTCCTCCACTCGTTACCTGTATTAATGGCACCTGTGTGAACTTGTTATCAGTATAAAAGACACCTGTCCACAACCTCAAACAGTCACGCTCCAAACTCCACTATGGCCAAGACCAAAGAGCTGTCAAAGGACACCAGAAACAAAATTGTAGACCTTCACCAGGCTGGGAAGACTGAATCTGCAATAGGTAAGCAGCTTGGTGTGAAGAAATCAACTGTGGGAGCAATTATTAGAAAATGGAAGACATACAAGACCACTGATAATCTCCCTCGATCTGGGGCTCCATGCAAGATCTCACCCCGTGGGGTCAAAATGATCACAAGAACGGTGAGCAAAAATCCCAGAACCACACGGAGGGACCTAGTGAATGACCTGCAGAGAGCTGGGACCAAAGTAACAAAGGCTACCATCAGTAACACACTACGCCGCCAGGGACTCAAATCCTGCAGTGCCAGACGTGTCCCCCTGCTGAAGCCAGGACACGTCCAGGCCCGTCTGCGGTTTGCTAGAGAGCATTTGGATGATCCAGAAGAGGATTGGGAGAACATCATATGGTCAGATGAAACCAAAATAGAACTTTTTGGTAGAAACTCAACTTGTCGTGTTTGGAGGGGAAAGAATGCTGAGTTGGATCCAAAGAACACCATACCTACTGTAAAGCATGGGGGTGGAAACATCATGCTTTGGGGCTGTTTTTCTGCAAGGGGACCAGGACGACTGATCCGTGTAAAGGAAAGAATGAATGGGGCCATGTATCGTAAGATTTTGAGTGAAAACCTCCTTCCATCAGCAAGGGCATTGAAAATGAGACGTGGCTGGGTCTTTCAGCATGACAATGATCCCAAACACACCGCCCGGGCAACGAAGGAGTGGCTTCGTAAGAAGCATTTCAAGGTCCTGGAGTGGCCTAGCCAGTCTCCAGATCTCAACCCCATAGAAAATCTCTGGAGGGAGTTGAAAGTCCGTGTTGCCCAGCGTCAGCCCCAAAACATCACTGCTCTAGAGGAGATCTGCATGGAGGAATGGGCCAAAATACCAGCAACAGTGTGTGAAAACCTTGTGAAGACTTACAGAAAACGTTTGACCTCTGTCATTGCCAACAAAGGCTATATAACAAAGTATTGAGATTAACTTTTGTTATTGACCAAATACTTATTTTCCACCATAATTTGCAAATAAATTCTTTAAAAATCAGACAATGTGATTTTCTGGATTTTTTTTCCTCATTTTGTCTCTCATAGTTGAGGTATACCTATGATGAAAATTACAGGCCTCTCTGATCTTTTTAAGTGGGAGAACTTACACAATTGGTGGCTGACTAAATACTTTTTTGCCCCACTGTAGGTCATAACCTAAATTAAGATTTATTTTTTCGCGATATCGCGTCTGTGTTGGTCTATTTAAAGCCTTACTATAGTCGCTTTCTGACATCGCGCTGTGTTGTTGTGGCCAAGTGAAACACTTCCTGACCCCCATTTGAGTTTCGCGCGGCTTCCGAGTCACGTGAGTGAAACCCAGCAATTGTTAAATTAAAAAAAATCACCAGAACAGGTTCATCTAGTCAGTCTGACAGACACATTGTGTATTAACATTAAATTTTGTGTTAATATTTAATATAAACATTAAATATGTTTGTAGTCTTGTGTGTTCCTACAAGATTCAGTGTTTGTAAAATCTTTAGTCTGACACTAGTCTCTGTTAACCCGAGTCTTTAGATGTGAGCTGATCTTTTAGTCTTTTCAAAATCTTTAAATGTAAGCCCAGCCTAACACACACAGTGTGGATGAAACATGTGACTGAACTGTTCTATAAAGGATCCCCGTGTACTTAACGATCCAGAACAAACTGAAACAGGAACACTGACATGACAAAATACTGAAACCTTTCTGTTGAAATGGTCATGATTTCAATATGGCCAAAACCCAGACCGCACAGCATTCAGTAAGGTGTTTATTTACAATGTGAATGTGCAAATATATACAGTGAACGTGGTTCCAAGCGATAATCTGTAAGGGAAGGAGAGTGTGATTAGTGAACGGTTGAGATCCAGGAATGATGATGGGAATAGAAAAGGGCTAACGTGATCCAGATGTCCAGGTACAGATGAGGGGGGAGGAGCAAGGGGGTGCAGGTCCAGAGGAAGACGGATGTAGGTGAGAGCAGGCAGGGCTTGTGGTTATTGTCCAGGAGTGAGATGTGGCAGAATGTTTTCAGCTGGCACGAGACAGTGAATGATCCAGAGTGGTTCCAAAACGTGATGACAAGAGCAGCGGAGCAACAACCTTCAACAGCAAAGACAATGTTAACATGAACAAGACAAAGCTTAATTTCAAAACTTCACAACACTATACTTGATGCACAGTCACCGGGATGAATCTCAACGGTCTGGCGTTGGTTTGTTGCTGAGCCCTGAGCTTTATACAGGACATGATTGTGTGATGAGTCTCAGGTGTACCTGCTGGTAAAACTGGTCCAAACAATCAGCATGATGTCTGCCAGCTGATCCTGCAGTAACACAACAGTGAGGAATAGAAACTAGAGGAAGGAACGAGGAGAGAGGTAGAAAAAACTAACAGTAGGAAAGATCAATATAAAGACAGCAAAAATAAAAGCACAAACCCAGGCTCCTGACAGAAAGTGTCCAAAAAATGTTTCTAACCAATTTTTAAATCAGTACAAAATAACTTTTAAAAGTTGAAGCTACTGTTATGAAACCTGTCTAAGTGGATACTCACCAAAACATGTTCAGCTTCATATTAGACACTCCTGACGCCTCTAGTCCTCCTATATTACACTTAATAACTTCAGTACATTGGGTCTCAGCAGGAAGTGGTGTTCTGATGATTTATGCTGCCCTGATGAAAAATGCCTCCATAGTACAAATTAACAACTTATTTCATAATGAGATGTTATTAGAAGTTTATACAGTATTCTTGTTTATGGTGAGTGTTTCCTGTTAATTATTTAAACATATTTTTATGATGCTTCGCTGATATTTTCTATATAAAAGCCCTCTGGGTCCTTATCAGCCATTGTTGGGTCCTTCTCCTCTGGGTGTGTCCAAACATTTGCCTGTTGCTCTGATAATGTAAAGAAAATAAAAATAACACCATATTTAGTGTTTCTGTCCTGGGAGAATTTATTTGATAGATAAAATGTATTTACGGAAAAATATAGTAACAAAAATAAATGATAAATGTGTTTATTGAAGTCAAGACTGTGGAATGACACTTGTGCAGAAGGAATCGGCAGCACATCTCAACAGGTAGCATATTTCTACAGAACACCTGTTTGAGCAACGGCTGTCTGAGACACGGCTGTAGAAAAGTTATTTAGTACTGATTTAAAGAGGCTGTGCAACAAAAACATGGTACTGTGCATATAGAAAATATCAGAGAAGGATCATAAAAATATGTTTAAATAATTAACAGGACACACTCACCATAAACAAGAATACTGTATAAACTTCTAATAAAATCTCATTATGAAATAAGTTGTTAATTCGTACTATGGCGGTATTTTTCTTCAGGGCAGCATAAATCACCAGAACACGACACGAATTACTGAAGTTATTAAGTATAATGTAGGGGTACCAGAGGCATCCAGAGTGTCTAATATGAAGCTGAACATGTTATTTAGTGCGTATCCACTTACACAAGGTTTATAATAGTAGCTTAAACTTTTAAAAGTTATTTTGTACTGATTTAAAATAGGTTTGCCAATAGGGGGCAGTAACTACATTAAGCTGCTAGTATTACTGCCGCCGGTTGTCTAGTTGTCTGACCTTCTGTACTACAGACGTGGCTCTGGGTCAGTAAACTGTGTGTCGCTGTTAGAGCTCTCGCCAGCAGCCATTCTTCATTCAAAACGTTATTTTTCACACGTGGTCTTAGCGTGTAGCACTGAAATCGGTCCCTGCAGAAATACATTCCCACTGAAGACGTTGCAGACGTTGTCTTCGCCATTCACCAGTATAGCAGTATGTGAAAAATTCATATAACAACTAAAAGAAAAACTGGTTTTCAGTACAAACACGTATACCACCCAGCCCTAATCAAAATAAATACTAATATATTGCATATCTGTGAAAGAATTATCTACACAACCCACAACATACACACATTATAATCCACAGAAGAATATTTGTTTCTGTTTTTTACAAGTAAGAACATGATAGAAAATCTGGAAAATAACACAGAAAAAGAGTCTGTGAAAAGGTCTGGATGTATATCTGTTTACAGATTCAAGTCTATGTTCTTTTTAAAAATTACTTTTTTTAATATCTGAAATTTATATTTGAAACATTTTAACACTTTAGATTTTTTTTTTTTTTTTTTTTACTATACACTTTTCGTTTTTTAAGACCCTGATACCCTATCAATTCCAAATAACAATGGAAAATGAACAGTTCATTCCAAAGTGAAGTTTGGGTCTCCGGAGGAAATGAGTTCTTTAGTTTTGTATTTCGTATAATGATAATTAAAAGTGAAGTTACACTGCTGAAAATGTCCAAATACATAATTACCAGAAGGAATTGAGCTAATAAAATGTGATGGTTCCACAAGGGAAAGATCTGATCATGTGACCAACACAATATACAAATTAGTGGGTCTCTTGTCACATGAAGAGGTTTAAGTAGACGTACGACACGTTCAATGACATCTGAATCTGAATTAATTACAGTGTTGACAGCCTTTTTTAAAAGGGCAGGAAGCAATTTTTAATCTGTAATCTAGAGATTTCTTCAACAAAACTGCAATATTTTTGACTGTTTTAATGAAAATGTTTGTTTGTGTGTGCAAATAATAAAACCAACCCAAATGTGTTATGTTGTCATTTTTCCCTCCTGTACAGGTGATAAACCGTGCCCTGCTGCTGAGTGCTGTAGGAGCTGTATTTGGAGGCTCTTACCTGCTCATTAGAAACCCACCAAATATCAACAAGCTTGTCGTCCCCACTGATAAAATATGGAACAAGTTTTTGGCTCATATGGCCCCCGTGAAGGACGGTCCCATCTGAGGTCTGACAGACAGTTACTGGAGTTGAGAATAAACTGAAAGAAGTACAAATTCTGTTAGATTTTAAATTCAATTGTCTAATTTACTATGAAAGCTTTGTTTAATTTGACTTCTGTCATAACGACTGTCTGAAAAAAATGAAGCAATTATATTCTGGCAGAAACAGCTGAGCGGTGGAGTTCTAGAGCCTTTTGCTTATTAGGTTTTGAACTGATAACAAAATGTCAACAGTATTCAAACCTGCTGTAAGATATGTTTATTACATGCAAACAGAAGGGCTTCTTTCTCACTGTTTCAGGCAGGTGTTTGTTTTTGACTCCATTATTCTTTAAAAAAAAAAAAAAATTCAAGTCTCCATTTAGGGGCGTATCCATCTTTGTTTGGGGGGCACAGATTTAGAAAAAGGTGGCACATATAAGTGGGCCATAACCTTAAATAGTTTCTGATTTTACAAAAACTAGATTTTTTTTATCATAAATTAAGGGGCCATCTTTGCTTAATGAAAAAGTATCGAGTGATCAGCTGAATCAGCTTTGAATTCTTATTAAAATTAAATTTTAACCACTACAGTCCAGATTTTTGATACATTGCATTACTAAATAAAGAACAAAAGATACAATTAAACATTTTGTTAGTGTTTTTTAAACATTCAAGGACATCAAGGTTTGCATAATATATTCACTGACATAGTGTAAAAAATGTTTTGGGCAAAAATAATATCTGATTGTGCTGAAATTGTTAAACTAGCTAATGTTAAAGCTGCTATCCTTAATTTACATAACCAATTAGCTTAACATTTTTTTTTTCATGCCCATTAAAAAGGTTTTAACACAGCATGGAGAAAAATATGTTCTGAAGATTAAAAAAAACAAAAATAATTAAGCGGTTCTCCCGTATTTGTCTAAAAACATCAACCAATCAAATGGTTCGGTCTGAAAGGAATGATTGGACAGTCTCTCCAGCCAAACGGACTTCCACATTTATTTGGCTTCTGTGCTCCTAATAAACTGAGACATATTACCGCAGCACACCACTGCTGGGAGTGTTCACCGCTCTACCATGTCACAGCAGGAGAAACAGCTGCCGGCTGGTTCCACGTCAGGTTCAGGACAAAGTAACAATTAATGTCAGTTGTTTGTTGTTATATTGTTTTCACTTACCGGTGATTCCGCCATGTTACAATACTTGAATGAACTGTGGACCAGTGTCTTGCACTCGGTCGTCTTCTGGGGCTATGCGTGTTTCCAAACCTGGGGGGGCGTGGCTTAGGAATTCTACCCAATGGGAGGGGCTGAGAGTTCTGTGACTTTGTTTACATTTGTTGACATTCTAAGCTAGGCAATTTGAAATTGTGTATATCACCTTTAATAACCCAAGATCATTATTATGATTTATAGGCCTCAATATTCATCTTAAAAGTAGGATTTGACGTTTATATACCAAGTGTAGAGCTGCAGGTGCTGCATTCACTTACACTCAGACATCTGAGCTTGATTGTGTCATCTTCCATTTGATGTTTGATGGAGTTTGACTGTCTGTTTGACTGGAGTTGGTGTTTGAGAGCTGTCTCTTCCAGTTCACAAAACTCTTTCTTACATAAAATTACAAGGTTGGTCAGGTATCATGCAAATGAGTCTCGTATCTGAATCAATAAGAAACAGAAATAAATCCTTGATTACAAATCAGGGGTTTGAGGTCATTCAGGAGAAACATTCAATATTTGAAAACAAAGTTTTTTGAGTTTGGAACTATGTACAGTATATATTATTATCCTCAGAGGTATCCAGTGATGATTGTCAGCGGAAAACTAAAGAAGCATTTTTTTTTTTTAAGTTACACAAACAGATTAATGTGTAAACACACTTTGTGGTGAGAACAACACGCAGTTTCCATTTGTTTTTGAACTTTATGGGAAGCCAATCTGCCAAACTGTTCTCTTCTTTTAACTAAGCAGTAAAAAACAGAAGACATTCACAGTGCAAAAGGATTTTATTAGACATGGAAATCCATTCATTATGTCTATTCATAGCTGACAGCTCAGGAGGTTATGAACAGTGTCTCACTTGAGTATCAAGCCGCCCCAATTCCATCTCCTCTTACCTAATTGCACTCCTTTAGTCCCCGTACATACATATAATTCTACCAAATGTCATTTCACAGTGTTAGCTCTCATCACACTGACTATTTAGATTAGGTACACAAACTAGGTAGCTTAAAATAGAATCTCTTTATTGATTTACACAGTAATGCCTTTATGGTTTATAGATAAGAAACTAAGGCTTTTTAAATTCATTTTACACACCTGGAGTTGGGTTCAAACTAGCACTGGGCGATATGAACCAAAATTCATATCTCAATATTTTTTTCATCTGAGTCTCGATCTACGATATACACTCACCGGCCACTTTATTAGGTACACCATGCTAGTAACGGGTTGGACCCCCTTTTGCCTTCAGAACTGCCTCAATTCTTCGTGGCATAGATTCAACAAGGTGCTGGAAGCATTCCTCTGAGAGTTTGGTCCATATTGACATGATGGCATCACACAATTGGCGCAGATTTGTCGGCTGCACATCCATGATGCGAATCTCCTGTTCCACCACATCCCAAAGACGCTCTATTGGATTGAGATCTGGTGACTGTGGAGGCCATTTGAGTACAGTGAACTCATTGTCATGTTCAAGAAACCAGTCCGAGATGATTCCAGCTTTATGACATGGCGCATTATCCTGCTGAAAGTAGCCATCAGAAGTTGGGTACATTGTGGTCATAAAGGGATGGACATGGTCAGCAACAATACTCAGGTAGGCTGTGGCATTGTAACGATGCTCAATTGGTACCAAGGGGCCCAAAGAGTGCCAAGAAAATATTCCCCACACCATTACACCACCACCACCAGCCTGAACCGTTGATACAAGGCAGGATGGATCCATGCTTTCATGTTGTTGATGCCAAATTCTGACCCTACCATCCGAATGTCGCAGCAGAAATCGAGACTCATCAGACCAGGCAACGTTTTTCCAATCTTCTATTGTCCAATTTCGATGAGCTTGTGCAAATTGTAGCCTCAGTTTCCTGTTCTTAGCTGAAAGGAGTGGCACCCGGTGTGGTCTTCTGCTGCTGTAGCCCATCTGCCTCAAAGTTCGACGTACTGTGCGTTCAGAGATGCTCTTCTGCCTACCTTGGTTGTAACGAGTGGTTATTTGAGTCACTAGCTACGTTTACATGGGCACATTTAATCGGAATAAACGCCCAATCGGATAAAAAAGACGTCATGTAAACATGTCAATCAGAATGTTTTGATCCGATGCAGCCTGATCCGAAAGAAATTTACTTCCGATCGAGAGGGGTGGTTTTGTCCGATCTTCATTCGGATAGACGTGCATGTATACACCCATTCGGAAAGAAAGGGTGAAAAAAGCCCACTGCGCACGCGTACAACTTCAGCGTGACGTCTTTCCGCTTTCGCAGACCCAAGTAGAAAACATGGCGGGAGGTAAACAGAAGTGGTCTGCTGGTGCAGTCATCCTGTCATCCTGCTCTCCTCTCCTGTGGTGGAGGAGCAGTAGCAATATGTATTCAGCCGCTAGCTTGGTTAATGCGACCAGTAAAAACCCAAACATAAAGGTAATCACCCGCAGAAGGTCCATATTGGGGAAAACGTGAGTCAGCTCGAGCACACGATGGGGCGGGAAAGACGTGCAGAAAGGACGGAGTTTGTTTACTTTTTTTTCTTCCCCCGGAAAGACAACTCGCTGTGCGCATGCTCAACTCATTTAACCTGATTGAGTGCTTGGTGCATGTGTACTCATGACATGATCAGATCATTTCAGTTAGTGTCCATGTAAACAGGGATTTGGGAATTCCGATCGACCAAGATTTTAATCAGATCGGGGAAATTTGGCGCATGTAAACGTAGCTATTGTTGCCTTTCTATCAGCTCGAACCAGTCTGGCCATTCTCATCTGACCTCTGGCATCAACAAGGCATTTCCGCCCACAGAACTGCCGCTCACTAGATATTTTTTCTTTTTCGGACCATTCTCTGTAAACCCTAGAGATGGTTGTGCGTGAAAATCCCAGTAGATCAGCAGTTTCTGAAATACTCAGACCAGCCATTCTGGCACCAACAACCATGCCACGTTCAAAGTCACTCAAATCACCTTTCTTCCCCATACTGATGCTCGGTTTGAACTGCAGGAGATTGTCTTGACCATGTGTACATGCCTAAATGCACTGAGTTGCCGCCATGTGATTGGCTGATTAGAAATTAAGTGTTAACGAGCAGTTGGACAGGTGTACCTAATAAAGTGGCCGGTGAGTGTATATCTCAATATAATTTTATCTTCAAGTAACCAAAGAGACAAATCTTATTTACAGCCTTGAGTGCTAAATCCACTTTTACAAACTAGCAACAGCACATGTGCATTAAAACAGTTCATTGAAATTGAAATAGCTGTAAATTAAATTACATTTTCCTAAAACAAATTAATTGAAAATACTTTTCCATGACCAAAACAAAAATACAGCAGTGCGAAATAAAAAAAATAAAAAATCAAATGAGCAAAAATGAAAACAAGTTAGTACGATCTTCAGGCCATACTATAAAGTTTTGTCTCTATTAAAGATTCGTCCTCTTGTTTGTAGCTCTTCTCGCAAATATGAGAAATGAGCTCAGGAAAACTGTCCTGTTGATCTACATGTCAATGGTCAGAGCAAAGTGACGTAAGTCATCTTGATATAAACGATTTATGAAAAATTCTTGATATATTTAAAAAGCTAGATATATTGCCCAGCCCTAGTTCAAACCACCAAAAAATCCCAGGTTGATTCAAACCTAACTCCATAACTGGCCTCTAAACACTTTCCTACAAATATGCTGCATGACATAAAACTAGTTGTTTACTACATCATTAAGTACGTAATACCACCACAGATGATGATGTTTGGTGAGGGTTTCACATTTACATGCTACTTCAATAGATTTACGAGGGTGGGCCATTTATATGGATACACCTTAATAAAATGGGAATGGTTGGTGATATTAACGTCCTGTTTGTGGCACATTAGTATATGTGAGGGGGCAAACTTTTCAAGATGGGTGGTGACCATGGTGGCCATTTTGAAGTTGGCCATCTTGGATCCAACTTTTGTTTTTTTCAATAGGAAGAGGGTCATGTGACACATCAAATTTATTGGTAATTTCACAAGAAAAACAATGATGTGCTTAGTTTTAATGTTAACATCACCAACCATTCTCATTTTGTTAAGGTGTATCCATATAAATGGCCCACTCTGTAGTTCAGATCTTGGGTGGGCAACTAAACTGAAAAAAGTCTGGAACTATTACAGATACAGAAATGTCCAGGGAGGTAAGACAGGATTCTTTTGACTTGGACTTGCATGTTAAGTCATAAGGCATACTGAGCGGTAGGGTGGGTAGTCCAGTTCGAGTGGATCACAATGGCCGCACCTGAATGACATTAATCTGTGAAGAATCACCAGCCTTGGACGTAACATCGAACTGCTGGAAGTCATCGCTGGTGATGATGAAGACGATGGAGGAGGAATTGAAAGTGACTCTCTTCTTGGGTCGTTCCTTACTGTCGCATGCACTGGACACAACGATTGGGCGGATGGGGCGCTGGGCCAGATTCAGGGGGCGCTCTTTGAGGTTTTGTTGGAGCAAAGAGATCCTTGAGCAGAGCAGCTGCAGCAAATAACGTCGAAACTGAGAAAATAATTAGCAGAGGAAGAAGAGGAAAAAGGTAAGAGAGAGGTATGTAACACCTGATGGATTGAAATAATCTTTTGAAGTATTTCAACCTTTAAACAAGACAGTTAAGACTGGTGTGATAGTTGCACTCATAATAATCCTAAATTATAAGACTCTGCCCTCAATGAGGCCTAGATCATATGACAGAATGCGTCCGTCATGTTGGACCCTTTAGCTCACCGCTATTGATACTGGCAGACTGCCAGACGAACAAGTAGCAAGTTAATGGTCCAAAATAAGCCTCTTTACCTTTCCATATCTGTTCCATATGTACATGTATCTGTATTTTTAAACTTTTAATCCAATTTAAATAGTGATTAAAGTTTATATTTGAACATATATACTGTTGAAGTTGTAAATGCTACTCGTATAAAGAGAGAAAGCATCAGGTTTAAATATTTGAACATCTATTTGTATTTGTTTTGTATTTTCTGTTATTGCCTCGATGGATGCAGCAGAAATCACCGTGGCAAAGTTATTTTTAGGATATTCAACAGATATCCAGCAGCAACGTCTTGAACCGCGGCTATCTCGGTGCTAGCAGGTAGCTCACTGGGCACTGAGTGAAACTGAGCAACAAGCCGCGTCCAAAGACACTGCTGAATATCTGTCAAATATCCAACCTAAAAATAACTTCTCGCAGCAATGGTAATGTGGTGAAGTTATTTTTAGGTTAGATATTTGACAGATATCCAGCAACATTCCTACGCTAACATTTTTGAACAGCTTGATTAAAACTTTCAAACTTAGCTCCTTTTGCTAGTAAACAACCTGCAGCCATTTTCAAATCTGAGGCACATGCGCAAACACGGCCGTATATATAAGGAAATTAATGCATGCGCACTCAGTTATAGACTGATGTCTTAATCACTCTAACTGTAGGGGCACGACAGCAGCCGTGCCAATAGCCACTCCCTTTTTGAAATCCCATAAAAGTGATAGTCTGATCTGGTTGTGTAATAAAATGGAGGAAAAACATCATTTTTTTTCTCTCTCAAACCCATTAAGTGTCCATCATAACAAAGATGGCATGCATGTTATGCTATCATGGAAACAGAGGGGCGGGACTTAAAGGTGAACCACATTTTTTTGCCTTAGTGGCGCCCTCTGAGAAAAAACTCTGGATTGCTGCTTTAAGAAATTTAGAGTTCAGCAACCATCAAAAGAAGGAAACATTAAAGGATGATGGATCAGTAAATCTTGCAAATGAAACATCCAATATATTCTAGTTGATAACCTAACTGATGGTCAGGGATAACTGTTTAAACCCCCTTCAGTATGTAATCAGTGCTGGAGAGGTACACATGACTTGTAGGTCTTTAAAGCAGAAATCTAGTGTTTTTTTTTCTCAGAGTGCCACTGAGGCAAAAAAGATGTGTTGCACCTTTAAGTCCCGCCCCCTGCTTCTGCAATATCATAGTTAACCTTTGTTACGATGGACACTTCATAGGTAAATTACATTTTTACAATTCGTATGTTTATTTATTTTAATTGTTTCAGTTTCACGGGTCTTCGCAGCATTGTTTTTCCAGATACTTGCGCGAGTACAGTTGGTTGATTAACAAGTGTACTATGCAGATGTAGAATGTTATTGGCTAATGCTGGGTGGCACTCAGTTAAAATTGGGTTAGGGTTAGGGTTACCTCTACGGGACAACGGGGCTTTGAGAAAGAAAAAAATACATTTTTCCTACATTATATTACAGAACCGGGTCAGACTATCACTTTATGGAATTTAAAAAAATCATACATAACTCCTGAAAAGGGTAAAACTCTGGATTGCAGCTGTAAGATGATCCAGACCCAAAGGCTCCTTTCAAATAAGTAAAAAATCTTTCATTACAAACCTTTCTGCTCATGAACACGTAGATGAGGGGGTTGTATGCTGTACTGGATTTGGCAAAGAATGAAGGGATGATGGCCACTGTGGGAGAGACCATGCTCTTCTTGCCAAAGGCCTCCATCATGGACACAACTGCATAGGGGGTCCAACACACCAAGAAGCAGGATATCATCAGGAGAAACATTGCTGCAACCTTCTTCTCATAACGCAAAATTTTGATGATCTGAACTGTCTGGAGGTCTTCAATGGAGCGCAGCTACAAGTGACAGGAGACAGTATTAAAAAGGATCCTGGTCCAACAACAAAACATGCATGTGGCCAAAACCCTAACCCTATCTATAGTCAGGAAAAGGATAAAATAGTAAGAGTTAATTAGTAATAGAGTTGTATGGATGATTCACTGCTTTGGTTTAAAGGTACAATATGGAACATTTCCATAAAAATCAATATTTTTAACAAAATAATTCCTCCACAGGGTGGAGGAATATTTCCTTTAGAATTTATATTTGAAGTAAAATATAATAAAATATATTTTTTTGACGGGCATGACGTTGGCATTTTGTTTACATCTACCAGCCAATAGCTGGCAGAGTAGCGGGCACCACTGCCTAATATGGTGAATAGTCTGTAATAGCGAGGCTAATACTGTGGAGTCTGTTGGTTGAGCAGCTGGAAGCCCCGGGGATATGTGATGATTTTTTATTTGTTTGCCCTAGAACAGGGATTCCCAAAGTGTGGTGAGCGAGTTGCCACTAGGGGGTGTGCGAGATGAAAAATATAATGGCGGAAAAATTTAATGGGAATAATTACACAATTACAGTGTTTTTATTCACAATAAAATGTTTAAATAAACATTTCCTTTGTAAGATTTAAAATAATTAAAATTACAGTTACTATTCAAAATGCACTTCATCTTAAAATGAAGTGTGGAATAAGTTTTTCTTCTTCTTCTACACTCTGTATATGCACACCTAGCTTGTGGCTTCTCTCTTTATCTCGGTGCAGGCTGAGCCACCGGCGCAGCACTTAAGATCATCAGTATCTTGTGTTATTTTTGTTTTTTTAATCGGCTCCTGAGCCATTCTATTTGTTATTTATGTTTAACTTTAATGAAATTTAATTAAAATTACTGGCGTTCCAATGTTGTCCAATGCAACGAAGGAGTGGCTTCGTAAGAAGCATATCAAGGTCCTGGAGTGGCCTAGCCAGTCTCCAGATCTCAACCCCATAGAAAATCTCTGGAGGGAGTTGAAAGTCCGTGTTGCCCAGCGTCAGCCCCAAAACATCACTGCTCTAGAGGAGATCTGCATGGAGGAATGGGCCAAAATACCAGCAACAGTGTGTGAAAACCTTGTGAAGACTTACAGAAAACGTTTGACCTCTGTCATTGCCAACAAAGGCTATATAACAAAGTATTGAGATTAACTTTTGTTATTGACCAAATACTTATTTTCCACCATAATTTGCAAATAAATTCTTTAAAAATCAGACAATGTGATTTTCTAGATTTTTTTTCCTCATTTTGTCTCTCATAGTTGAGGTATACCTATGATGAAAATTACAGGCCTCTCTGATCTTTTTAAGTGGGAGAACTTACACAATTGGTGGCTGACTAAATACTTATTTGCCCCACTGTATCTACTTCCTGCTTCTGATCCTGACGTCAGTCTTTTTTGATCTTAAAAGTGAAAACTTTGTTTCAGTGTTTCAGATTAATTTAAATGTGAGAGCACATTGTTATGATCATTTTATTAGACGTGTGTTTAAGTCATTTGAGCATGATTAAACATGCCACGTTTAATATAAATAAATGTCAGTTTTCAACACTAACAAAAAAGCTTGTGGTATTTTTATTTTTGAAGGTGTTGGGGATTGGGGGTGAATCAACACGGTTAGAACACAGAAGGTGGTGCGCAGCTAAATAAGTTTGGGAACAGCTGCCATAAGGGATTTCCTGACATGCGACTAGCAGGGTCGTGCGTGGAAAAGCCTTTATTAGCAGCTCACGCTAATACAGAGCAGCAGGTGGCTGAAGTGTGGGAACGCTGGGCTGTGGGCTGGAGGATGCCTCGGAGGATAGCGTGGCTGGGTGGAGTAGAGAGGCGTGCAGGATGGAGTGAGGAGGACGGAGGATCTCTGGAAGGTTCGGTTTGCTCGAGAAGAGCCGGGGCAGATACGTGAGCTCTTTGCCACGGACTGAATCGATGACTAAGTGACGAACAGGTAGGACTTCTCTCCATTTACAGTATCAGAGTCAGTGTGTGATCATCAGGGCTGGAGAGCATGATTAGTGAGCTGAAAATGGGACATTTTGTTGTCCTCCTCGGAGGATCGGGGATCAAAGTGGGTTTGGTGAGGAATATTCGTATTATCAGAGCGTATGCAGGGGTCATGAATCTGGCACCCTGATGGATGAAGTCTTGCTCTGTTGTTGTGGTGTTCAAGTTCCACCTTTAATATAAACTACATTTTGTTCTTTTTGGGGAGATTTGTTTGTGTTTTCTTAACAACTGCAAATTATCAGCAGACTTTATTAAGTTTTTTCCTGAATGAAAGTTTTTGATTACTTCGTCTAATGACAACCAGTTAGTTTCTCTATAAGTCAAACTGCTGATGATCTCAGCTAGTGGGAGATGTTTTCACAGTAAACACAGATGTCTGGTTGTTGTTGCAAACGATTTTAATCTTAAATAGTAAATGAAGATGTGTATTTTTTACTTTTGTTTATTTGAAGCTTATTTGTTCCCCTTCACCTTGAACTTTTTAATTCAGTGAAATTGCAAATGTCTTTTCATTTGGGAATAAGGTTTTATCTATTATAAGCCATCAAACATGCTGTTTACTTAAATTATTTGATTTTATTCTCCTTGAAAATTAGGTCAAAACATCTATGGACAGCAATTTGAGGCAACATGTAATAGCTCAGTGATATGGTTATCAGACCTGCCAACTTGTCAAAAAATTTGAGTACCACTTGGGTTGCGCAGCTTTTTCTTGCAGAATTTTGCGACTTTTGCGATTTCCCAGTTCACTGTCTGGAAATTGATTTTATATATATATATATATATATATATAAACAATACAACTTATATTATTTATTACTATACCTTTAATGAAGAAAATATAGACATTTTGAGTGCGCTCATGCATGTATCGTTCACAGGCGGGCTAGCAAGGCCAGCCCAGTCGAGGACCAATCAGCAGAGGTTTCATTGACGGACCGCTCGTTGCCTCCCGCGTAAGGTTATCAAAGCGATAGCGATGGTTATGGAGGTCGTTTGTCGCTTCCCGTGTGTTGAGTCTATAAGTTTACACATAAAGGTTCACATTCACCGAAGGCTGGCTGGTCCGCTGACACACACAGACACACGCACATCCTCACACACACCAAGAGAATTTACAGGAGGATGGAGAGAAGGAGCGGGCAGCAGGACACAGGACGAAGCGGGGAGGCGGGGGTGTTACGCTATAGGTTAGGCAGACTTTGTTTTCTCTGCGATGATTGGCTGAAACTTCTTCACCACGCTCCAGCATTTTTTTTTACAGAACGCACATGTGCGCAGCTTTTAGCGTAGTTTAGAGGGGTGAGTCGTACCCGCGTATTTAGATGCAAAATTGCGTACTTGCTACGCAAAATGCGAACAGGTTGGCAGGTCTGTGTTATTTCTAGACATTCCCTACATGTATTCATGAATTCCCAGGGCCTGATTTGATGTTCTATTCTTTATGAAGACTTGATGTATTTCCATGTTAATGGTCTGTTACTCTCCCAGTCCTTGGATATCTTCAATGACATTTCCAAGAACCGGCAAAGCAAACAAACTGTTCTTGTGAGACTAAAATACTCTGCTGCATTCAGAGTACTTTACTTTGAAGATTTTCCTGAAATGTTGTGATGTGTGATGAGACCTTCCAGGCCTCTGTCGGGCTCAGGGAATTTTATTTGCCCAATCTAGTGGGTATGAGGAAAGAGCATCTAACACTTCCAGTGAGCTTGTACATATTTTAGGATGATAAATGGGTGATTTCATTTAAACTGAGTTCTGCATTCACACTGTCCTGCTTCACAACACCAACATTCATTAACTGCAAATTAGTTAACAGTTAGTTAATTTCACGAAGGGTAAAACTAAACCAGAGGAGACGATTCAGAATCTGATAAACTGGCTTCAGTCAGAGTCATGGCAAAAATCAGAACAGCAGGACATGACATGACATGACATGTGTCATTTGTTTCAGTGTTTAGAACAGCTGCAGTATATTGCAGTTTAAGACTTCAGAGTGATAAACTGAACGAAAAGTGAACATCTACTGAAATAATTTTTTTTGCCTTCTTCCGTGGCTGAAAATAAAGCTGCAAGATTACAGGGGCTGCCATGTTGTCTGAAAGCCCCGCCCACTCACCTACACACAGTTTTTATTAGCATGAAATAAACAACATGTAAACATATATGTAAAGCAAGCAATATGAAAAACATTGTCTGAAGTGTATTTTTATATTTAAGTCTGCATTTATACTTTCATATACACGACCTCGGTGCTCGGCAAATTTGAGCATATAAGCATTGTGTACATTTATCCGTTGGTGGTCATTTGGACTGTAAACATGAGTAGCAGTGTTCAGTATTAATATAAAATAATTGGAAATGAGGTAATAACGCAATTACAATATATTAGGAGGATAAAACTCTCAAACAGACTGAGTTATATACTCGTAGAGAGGATCCGCTATGACACAATAAGTAAACAGATGTGCCAAATACGCGCGTGCACGGACACGACGGTAACGACACAGATTAAGTTAGTTAGTTACAGAACAGAACGGTTTTCTATATCGGATATTAAGAACTCATGATGGTGCAATAAAAACTAGAACAAATGTTACATGTGACACTATTTCACACTGAAGAAGTTGGTGATTCATTTTTGGCGACTGTCTGACAGCTTCAGGCAGACACACCAGTCTAGTTCCACACACCTAACAATGACAGTGTGTGTGAGAACACCAGCGGAGGTTTACAGTCAAGTAATTAGTGAGAAACAGAGATTTAGTGAGATGCATGTATGATGCCTCCAAATGTTTGTGCATATATCCGTCGGAGCTGTGCATATATAGTAAACGTATGGATTCTCTATGACACAGGAACGTGCCCAGCAGTTTTGTGCATATAACCGTCGACCACTGTACAACATTCTTTATACTATATATTCATACTTTCATATAAATGTTTCTATATTTATTTCACAAGAAGGAAACTGAATTTAAGAACTGAGCTAATCGTAACGGGGGGTGGGGGGTGTTAATGGAGTGGTGGTGGCAGCTACTGGGTTTCAATCTTGAGTTTATTTTAAAAAGCAACTCACCCCCAAAACAACTTTTTCCTGCTTATAAACTGTATTAGTGCGTCTTTACCAATTCAGTCTTTCAGTTTCTGGGCATTTTTGTACATTTTCATGCAAACCTATGAAATTCTACACTTTCTGCTTTAAAAATGTCTTAGTGCTGCCCTCTTAGGGTGAAATGTGGCTGCTGCATTTGAATTTTGTCATTGGCTGAAAGCGGTACATGTTTACATCTGCACCATGTCTACGTCACGAGCATCATCAAGACACGCCTCGTGTGTGTTCACACTGGCCCAAGCGTCAACGTCAGAAGCATCAAGATTACATGTAAAGTCTATGGCTGAGTCCGTCAGAGGGGCGTCAGAGTCTCTGTGGTGCTTTGTAAGCGTTAGCAGCCGGGGCGTTTCCTGGACCTGTAACATGGGGGCTGAACCCACACCCTCATAAAAGGATCTGAGAAAATTTACACAGTAAAATATGTTTTTTATTAAAGCTTTCTTGAGCATTTTGGCGTCTTGTTTAAAGCCAAATACTGCAATATGCACTTCAAATGTATTTATTTTCAAACTTAAATATGACAACAACATTATGATTATTAGAAATTATGTTCAAGATGAGGCTACTGAGAGCTGCTTCTGGCTGTGTCCAAATTCAGGGTCTGCATCCTTCAAAGGTCTCATTTGAAGGATGTTACAACACAGCTCCGCGACAAGAAGTGTCCAAATTCCAAGGATTCTTCAAATACTTCCTTCAAATGCGTCCTATTTTTTCCCTGAATTTTAAGGATGTATCCTTTCACATTTTACCTATCCCAGCGGTAGCTCAGACGGAGAGGAGTTTGGATTCAGATGTAAGTTCAAAAAATAAACTAGCAGGAAAAAAAGTTAATTATTACAGCGGTGGTCTAATTAAGCCTTTGGTTTTAATGTTAAGCATGTTTTTATTGTATGTTTACATCTCTAAAACGTTCCTCCTGTGTAAGTATTTACACACACAGGTAATTTCTTGTTAGTGATTTAAGCTTTTTTACCGCCGCCAAGGAGGTAATGTTTTCATCAGGGTCTGTCTGTCTGACTGTTAGCAGGGTAACTCAAAAACCTATGGATGGATTTTGATGAAATTTTCAGGAAAGGTCGGAAACGACCCAAGGAAGAATTGATTAAATTTTGGATGTGATCCAGATTACTGTCCGGATCCAGGAATTTTTTTAAGGATACAGACATAGTACTTTCTACAATATGTCCACTTGGTGGAGGTCTGCGCTCTCTGAGTGCTTTTCTAGTCAAATATGTTTTAGGGATGAAAAAGCAGAAAAACACCTTTATCAAGCACTGGAGCAACCTGTGGGGTGGAGGTACAAGAATAAATCTATTTATAAATCCTATTCTCAGCCAGCAGTGAGGAAGAGGAGGACATGGATGAAGAGCTCTCATCAAGTTTTTGGTTTTGTTATAAACTTCTTCAGAATAAACTGATGATATAAATACTTCTTATAATTCATTGTGTTTAATTTTTATTTCGGATCATTGATTAACAAGAAAATTAACTTTATATAATTAGAGTTGTTTATTTACTTGTAGAAAATACACAAAAACTCATTAATATACAGAAATAAAACTATTAACAGTACACAGGACAACATTTTAATAAGTAATTGTAGAATAAAATAGAGAAGAAGGACACCTTGCTCACATTCCATTTTCACTGCTTTTGCTTAGCAACCTCACAGTTGCATCGCTTGTATTCTGCTCTCTATTTGAAGGACTTAAACATCACATCATCAGTTTTTCACTTTGTCCCTACTTCCTCAATCGGATGCTCCGGATGGCACTAATCAGTTGTGATAATCTTATCTTAAAATAAAAATAAAATATTCTGGAGAAGCATTAACTTCTCCCATCTTTAATTTTGTTCTAAAAGTAATCAGCAGCATCAAATCTAATAAACAGACTAACTGAGCTGATCAGCTGCAGTTTAATGATGTGTAACAAATCAAGTTATGGAAAGACAGAGTAGGAACTGTTGGATTTAAGGAGCGTATAACAATCCAAAATACAGTGTTAATTTCATCGAGAATACACAGACTGTCTGTGGTTCACATCACAATCACTAATCAAACTGAAATTTAATGGAAAAGTCGCAACACAAAGCCTTTGTTATCTTCATCAAGGGAGTTTCTTAATTTGAATTTTACCCTTTGACTGATATGAGAGTTGAATATTTAATGACCAAATAGAGAAGTTTTTTACTGGTCTATTTGAAATTGAATCTGGGATGAATGAAATTAAACCTTAAAGTTTTAACTCCAGCATTTCATCATCAAAATACAAAATGTGATATGACTTTTATTTTCATTTTAACTGCATCTGAATATTATCAATCAATTTTCTGCACTGAAACTCTGAGAACAAATGAGTAGAACCTATTTTTGCTTCATGTTGGTGTTGTGCTTTGGGACTTTAAGGTATAGTATGTACGAATTAGACCTTGTCGTCAGAGCCGAGTCTGTTCTCAGACATTCTCGGGAATATCTGAAGGCCTATTTGTTCAGCATTGATTTTTCCTAAGTGTGTTTGAACGCCCCATCATGTGCAGCTCGGCTGCTCATTTGGAAAACTGTTGTGGTTTATTACTTTTTAGTGAGATCTCTTTGCTAACAAAATGGATGAACTTGAATCTCTGTTAAAGACCCAGCCAGAGTATCAGGAATGCAGCATCATGTGTTTTACTGAGACACGGCTAAAGGAACATATCCTGGACTCCAGCATGTCTCTGACTGGCTTTCAAACAATACAGGCAGACAGAGATTTGAAGAGGAGCTGCAAAAGAAGAGGAGTTTGTCAGCTGATCACATCTGCAGTCACCTGTTGGGGGGGAGCATCAGAGCAGGTGACATGAAGAGGATGAACAGATGGATAAGGAGGACTGATTCTGTCCTGGAGACTGAACTGGAGTCTCTTGAGTTGATTGTCCAAAGGAGGATGAAGAACATTATGGAAAACCCTCATCATCCTCTTCAGAACACAGTAACTCAACAACAGAGTGTCTTCAGTCAGAAGATTCTTCATAATCCGCTGCAGCACAGACCGCTACAGGAGATCCTTCCTGTCCACACCTAGAACCCTCTACAGGAGATCCTTCCTGTCCACAGCTAGAACCCTCTACAGGAGATCCTTCCTGTCCACACCTAGAACCCTCTACAGGAGATCCTTCCTGTCCACACCTATAACTTTCTATAATGGCTCCCTGAAAAAGAACTGAGCTACAATAACACTTAATTTCCCTTCGGGGATTAATAAAGTATTTTTGATTGATTTGATTTTTGCTGCTTGTGGAATTACAGCTGCTTGTGTTGAAGACTTGGCAGCCTTGCAGACTCACATGTGATTCCTTATGGAACCAGGAAGTCTGGACGTGTAAATAATGATTCTAGTCCGGGTTAGCTTTTTTAAAATGATATAAACTAGCGACCACCCAACCGGCTGAGATCAAGATACCAACCGACGGACGGATGAACGTTTTATTTATGTAGCGCCTTATAACAGCCAAAAGGTGCACAAAGCGCTTTCCAGGAGTAAAAACACATGTAAAATTACAGTAATGTAAAGATAAAAATATATATAAACAGTAACAGTCGAATCAGCAGCTACGTATCAAATGCTTGTTTGAAAAGATGAGTTTTTAATTGTGGTTTAAAAATGTTCAACTCAGTAGCTACGTTTACATGCGCCAAATTTCCCCAATCTGATTAAAATCTTGGTCGATCGGAATTCCCAAATCCCTGTTCACATGGACACTAACTGAAATGATCTGATCATGCCATGAGTACACATGCACCAAGCACTCAATCAGGTTAAATGAGTTGAGCATGCGCACAGCGAGTTGTCTTTCCGGGGGAAGAAAAAAAAGTAAACAAACTCCGTCCTTTCTGCACGTCTTTCCTGCCCCATCGTGGGCTCGATCTGACTCACGTTATCCCCAATATGGACCTTCTGCAGGTGATTACCGTTATGTTTGGGTTTTTACTGGTCGCATTAACCAAGCTAGAGGCTGAATACATATTGCTACTGCTCCTCCGCCACAGGAGAGGAGAGCAGGATGACAGGATGACTGCACCAGCAGACCACTTCTATTTACCTCCCGCTATGTTTTCTACTTGAGTCTGCGAAAGTGGAAAGACGTCACGCTGAAGTTGTACGCATGCGCAAAGGGCTCTTTTCACCCTTTCTTTCCGAATGGGTGTATACATGCACGTCTATCCGAATGAAGATCGGACAAAACCACCCCTCTCGATCGGAAGGAAATTTCATTCTGTAGTAGTAGTAGACAGTAGTAGTTCATTCTGATCAGGCTGCATCGGATCAAAACATTCTGATTGACATGTTTAGATGACGTATTTTTTATCCGATTGGGCGTTTATTCCGATTAAATGTGCCCATGTAAACGTAGCTAGTGATGGATTGTAGATGCGTTGGAAGTGAGTTCCACAGCTCGGGGCCAAGGACAGCAAATGAGCAATCTCCAAACTTTTTGTATTTTGATGTGGGGACGACCAGTGAGGAGCGTTTAGAGGAGCGCAGAGTCCTGGCAGGTCAGTAGACTGTCAGAAGTTCAGTGAGGTAGATGGGGGCCAAACCATTTATGGCCTTGAAAACAAACGACGAGAGAACGAGAGAATGATTAAGTCCAGCATAGAGGGCGTTGCAATAATCCAGCCGTGAGCTAATGAAGGCATGCCTTTTTAAGGTCAGCTCGAGATACAAACGGCTTGATCTTACTGAGGAACCTTATTTGGAAAAAGCTTGCTTTAACAACTGAACTAACCTGCTTATCCACTTTCAAGCTGCTGTCAAAAATAACACCCACATTTCTCACAGAGGGAGAAAACTGTGGTATTAAAGGGCCAAAACTTGGTGAACTGTGAGGTGAATCAGGGCTGAACAGGATGTATTCAGTCTTTCCTTCATTTAAATGAAGGAAATTCTGTGAAAGCCACTGCTAGATGTTTTAAAGACAGTCATTGAGAGGATCCAGAGCAGAGCGGTTTCCCAGCATCACAGGCATGTAGATCTGAAGGTCATCTGCATAGAAGTGAAACTGAACTTTGTGACTGGAGATTAGTTGACCAAGTGGTAGCATGTACAGTGAAAACAACATAGGTCCAAGAATGGAACCTTGAGGTACACCAGATGGGAGAGGAGCAGCCGAGGAGGAGTGGTCATTAAGCATTACAGAGAAAGTCTTGTTTGTGATATATGAAGAAAACCAATTGAGCACCGCACCCTGCAGACCAACGGTGTGTTGAAGTCGAGAAATGAGGATGGCGTGATCGACGGTGTCAAATACTGCAGTTAAGTCCAGTAACACCAAAACCACAGAGCTTTTCTTATCCAGGGCTGAGAGGATGTCGCTGTGGACCCTCAGTAAAGCAGATTCTGTGCTGTACCTGGTTCTGAAACTGGACTGAAATTTGTCAGCAATGGCATGCTGATGAAGATGAGCCTGAAGCTGGACAAGAACAAGCTTTTCCATCAGTTTGGCCAGAAACGGTAAGTGGGATATTGGACAAAAATTGGACAGATGGGAGGGGTCTGTTTCAAGAGATCTGTTACAATGGGACTTTATTTTCAACATCGGTGGGACATTAGACTGTTGTGTGAGTATTTCACTGTTAAATTCTTACATACTGTACCTTTAAAGGTGTCCAAGCACAGGAAACAGGTAGAGGAGAACAGAGGAGAATCTGATTTGTTTAGATTAGGACATTAAACCTAAAAACATTAAAATAGAAATGTGGCCCTCAAGTTCCAACACAGGGTATAGTTACATTCTCACTTGATTGTTTTTGTTTTTAATTTTTAAGGGTTTATTTGGTATCTTACATAACAGAAAACGTTTTGCAGGCCTCACCATTCTCACTGTATAGAGGATGTTCCCATAGCAGTAGATCATGATGCCAACGGGCACAAAGAAACACGCAAGGAGGAAGAAGAGGATGAACGAGGCATCATTCGGGTCTTTCGATGCCCAGTCTAGTGAGCAGCCCAGCTGATGGATCTCTAAAGTGTAACGGTTCCAACCGAGCAGAGGAGCTCCCGTCCAGGCCAGGGAGTACAGCCAGATGTGGGCAATGGCCCGCCATGCCCACGGGAAGTCCACCACCTGGGCATGGACCACCCGGATGTAACGCTCATAAGCCAGAGCTGCCAGAGTCATGATGGAAACGATGCCTGGCAGGAGAGAGAGATGAGCTCGATAAGTAAATACAGATCTCCCTGCTGGATCTAGGTCAGTGTCTACTCAGCGTCTCTTTGGACTGAGTTTCATGATACTTTGTGTAAACAGAATTCTGAGTCTTTGAAAACTGACAAAATAAGTGACCCTAGACTTGCACATGCCCATCCACACACACCCACTCTGCTTAAGAACTTGTGTCTGCATTATATGACCTGATTCTTTCACCTGAAGTGAAACAAAGTTCGTTTCAGCTTTCACCTTCAGTTTGTTCCAACTTTTTTAATCATCTAAATCCTAACAACAATCTGTGCATTTTTGTAATAAAATATGTCAAAATTACAATCTTAAAAATAGAAATAGAAACTGTTAAACCTATTGATCTGTATGTTAGCGTTGCAATGGCCACTCCAGATGCAGCTGCACCTGTTTTGCGCCTGGTTCAGACTGGACTGGTGCATTTTAATAAAGATGAAGGCATGATTGCACACACAAGGTTTGTTTTAGAGCATTATACTTTCCACAGTAAGCAGAACATCAGCAGGGAGCTATATGCTGCATAAGCTCTTAGTTTGTGCAGTGCATGGATCCAATCATGCCACAGGGATATCTGTATGACCTTGGGTTCTAATGTATAAGAATGCAACTCAGAAGATGTCTGGTTTTTAGCTGCAGTGTAGGATTGTTAATAAACAGGAAGAGGAGAGACAGGAAACTTTACTGAGACTTATTATTCACTGTCAGGTTTTCTATCTTTACCTGGGTGTCAGTCAAAACTGTGAGCCTCCTTTTATCAGATTTTTCCAGGGATGAAAGCAAGATGTCTTCAGTAAAAAGAAAGAAGAGAGTCTGAGGCTCGATGTGAACATCAGCTTTACATCCTTTTGATTCTGAATTCTCATGTGATGCATTTGCAATGCAAACCAAATCGACAGAGGCACCGCTGCAGTACTGCTAGCTGACAGAGGCAGGCAGACATGTTCTTCAGATCATATGAACAATGTCAGTTAAAGGACGTAAGATGACCAAAGTGGAGGGCAACTGTCCTGCACATCTCCACATTTAGTCTAATGAAAAAACAGGCAAAAGCTTGAAGGTTTGTTCTAATGAGCTCATTATCACCCACCCGTCCGCTAGAGCTCTAGTTTGAACTGTGGTGGGACCTGCAGAAACACCCCTAGTGCTCATTCACACTTCATTGTTAATTACACATAAATAATGAGCTGCATGACACACAAGCAGGTACAACAGAGACAGAAAGCAGTCTGCAAAATAACACATACTGCTTTCAACAAAACAAACAACAAGAAGTAACATGAAGCCAATCAGGTTAGTAGATTTAACTGCAGATCATCAGGAGAGGAAATAGGTCAGTAAAAGGCTTTTGACCCAGTATTTATTTACCTCCCCTGAGGACTATTAATTATAAAGTCTATCAGAAAAGTGTCTATATATCAGCACATATTCAAATATCCCAGAAACATGTCTTTTAATATTCTGAAGGAGCTCATCTTAGTCTTTTGTAAATTAAAACAAAACACATCTTGTTTTTTTCACAATTTATAATCTATGAGATAAACAATCAATACTCATAAACGATTAAATGTAATTGTAATAACTGCCTGTGACTGAGATTTGAAAGATTTAAAATGAACATTTCTGTTCTACTTTAAGATGAAAACACAAAGAAAATAAAGGCGTTTAAACGGGTTCGAGAAGAAAAAAGCCTTGGAATCTTTTTCACACCTAAAGGATGTATTTCAACTGATAAATAGAAGTGAACCTTTAAAAAATGTTTTGGTTCTCTCACCGAATAGGCTGTTGCTGAAGCCGTCCCAGACGCAGGTGGCCTGGCTCCATATCCACCTGCCTTTGACGCACGAAGCGAAGGTGAAGTTTATTCCGATGACAGAAACAAGAAAATCGCTCAAACTTATGTTGACAAGGAGCAAATTTGTGGGCGTCCGAAGTCTTTTAAATTTACAGTAAAGTACAATAACAGCAACGTTATTGCAAAAGCCAAAAAGTCCAATAGTCCCGATGGTGAAAGCGAGAAGTTTGTATGTTCCGAGCGCAAAGATATAATGCTCTGTACTTCTCTCTGCTCTGGTTTCGTTGGCGGAATTCATTGCGTGGATGGAAACTCTGTTTCCAGCATTGTGAAGCGCGCGCGTCCGGACCACGAGAGACTGTGTGCTCCACGCGCGAGGCGGTCCAACACAGAGCAGGAACCCCGCGCGCGCCGCTAATTCAAACCAACACCGAGACCGCAGTTCGCTGAAAGTGGGTCAGTGTACCGACGTCAAGTCAGACACAACACGAAGCTCGAATTTCCGCTTTTCCCTTTAATTTCTACAATAAATAAATAAATAGATAGATAGATAGATAGATAGATAGATAGATAGATAGATAGATAGATAGATAGATAGATAGATAGATAGATAGATAGATAGATAGATAGATAGATAACCAAAATATTTAGTATGTTCCATGAGTGGGATTTTATTTTCTACCTTCTTCTGTTGTTTTGTTGACATGTTGAACATGTTGAAGCGCGTCATGTATATACTGCAACATTTAACAGATTTTTGCTGATTGTGAAAGACATTTGTTGAGTCATATCAGGTCTTTAATAGAGTGAATTGATGGGGATCTTAAAATGCAGATTATTTACTAAAAAAGCTTATTAATAATTGCAGCTTTAATTTAAAGTGTTTCTGACACAGATCTCAGTTCAACATTTAGAAACATTATAACTTTGTTAAACGAAACATGTAAACATTTTTTGGCACTTATAGGGCAAATATGAATGTTTTTATGTGTGGGCAGTCTCCATTTTGAAACAGGAAATGACGAATAGATAGAACGCAGCTCTTTGTTTACATTGTACATAGACATTGAAAAACATTTGTGAGCTCATGTTTTTGTTGATAAAATGCTGAAATGCTCTATATCAGGTAGTTGCACTCAAAAAATTATTTATTGACTTGTATTGTATTCATGTTAGCAGGCTCTACATAATTAAATCATGTTAACTTGAAGGCAAGAAGAATAATTTAATATCTTGCCCAAGGATACTTCAACACATACCCTGCTGGCACCAGGGATTAAACCCTAGTTCTCTGAACAATAGGCAATCTCCCTCCCCACTGGGCTACATCAGCCCTTTAGTTGTTTCGGACAGCTGAAGTTTTATTAATGCCACCTTTTGGTCACAAATTATCCTGGTGATAAAGCTTAAATAAATTGTGTTCTTACAGCATGTATTTATTATGTAGGGAAAATGTTAGACATAACTACTGTACATCAAGTTTAAGAAAATTAATTTAAAAAAACAACTGTTTATATATTTTTAAAATAAATTGACTATTTGAAATCAACAACTGCCCTGATTCACTTTTTCGAGTAATGTAGCAACATTGCTTCATTAATGTATTCCCCTAAATCAGACCCAGAGAACGTCCGGATCAGATATCAGTAACTCCATGACAGATTTCTGGTGGATTTTGTTCTCTTTTCTTTCTCTTTCTCTCCTTCTACTGTGATTTGATCTGACTGTTTATCTGTAACATTTGTTTACATCCACCATGACACTGAGACTGACTGTGTTTGATCAGCAGAACTTGAAAAACTGATTTCAGCTCAAACACATTCAGCTGTGCACATCAAACTGGTTTTCTTCTCCTGATTCTTTGATTTCTAGTTCAGTAAGATACAAACACTCAGAAACAAAATACTCTTTAGCTGAGTTTCCATTTTCTGCCATAATAAATCACTTTGTTTACATCTCCTGTGTTTCATCAGTTCTGGTAATTGCACCTTCCTCGAAACTGTGTAGCGATATTCCATTAATATGCATATTTGAGACTTTATTACTAGAGGCTTGTGTTTCTTCCTAGTTTATGTGTGAATATGTCCACAGGGCACAAATGTAATATTGATTTAGATGAAATAGTAAAACAACATAAAAACTGCATGTCAGAGACACTTTAAACATTTGAATACACGGTACATCTTTAATCACTGATCTGTCATGGACACTTACAATCCAGTAAAATATTCATCTATCAGGATGTTCTCGAAGCTTTTCACTACTGTTTTAGATTTTTTTTCTCACACCTCCAGGGAACCCTACATGCTACATCTACTTGTACGTTTTTGGAACAGATCACTTAACTCCTACAGAAATGATCACCTGCAGCTGCATCATGTGATGATGACATCATCTGAACTCTGCTGATGTTTCCAGTTTTTCTTCGCATGTTGTCCACAGAGAGAAATGCCACTGTGTTCAAATGCAGCAACATCGTTTGCTCATGACCTCAATTTTCTGTGCCTACAGGTTGATTCAAAATAGCAGATCTCTCAAGGAACACAAGGGAAGAGAGTGCGATGGGGGTGTTCATGGCACACGAGCTCTGATTTTAATGTTTTAATTATCCTGAAGCTCACCCGCTGCTCATTCATGGTTAAAAAGGTTTTTCATTCAAGGTTTAGAGGGAACTTTATGCTCCTGTTGGTAAGTATTTATATTGGTCTAATACTGAAATGAAACCACGATTCTTTTTACAGTAAGGTCTTTATAATGGGGAGCTGTTACCTACTGGAGATAGATCCCATACATGTGCTGTCACATGTCACATTGTTCTCCATGAATAATCTATTTTTAATGCTTTAATACTCCAAATCTGTAGTGATGAAGATATGCACAGAAATGGAAATTCACATGCTAAAACCAGCAACAATTCAATATCTTTCAAAATCAATTAAATGAAAAAGTCAGGAATTTTTTAAACAAACATGATGGAGGTTTTAAACTTGGTTTTCTTTTGGTTGCGCATTGATCTTTGTGTAAAAATTATTATTATAAATGTTAGCTAATGTTTTTATCAGGGTTTGTTTGTTTGTCTGTTAAGAAGATAACTCAAAACTGTCTGGGTGGATTTTGATTAAATTTTCAGGATAGCAGCTCAGAAATGGTACAATGTAATGTTGCCAACTGTCTCTGTCAGAAAGTAGCTGAAGTTGACCCAGAAAGTGGCTAGATGTTGCCAATTGTCCTCACATGCTAATTTACATATTAATTACATCATCACTTTTTGTGGTTATTAAGCAAAAGTTGAGTAAATTTGTCTTTAAAAAGCTTTTTAGGTCAATCGATTCTCTACAGAGTTGAAACGGGAGGTTTGAAACATGAAAGTAGAAAACAATGTTCATGTCTGGCTTGTTATAGAAAGATCTTATAATGCCTGCAGATTTATTTTTTACTTTTGAACATTTCATTTATTAAACAACTTGTGAGCGTGTGAGAAACTGAGAAATGTTTATGATTGGTCAGTTGATGTCACGTGATTGTGATGCATGCACATGCACACATCATTCCCTTTCTAAATGTCAAGGAGGAAGTAGATCTCTACATGAAGTAGTTAAGGTCAGAAATGTTGCTAGATTTGTCACTAGGTACTTTTTGGAGAAAAGTCTCTAAGAGGGGATCTGAAAAATCATTAGAAATAGTGACAAAGTCGCTAAGTTGACAACAGTGGTGATCAGATCCATAGGCGCCATTTTAACCCGGGGACGCTGGGGACGTGTCCCCAGCATTACATGTGCTAGGACATGCAGTAACATCGCCAGAACTTTAGGGCAGCAGACCTGACACTTATGGTCCCTACTATTATACTTTTTTAAAGTATGTCATTAAATCGAGCATGCTTTAACTGTAAATGAAAATAAAAACATAGAAAGAGTGCATGCACTGCATGCTGGGAAGTTTGCAGCTTCATAACTTTTTTTACTAGTCCGGCAGATTACGGAGTATTACTGAACTCCGCAGGGGACATGGTGAGAAAATATTAAGGTGAGAAAACAAAACAAAAAAATAAATACATTTTGCATTATCTTTTTTGAAAAGCCTCTACTTCCGGTCTGCTGCTAAATTAGCTTCCTAGCCAAGTGAAGCTGCTCTCTACCGACAGAAAACTTCAATGTACTGAATCTGTGAGTGTTAGTGCTCCGTTCATGCCGTTAAAACAGTCATTTGTGCTTCTTTAGTTTCAGAGGTGAGAGTTTAATTTACGATGACGTCACCGGGTCATTCAGAGGTCATCAGCCTCATGATAACAACATGATTCCAAATTCTAAGGGTACGTTTTCATGGTCAAGGAATTCAAATCTGTAGCTAAAATAAATGTGGCTGTTTTAGTTTTAGGTGTAAGTCACAATATTCATTTTAGTGGAGGAACTAAGCTGCTTGGTGGAGGTCTGCGCTCTCGGAGAGCTTTTCGAGTTAAAGGAACTTAAGGCAGCTTTACAAAATCTGACTCAGTGCTGCCGCGACAGGCGCTGTGGCTAACTGCAGCCACCAGCCAAGCCGGCACGGGAGCGCGCACAGACACTTTACAGACTGTTCGTCTTCACAGCACTGCACCGGGGAGGCTAACATACTTCACGTCAGGTCTCTCCACTCTGTTATTTGATTTGATCTCATCATTTTCATACTGTATCAGGCTCTAAACACGACCTATAATGTTTTCTCACCTGGTCACAAGGAAATGAGCCATGTCAGCATCCGTTTTCACTCCCAAATGCAGCTGAAGTTCCCTCCATGAACCGAACGCATATCCAATATTTATGCGGGTGCCTGCCAGGCTTCGGTCATATTTTTTTTTAGACTCACGAGATGCCGCTGATAAAGTCTTTTTTTTCTTCGTGGTGCCACTTTTTTGGGGGGTGAGAGTGGATGCAGGTCGTTTGCTGGCTGCAGAAACATCCATAAGTATACCTTCAGTGTTTGAATCCAAGTCCACGGCGGCCATGTTCTTCCTGTTCAAGAGCTGTCGGCAACGCGCATGCAGCGTCAATTTACGTCACATCCCTACAACTGCGCGGGAAATTCGGACGTCGAACTGCAGCGCATTATGTAGCACACAGCGTTTCCAAGGCAACAGACATATATGCGGATGGCCTCGTTATTTTGGGTTTTTAATGCTTCATGACCCATTAGCATTGAATAAACTGGAAATGCATGTGTAGTTTTTCACAAATCTTGCCTTATGTCCCTTTAACATAATACTGGTTAGAGTTTTACCAACTAGGTCAGATTTCCAAACAAAACAGTTCTCATAAGCTCTCTGTCTGTTCATCATCAGCTGAAAACAACCGATGAGCAAAGTCTGTTGTAGTTTTCTTCTTTGGAACTGCCCATCAGCATACATGCAGATAATTATCCACTGCTGTGCTCCCTTGGGGTTGCAATTACTGTAGCATTACAGTCACAGTACAGAGAGTTGACTCAGTAATTAATTTTTAAGTAGATTTTCAGCATCACAAATGTAACTAGCTGAGGCGCGACAAAGCTGCAGTCTATCAGCGCAACAATCCCACATCTCATCATCACTGTCGATATTCATTTCCTGATAGTCTGCTGGGTCGCTGCTGTGTTTCTCTAATGAATAGCATCCAGTCTCTGACATATGAGCGGGTGCAAAGCTGCAGAGGAGGTTAAATGAAAGCCTTCCTCGTTATTACGAAAGCAAAACAGCTGTAGATAAAGGCATTTTCTAAAAATAATTACAAACAGCTGATGTGAAAAATTTGTTGAAGAAATCAGATAACTTTTTGAATACTTTTTGTTTGCATTTTAGCTTTGCATAAAGTCAGGAAATGAGATCGTAGTACTGAATTCTGCCTGCCTGCACATAATCATTCTTTTTTTAAGAGTGAAATAACTCATCACAGCTAAACACATAAGAAAAGTCAATATTTGAACATTAACAGCAAATTAAAACTGCATAAATAAAACAAAGTTAAACCCAGAAAACCGTCAGGTCTCATTGGGAGAATGTCTATGTTCTAGTGTCTTTTACCAAAACTAAGATACCTCAAAACATTCATTCATTAACACTCTGTACTGAATTTGATTTTATCTGATCAATTTGATGGTTTGATTTCCAACTTCACCATGTCTTTATTTGGATGGATGGATGGATGGAGGGAGGGAGGGAGGGAGGGAGGAAGGAAGGAAGGAAGGAAGGAAGGAAGGAAGGAAGGAAGGAAGGAAGGAAGGAAGGAAGGGATGGATGGATGGATGGATGGATGGAGGAAGGGATGGATGGATGGATGGATGGATGGATGGATGGATGATAGAGAGATGGATGGATGGATGGATGGATGGATGGGTGGATGGATGGAGGAAGGGATGGATGGATGGATGGATGGATGGATGGATGGATGGATGGATGGAGGGATTGATGATAGAGAGATGGATGGATGGATGGATGGATGGATGGATGGATGGAGGAAGGGATGGATGGATGGATGGATGGATGGATGGATGGAGGGAGGGAGGGAGGGAGGAAGGAAGGAAGGAAGGAAGGAAGGAAGGAAGGAAGGAAGGAAGGAAGGAAGGAAGGAAGGAAGGAAGGGATGGATGGATGGATGGATGGATGGAGGAAGGGATGGATGGATGGATGGATGGATGGATGGATGGATGGATGGATGATAGAGAGATGGATGGATGGATGGATGGATGGATGGGTGGATGGATGGATGGATGGATGGATGGATGGATGGATGGATGGATGGAGGGTGGGAGGGAGGAAGGATGGAAGGAAGGAAGGATGGATGGAGGGAGGGAGGGAGGGAGGGAGGAAGGAAGGAAGGAAGGAAGGAAGGAAGGAAGGAAGGAAGGAAGGAAGGAAGGAAGGAAGGGATGGATGGATGGATGGATGGATGGAGGAAGGGATGGATGGATGGATGGATGGATGGATGGATGGATGGATGGATGGATGGATGGATGGAGGGAGGGATGGATGGATGGATGGATGGATGGATGGATGGATGGATGGATGGATGATAGAGAGATGGATGGATGGATGGATGGATGGATGGATGGATGGATGGATGGATAGATGGATGGATGGATGGATGGATGGATGGATGGATGGATGGATGGAGGGAATCCCAGTGAAACAATATTTTAAACACATCAAACTGTTTTCTGTCTTCAGCCACAGCATCAGAATGGCCGACATTCCTTCTCCAGTTTGTTTCTTTTGTTTAGTTTAGCCGCAAGCAAACCCGTGACCTTATTCCGGTTCAGCACCAGTGAATATGTGCAGGCATGTAAAGACCATTTTATTTAGTGATTGTTTTATAACTCGGGATCTAACAGTTTGTAGGATTGGTTTGTCAGCTCTCTTGAGGCAATGTGTTCTCACAGATACAGTGGGGCAAAAAAGTATTTAGTCAGCCACCAATTGTGTAAGTTCTCCCACTTAAAAAGATCAGAGAGGCCTGTAATTTTCATCATAGGTATACCTCAACTATGAGAGACAAAATGAGGAAAAAAAATCCAGAAAATCACATTGTCTGATTTTTAAAGAATTTATTTGCAAATTATGGTGGAAAATAAGTATTTGGTCACCTACAAACAAGTAAGATTTCTGGCTTTCACAGACCTGTAACTTCTTTAAGAGGCTCCTCGGTCCTCCACTCGTTACCTGTATTAATGGCACCTGTGTGAACTCGTTATCAGTATAAAAGACACCTGTCCACAATCTCAAACAGTCACGCTCCAAACTCCACTATGGCCAAGACCAAAGAGCTGTCAAAGGACACCAGAAACAAAATTGTAGACCTTCACCAGGCTGGGAAGACTGAATCTGCAATAGGTAAGCAGCTTGGTGTGAAGAAATCAACTGTGGGAGCAATGATTAGAAAATGGAAGACATACAAGACCACTGATAATCTCCCTCGATCTGGGGCTCCACGCAAGATCTCACCCCGTGGGGTCAAAATGATCACAAGAACGGTGAGCAAAAATCCCAGAACCACACGGAGGGACCTAGTGAATGACCTGCAGAGAGCTGGGACCAAAGTAACAAAGGCTACCATCAGTAACACACTACGCCGCCAGGGACTCAAATCCTGCAGTGCCAGACGTGTCCCCCTGCTGAAGCCAGGACACGTCCAGGCCCGTCTGCGGTTTGCTAGAGAGCATTTGGATGATCCAGAAGAGGATTGGGAGAACATCATATGGTCAGATGAAACCAAAATAGAACTTTTTGGTAGAAACTCAACTTGTCGTGTTTGGAGGGGAAAGAATGCTGAGTTGGATCCAAAGAACACCATACCTACTGTAAAGCATGGGGGTGGAAACATCATGCTTTGGGGCTGTTTTTCTGCAAGGGGACCAGGACGACTGATCCGTGTAAAGGAAAGAATGAATGGGGCCATGTATCGTAAGATTTTGAGTGAAAACCTCCTTCCATCAGCAAGGGCATTGAAAATGAGACGTGGCTGGGTCTTTCAGCATGACAATGATCCCAAACACACCGCCCGGGCAACGAAGGAGTGGCTTCGTAAGAAGCATTTCAAGGTCCTGGAGTGGCCTAGCCAGTCTCCAGATCTCAACCCCATAGAAAATCTCTGGAGGGAGTTGAAAGTTCGTGTTGCCCAGCGTCAGCCCCAAAACATCACTGCTCTAGAGGAGATCTGCATGGAGGAATGGGCCAAAATACCAGCAACAGTGTGTGAAAACCTTGTGAAGACTTACAGAAAACGTTTGACCTCTGTCATTGCCAACAAAGGCTATATAACAAAGTATTGAGATTAACTTTTGTTATTGACCAAATACTTATTTTCCACCATAATTTGCAAATAAATTCTTTAAAAATCAGACAATGTGATTTTCTGGATTTTTTTTCCTCATTTTGTCTCTCATAGTTGAGGTATACCTATGATGAAAATTACAGGCCTCTCTGATCTTTTTAAGTGGGAGAACTTACACAATTGGTGGCTGACTAAATACTTTTTTGCCCC
The DNA here is from genome assembly GCA_006937955.1 of Pachypanchax playfairii. Classification (NCBI taxonomy): domain Eukaryota; kingdom Metazoa; phylum Chordata; class Actinopteri; order Cyprinodontiformes; family Aplocheilidae; genus Pachypanchax; species Pachypanchax playfairii. The sequence continues at coordinate 62,215 of SSNP01000252.1, read as the reverse complement.
ACTGTATATGTGAAGTAAGCAGAATCTCTTTTGAAACACATCATGCAAATGTAATGCATTATGTCCAGCTTAGTTGTAACAAGCTGGGGAGGAAGTAGGAAACACATTAATTTTCACTTGTCTTGAGGCTGTTGACATGATAAACATGCACATCTGTATTCTTTAAATTTAAATATATTAGATTAGCTTTCAGATTTTAACTTTTTTTTTAGTTTTACTAAATCCTGAATTTGATTAGTGGCCAATGACGTTCCATGAGAACTGGGGTGATGTGAGCATGGATTGAGGTTCTGGTCTGTGTCAACAGGACATGGTCTAAGAAAGAATAAAGAGAGTTGCAGTCAGGGGCGTGTCTAGAACATCTTTGCTGGGGGGCACAGGTTTTGAAAGGGGTGGCACTAGTTTTTACTAAATTCTAGACTGTTTATCATCTGAAGGTGGTTAAGAGAATTTTACTCCAAATGAGAAGCTCAACTGCTGTTTGTTGTTTTTCAAATAGTGTCCTCCCCCCCACCCCAGTGCCAGAAATGCCTCTGTTAGAAATTTGCGTATGAGTCTCCCATTGTTTGTTTACTATCTGCATCACTGGAGTTTTCTCTGGAACTACAAGTTTATTTCTTCAAACATGTCGGGCTGTTCATTGTTACTTTTAGCAGTATAAGTGTGATTGACAAGCTAGTAACCAATAGATAACGAAACGGGTTCGTTATCTATTGGTTACTTTATTTCAAGCCTCACCTGTTTAGGTCTTGGAGTTTTATTTTAGATTATTAGTAGGTTTGTTTTTCTGTGGTTTTGTTTTCTCCCCTAGTCTTGGATTTTGAGGGTTGTTTTGGGGGTTCAGCTCCTCTGTCCCGTCCTAGTTTCATTGTCCACTTTTATTTTGTCTATGCTTGTATTACCGGTTTTGCTTTTACTTTGGTATTAGTTTGACTTCCTGTTTCCCTCTGTTGATGTTAGGTTCCTTGACTGTCAGTATGTCACTCCCGGGTGTTTGTATTTAAGTCACTTCTCTTTAGTTCTCCTTTGCGCTGGGACTATGTTCTTCTATGGTTTCTCTCCCCTCCGGTTCCATCCGGATTACCTGCCTCACCTCCCATGTAAGTTTGCAGCCTCGTCAGCTTTTTGTGTTTATATTAAATGGTTTGTTTGTTTCCTTGCAATTCGCCTCCTGAGTCTCCCTCCTGCAGTCGGGTCCTACCTCTCTGCTCATGACATCACCAAGTCTATGATTTATGAATATTATAACTTTTTCCATAAGTACAAGACCGCAACAAGTTGATAAAATGATTTTAAAGTAAATTTGACATCTAAATTTGCTACAAAATCCTCTTTACCACCTTTAAGTGGACATAAATTAAAATCTGTTAACAAACATAGCTAGTGGTGCATTTTCATTAATCATTATCTTTCATTAAATTTGAATTTCTCAGCTTGGGGGGTTATGTGGGTTGGCCCATGTAATTGGAAGGGGGGCCCGTGCCCCCCCAAGCCACCTCTCTGGACACGCCCCTGATTGCAGTAGTTCCTAGACGTAATAACGCAAAATCAAAACTGACTGTTTATAATTGGTCTTCATATAAGATTGGACATATTTTTGCAATTTTTCTTAGATGAAAGAAGCTTCTTTAAAAGACTAAAACCCAAGTTTTTAACAGACGTTCTGATTTTCATACCTATGACTTCAAACGATGATGTAAGGAATTCATTTCAGGGAAAACATGTTTACATCCGTCTTATTATGATTCAACTAAAGAAAATTTTCATCATTCTTTTATATTCAGAAGCTTCTTGTCAGCCGTTTTTCTGAGATAAAAAAAAAACAGATTATAGGTAGACATAGGTTAGTAGTTAGCAGTTTAGGGTCCAGATGAGATGAGGTTGACTTAAGCTATAGATAGTAATTCTTATTTCAACTTGCATCAAAATATATAGATTTTTTTCCAGATAATTTGGCACAACATCCATCAACAGACTGTCACTTGGGTTTGAGTGTATTTGGAGTGGTAAGTCATCTTGGGAAACGGGAGCATGTGCACTCATTTCACTTTGTTGACAAGATGCCATTGAAGGAAATACACTGGAAATATGTTTTTCTGTCTCCCTGGAGTTGGCAGGCATCTCATTAATGTTCAGCCTGAGCTTCTAGCTTCCTCCTTGCTTCACATTAAACCCAAATAAATGAGAAAATATACATCTTTTCATATAATTCTCATCTAGAAATGTATTATCAAAATTGCTGGAACTACCGGTACCCTTTTTTCCCCAAAGCGTCAACATACTTGTAGTTTTGAAATACCTTTATTTTTCTTTGTGTTTCTGGCTGTAAATCATCGAAAAATTGAACCAGACCTCCAGCTGCCTTCAAAATCCTCTACAGATTCCAATTAATTTTTCTTTGAGAGCTGGACACACTTGATGCAGAAACCTTCTGAATTACATTAGCTGCCAGCATAACTAGTGGCTGTGCTGTTTTCTAAATGACACAAACAAAACATGTGCCAGGTTCTGTGAAATGGCTGCGTTCCATGTCGTCCCTGCTCTCTGTGGGATTAACAGAGCAGATGATGTGAACTCTAGAAGTGGATGCAGCTGCAGCGTAGTGCTCAAAGATTATCCCTGAGTGCTATATATAAATATAAATATGCAGATTTTTACATCTCTTCTCCCTTATTTAATGCTGTGAAAATAATTTTGCACTTTAAATCTTGTTGCTGGCTACAAGCTATTTCATTTGAAGAAGCAAGAACATAGATTTTGTGAAATACATGAGAACATTTTGAATACAATGAGGGATTCATTCACGGCAACATGGAATTGACAATCCTTGTCACTGCCATTGTCACTGTGTCTTTGAAAATTTGCCAAAGGAGCTAAGTTGTCAGTCCGAATAAAGAAATCTGAAGGCCTGAGCTCTGCTGCTTCTGTGTCTTTTACATGTACAGTGGGGCAAAAAAGTATTTAGTCAGCCACCAATTGTGTAAGTTCTCCCACTTAAAAAGATCAGAGAGGCCTGTAATTTTCATCATAGGTATACCTCAACTATGAGAGACAAAATGAGGAAAAAAAATCCAGAAAATCACATTGTCTGATTTTTAAAGAATTTATTTGCAAATTATGGTGGAAAATAAGTATTTGGTCAATAACAAAAGTTAATCTCAATACTTTGTTATATAGCCTTTGTTGGCAATGACAGAGGTCAAACGTTTTCTGTAAGTCTTCACAAGGTTTTCACACACTGTTGCTGGTATTTTGGCCCATTCCTCCATGCAGATCTCCTCTAGAGCAGTGATGTTTTGGGGCTGACGCTGGGCAACACGGACTTTCAACTCCCTCCAGAGATTTTCTATGGGGTTGAGATCTGGAGACTGGCTAGGCCACTCCAGGACCTTGAAATGCTTCTTACGAAGCCACTCCTTCGTTGCCCGGGCGGTGTGTTTGGGATCATTGTCATGCTGAAAGACCCAGCCACGTCTCATTTTCAATGCCCTTGCTGATGGAAGGAGGTTTTCACTCAAAATCTTACGATACATGGCCCCATTCATTCTTTCCTTTACACGGATCAGTCGTCCTGGTCCCCTTGCAGAAAAACAGCCCCAAAGCATGATGTTTCCACCCCCATGCTTTACAGTAGGTATGGTGTTCTTTAGATCCAGCTCAGCATTCTTTCCCCTCCAAACACGACAAGTTGAGTTTCTACCAAAAAGTTCTATTTTGGTTTCATCTGACCATATGATGTTCTCCCAATCCTCTTCTGGATCATCCAAATGCTCTCTAGCAAACCGCAGACGGGCCTGGACGTGTCCTGGCTTCAGCAGGGGGACACGTCTGGCACTGCAGGATTTGAGTCCCTGGCGGCGTAGTGTGTTACTGATGGTAGCCTTTGTTACTTTGGTCCCAGCTCTCTGCAGGTCATTCACTAGGTCCCTCCGTGTGGTTCTGGGATTTTTGCTCACCGTTCTTGTGATCATTTTGACCCCACGGGGTGAGATCTTGCGTGGAGCCCCAGATCGAGGGAGATTATCAGTGGTCTTGTATGTCTTCCATTTTCTAATAATTGCTCCCACAGTTGATTTCTTCACACCAAGCTGCTTACCTATTGCAGATTCAGTCTTCCCAGCCTGGTGAAGGTCTACAATTTTGTTTCTGGTGTCCTTTGACAGCTCTTTGGTCTTGGCCATAGTGGAGTTTGGAGCGTGACTGTTTGAGGTTGTGGACAGGTGTCTTTTATACTGATAACGAGTTCACACAGGTGCCATTAATACAGGTAACGAGTGGAGGACCGAGGAGCCTCTTAAAGAAGTTACAGGTCTGTGAAAGCCAGAAATCTTACTTGTTTGTAGGTGACCAAATACTTATTTTCCACCATAATTTGCAAATAAATTCTTTAAAAATCAGACAATGGGATTTTCTGGATTTTTTTTCCTCATTTTGTCTCTCATAGTTGAGGTATACCTATGATGAAAATTACAGGCCTCTCTGATCTTTTTAAGTGGGAGAACTTACACAATTGGTGGCTGACTAAATACTTCTTTGCCCCACTGTAAAAGACACATCCAAGCTTCTGCAGGGAAGGAAAAAGTACTAACAAAAGCAAAAAATCCTGAAAGTTACAAGTTTGTGTTTAACATTTTTAAAGAGGCCATATTAAAAGTGTTTTTGCTGAAGTTTCTGTTGAATATTTTTGCTCCAAAGCACCGGGAACATGTTTCTACATAATGGTAAAATGAACTCTGTCTTTTAATGAAGTTGCAGCAGGCTCTGCAAACTGGCTTTTAATTTTTGGTAACGCAGAAGTACTCAATGATTTCCGGTTCCACCGAAAGGGACAAAGCTTTTTTTGTTTTAGCCTTCAAATTTGGAAAAATTAAGCTTTTTTTTCTTTCTCTACTTTTCGTATTTCAAATTTGGTTTTAAAACAAAACTACAAAAAAACGAACTGATTTGTTTTTTCTGATTTTATTTTGAAACGGAAAAACCAATGAACAAACCATACATGGATTGTTGTTTTAAGAGACAAGATTGAAGTACTGTTTTGATTGTTCTGCATTTTCTCTTGATGTTCATGCAACAGAATTAAAGAGGCCCTTCCATTAAAAACAGTTTTTTTGAGGTTTCTGTTGAATATTTTAGCTCCACAGGTGTTCTTACCTTCATAGTGGGTGTGAAAACAGGTCAACAACTTCTCTTTCAGTTTTAATCTCTCAAACTACGCAGGTGGCGATAACACCCGATTTCTCCCGAGTCCGAATTGCCTGTTTTTATTTTGTCACAGCTCATTAGTATTCATCAGGTCAGACAGTTGAAACCACGCCTAGCATGCTGCTGGCTAAAAGCTGTTAACATAAAGACGTATCAAGAGACTCAGTGTGCTGTTGCCATGCACAGCGGGGCAGGAAATAGTATACCTTGCTCTCATAGGCTCCTTTATTAGCCAATCTAGCGAATTAGCATAATGAATATTAATAAGTTGCTGCCCGAAGCCTGACGAATTTATACCCAGACTGATTGAAAGTTCTGTTAATCAGTGTTTCCTGACGTTTTTTAGATATAAAATGTTTCATATTACTGGTTATTACTTAAGAAATAACCACAAAGTCATGAAATTTGTATGAAATGGCCTCTTTAAAGAAATAGAGAGACATTTTATGAGATATGAAATGTTAAAAAACCCAACGGATTAACCAGTCAAATGTCAAGACAAACTCCAAGTGCAGGTACAAGGACATTCCAAATTAAACACTAATCATGCTGAGTCAGATTGGTGGCCCAATTCCATCCTTACAAAAAGCAATTTAATTGTGGCATGTCAGCTGAATTCAAGACATAATCTTTTAAATAGAATCTGAAGAGAGTCTTGTAGATTAACACTCTAACCTTTGTGGTGTGTCTTTATTGAGTTATGAATAATTCATTCCAGTAAATTGTATCTTGTTTTCACAGTAATTGGATGAAACAGATGTGAGTGTGGGTAAAGAGGGATTACGTTAAAGCTGAAGTGTCACGAGTGTAAACATGAAGTATTAAATGATACCACTGACTCTAAGGTCTAAAGAGATATTTTACCTCTGAATGATCCCTCCTGGGTCGAGGCATGAATCTAAAGGGCTGTAATTATCAGACCTGGATCTATTACCCCATGTGATCAGGTAAGCTGAAAGACACCAGGGTCTTTTTAAAAATACAACATATTCAATGCAATCAGTTATAAATGTATTTAGATTAGCAAATAAATGTAGCAGTACACATGAAATAAAGTCCATTTTTAAATTAGCTGGTTACAAAATATAAATGATATATGACATGTAATGTTATTTAATTATCATAAAATCAAAACATAAGAAGAATATAAAATGTCTGTAAAAGAAAACATAATTAAAGATCCAGGCTGCATATTGTTTTGGTTGCAGGACAATTAAGTTTAAGCAGTTTTGTTCAAATCAAATCTCACACATTAAAAGATGTTCTGCAGTCTGTTGGAACTCAAGCTGTAACTCTTCAATGCAACGGCTTCTCAAGATTGATGTTGCAGATATTCATTCAATGACGACTTTCTGGGCATTTTGTTAAAATGTATCTGATGTAAGATCAGATATTTTGCTAACAGACACAGATGGTGTTTCTCAAATCTCAACGTCAAGGAACCTTGCCTTGATGCCTTGATTCCACCCCAGTTGCCTAGGAGACACGTCATCAGGAACCGCCAAGGCGTGCTCCAATGTTCATGTGTTACGGAGGCATCTGTCCTCGGTTTACCTGCTGTTTAGCTAACATACCAAGGATACATAGGACGTGCCTTGATGCCTTCCCTTGGTCAAAAATTTCTTAGAATACATTGCGGTATTTTCAAAAAAATGGCGGTTGAGGAGCCGGCAGCAGCTACTTCAAAGGCAAATTTTCAGTTTAAATGTAAGTTAACCGATTGTTGCTATCGGGCTTATATCTAAAATGTTGTTTAGATCCAAAGCACTTATAAGGTTGGTTAGTTGCTTTGTAGTTGCAGCTTCGTTGGTAAAAAGGTACTAATTTGCTTGCACATTTATTTCAATTAACATTTCCAGTTGATGGCTGAAGGAATGCTGCTACGCTACTATGCTACAACAATGGAAGGGACGTAAACAGTGCACGTAAGCGGGCAGCCGCGGTCACGTGAGTTAGGTCTGTTCCAGTGTCCTCGTAAGCAAAACGCCTTGCCTACCAAGGCAGTGACTTGGCAGGCAAGACGACTTAACATTGAGAAACACCCATAGAGACTTGACTCCAACCGTTAATGGCAAAGTTTTAATGTGAGTAATGTTTAGCGCTAGTTGTTGTACTACCACACACTAGAGGTCAGTAGTTATCTGTAAAAGTGATTGAGTTCTACGTAGCTCTTGTGTTGCTTCTATTAGCTTTAGCTGCCATTTTAACTTATACTGAATCAAAAGATAATCAGTAAATGTACATTCAGTCATTATTTTCTTAATAGTTTGATTAAAATCTGCCCTGTGGTTCATTAGATATTTTGCTAATGAGCCCACACACACAAACACACACAATCAGTGCCCACCTTTAGAATTTGAGGTGAGCAATATTCGATGATGTAATAACTTCATTCAGTATGAGGTACAGTGTATTTCATGTTCATTTTAAAGTGTTAGTTTTACACTGACTCAGTAATTTTTTTTCTTCACTGTTCTGCACGGTTCCTTTAAATAAATTATCTCCTTGTTTATTAACCTGCTACTATATTTTAACAGGTTTGGGACAAACAAAGAAGTAAAACTAACAAAATACAATCAAATCATTAATAATGTTCAAATAAAATGGCAGACAGAAGAATATTTACATAGTCATAATTTCATAAAGATATTAATTAGAAGAACATAAAACTAAAAACAAAAAACAGACTCAATGTTTACTATAAAAGGGGGGAACCTGTTTGATTTAAAGTGTCTAATTTGTTGTCAATTTTTCCACTATTAATTATTTTGTACTCTGAAATTGGTTGCTTCCTTAATCAAAAATATATGTGTAAACAAATTCAGTAGATATTATAGTCTACTAAAAAAATGAATATTGGAAAACTGCTCAGTAACAGACAAGCACTGCTGGTTTGTTCATGACTGTGTTGTTGACACAAGATGTGAATACACTTTATAGTACTCCCTTTGTTTTTTTTCTGTTTTCTGGAGTTTTATTTGTGCTCCCAAACCCTGGAATAGACTTTATTTGATTTTTCCCCAACAAACAACTGAGTTCTATTTAAAGTTGTTGTACTGTGTTTGATTTTGTGCATTCCAAGTTCTTTTGTTACTGTTGTAACACTGACAGTGCCCTTCCCTCTCCAGTGTGTTTTCCACTTTATCTCTGAGTGTGACTGATGTCTCAGGAGCTCTTTTTCTTGTTGCTTTGAAGTCAGCACCAAATAAAGCTCACCTCCTCATGCACAAATGCAGTCACTGAGTCACAAATGGCTTCCAAAAATCTCATGGATTCCAACTTATCTTTGCTTTTGGTTCTTTCTGTCAATGTTATATTCATGCACTTTGTCCATGGACTATAAAAGCTTTCACCCCACAGTCTGCCAGTAAGACTTGTCAGGGTCACTTGTCTATTTTCTACTCAGCTCTATGAGTCTGTGTCAGCCTCACATTACTGCTAGGTAAAGTCATGTCACTCAGACTTTTTTATACATCTGTCATAAGAATATGCACTTGCATAGCTCCTGCTAAGTTCGCTGCAGTAGTCACCTTCATTCTGTGTAACTTACATCCTTGCAAACAATACTGAAATGTGCAATGCAAGCAACTCCAAGTGTCATCTTCGATGTCCTTTGCAGTCATGGTGGGAGATGCTGATTCATGCAAACTGAGGGTTCTCTTCATCTCATCTCATTACTGGAATGATTCTCATAGCCTGCACAGACATGTCTGTATTAGTATAACAAAAAAAATAAATTACGAGTTCAAAAGAAGTACTGGTGGATGAGCGAACCTCTGTGGATAGTTTAAATAGAGCCATTCTAAAAAGATGGTCAGGACATGTTCACTGTAATTACAATGATTTGCTTAATTTATTTAATTAAATTTACAATCTGCCTGCAGGTCAGAAAATCCCATCATCACCATCCCTTTTGAAACACTTTGAGACACACACTGTAGTTATCTTAAAATTATTCTGTCATCATTCTTCAGGTGGGATAATAAATATAACTATCTGTGGACAAAACATATGCATCCTTAAATCAAGAGGAAATTTTGGAAAAAGTAAATATCAATCTAAAACAGTATGGTTTGTTCTTTGGTTTTTCCATTTCAAAATAAAATCAGAAAAACCATAAACCTCATAGTTTTTTGTTTTTTCAGTTTTTGAGAGCCAAAAGTAAAAACTTAATATTTTAAGAGGCCATTTCATACAAATTTCAGGACTTCAGGAGAGCAAGGTATACTGTTTCTTGCCCCGCTGCGCATGGTAACAGCAGACGTTCTCTCCTCCTGTTTGCTACGTCTTTATGCTAACAGCTTTTAGCCAGCAGCATGCTAAGTGTGGTTTTAACTGCAGGAGCTGATGAATACTAACAAACAAAGGAGTTGCGATGAAACAAGTACAGGCCGTTTGAACTCGGGTTTTATCGCCACCTGCGTAGTTTGAGAGATTAAAACTGAAAGAGAAGTAGTTGGCCTGTTTTCACACCAACTATGGAGGTAAGAACACCTGTGGAGCTAAAATATTCAACAGAAACCTCAGAAAAAAACATTTTTAATGGAAGGGCCTCTTTAACAAATACAAAAACCACAGCGATGGATTTTTACATTCGCTTTTTTACCTAAAATGCAAAATCCGGCATTTGTTTTAATTTGTTGCAACGCCAGAAATTCTGGAAGTCTTAGTCTGGGCTAAAGCGGAAAAAATTTACAAGAATGTTACATTCGAGCCCTACATTTGTGATGTGTCGACTCCCCTTGAATAACACAAACGTCCATGTTTTCAAAGTGCATGTACGTGGTGCCAGTGTTGGGTGTACTCTAATTACTTTTTCATGAAATGTGTAACTTGACGCGTTTGTTACTTTTTAAAAAGGGAAATTGGTAATTTAAAGAATTTCTCCCAATAAGGAAAAGAAAATCCCAACGACACCCTGCGGACAAATCAGCAGAGCACTTTGTTCATAAAAATAGCCGCGGCCGCTATTTGTGTGTCTTTAGCTGATTGTGAGCAGGTTGAACAAACTATCATTGTGACAGTTGAGTGTCTTAGTTTTCACACCTGAACGACAGAAACTCAGAACATACGTTAACAGTTATTTCACCATTTATTTATCACAACAGCTGGTCTTTAGGCCTGTTACTATGGCAACATGTTACAACGAGCTTCTTGTGAAAAACTTACGATTTTAACGGCAATAAACAACATTAAGGTATTAATAATTGATTCAATATTTATTTCTTTCGTAAGTGACCATGGTATAAGCAAGATAATGTCCAACGATGTCTAGCATCAGAAATTAATGGAGGACGCTGAGGGTTGAACATGCTGTTTTTTTTCCTCCCCACTGACAATCCACGACACTCCAACCAGTTTAAGTTAGACACTAAATAGCACCTTGCTAAACACAAAAGCACCGGGAACATGTTTCTACATAATGGTAAAATGAACTCTGTCTTTTAATGAAGTTGCAGCAGGCGCTGCAAACTGGCTTTTAATTTTTTGTAACGCAGAAGTACTCAATGATTTCCGGTTTGGCCGAAGGGGACAAAGCTTTTTTTGGTTTAGCCTTCAAATTAGCCTTTTTTTCTTTTTCTACTTTTCGTATTTCAAATTTGGTTTTAAAACAAAACTACAAAAAAACGAACTAATTTGTTTTTTCTGATTTTATTTTGAAACGGAAAACCAATGAATAAACCATACATGGATTGTTGTTCTAAGAGACAAGATTGAAGTACTGTTTTGATTGTGTTGCATTTTCCCTTGATGTTCATGCAACAGAATTAAAGAGGCCCTTCCATTAAAAACAGTTTTTCTGAGGTTTCAGTTGAATATTTTAGCTCCACAGGTGTTCTTACCTTCATAGTGGGTGTGAAAACAGGTCAACAACTTCTCTTTCAATTTTTATCTCTCAAACTATGCAGGTGGCGATAATATCCAAGTCCTCCCAAGTTTGAACGGCCGGTACTTGTTTCGTCACAACTCCTTTGTTCGTTTGTATTTGGCAGCTCCCACAGTTGATTGGTGATTGGGAGAAACGGCTACCTGGATCTGAGTCCAACTAGTGTTCTGTTTTTGGACTTCTGTGTGGTTTATCCATAACAATCACCATGTTTGACCATAGAATAGTTTATAAGTGTACCTGGTACCAGGCCACTTCGGGCATAAGTACGCTCCCTCACAGCTGATTGCAGATTGGGCTCAGCTGTGGCTTTTCACCATCAGCCCAATAACCAGTAGGAGGTGCTTTTGGTCAGGAGACCGCTCACCTAAAAACAGAAGAGAACTCACCAACAGAAACATAAATCTCCCCACAAAACAAGTGACCAGCAACTGAAGACAGTACAGAGCTTGAATCACAAAACAAAACCAGCCCCCCCTCAAGACCCTGAGCTGCATTGGATGGTTGGGAGGATGACCTGGTAAACCCAAACATTGCTAGGGTGAACTGGGAACCTTTGGTGCACCACCGGGAGAGGTTGTTTTTTTACATATCTGGGGAGGTTAGGGACAAGGGATCTGAGTGTTCATAGCCTCCGTTGTGGATGTGACTCTCAAGAGTTGGGGCCAGAAAGTTATCGGTGTCTGTCATGGAAGACCCAAGTGGTGATGGAAGCTGTCAAGTTTAAGAAGGAAGCCTCTGTGGGCATTGGTTGTCTCGCAGGACTTGTGAAGCGGCTGACCGGTACCGAAGGATGATAGCTTCAATGGTTGCAGAAGCTAAAGCCTGAGTATGAGAGGAATCGGGAAAGGTGAGAGAGAGAAATTGGGAGAGAAAGACTTTTGGTTGGCCCCAAAGAGGTTCCAGCGTATCGTTCATCGACTCATTACTGGAAAGCAAAGCCAATCCCAGCCTGTGTTTAATTTGGGTGGGTAACTGCTGACCCGGACCTGGACATTTTCAGAAGATGGAAGGAGCACTTTGTGGGCCTCCTAAACTCAGTCAATATGTTGTCCACTAAGGAGGCAGAGCCTGAGGACTTGGGGGAGTTGAATTCATCACATTGGCAGAGATTGCTGAAGTCATTCAAAAGTTGTCTGACAGTAATGTGTGAAATTTGCCTTGAGATGCTGAAAGCTCTGGATGTTGTGGAGCTGTCATGGATCACACACCTCTTTAGTGTCTCATGGAGGGTTGGGACAATGCTTGTGGAGTGGCAGACTTGGGTGGTGGTCCTTATCTTCAAATAGGGGGATTGGAGAGTGTACTCCAACTATTGGGTTCTCAGCCTCCCTGGGAAAGTCTACTTAAGATTTTTGGTAAGGCGGCTGTGACTGATTGTTGAACCTTGGATTCAAGAGGAGCAGTTTGGCTTTCTCCTGGGTCATAGAACGGTAGACCAGATATTTACCTTCAGTTGCTGAGGGGGTCGTGAGAGTTTGCCTCTTCAGATCACATGTGCTTTGTGGACTTGGAGAATGCTTATGAGGTCCCCTGGGAATTCTGTGGTAGATGCTGCAGGAGTATGGGGTCCCATACACCCTTTTACAAGCTATCTGGTCCTTGTACAACCAAAGCAAGAGCTGTGTCTGTGTTCTTGGCAGTAAGTTAAGCTTGTTCCCTATGTTGGTTGGACTATGCCAGTGATGCCCCTTGACACCAATCCTGTTTGTGGTGTTCAGGGACAGGATCTCCAGGCATAGCTATGACAAGGAGGGTGTCTGGTTTGGGAACCTCTGGATGTAGTCTCTGTTTTTTGCAGATGACGTGGTTCTGTTGGCATCTTTTTGCCTTGACCTTCAGCGGGCACTTGAAGGGGCTGAGATGAGAGTTGGCTCCTCAAATTTGGAAGCCATGGTTCTCAACAGGAAAAAGGAAAAAAATGCTCCCTTCAGGTTGGCAGTGAGTCTTTGGCTCACATGGAAGAGTTTCAGTATCTAGACGTCTTGTTCGCAAGTGATGGCAGAATGGAGTGGGAGATCAGCAGTAAAGAGGGCATTGCTTTGGTCTGTCGTAGTGAAGAAGGGGCTGAGATGAAAGGGTTCTCAATTAACTGGTCTTTCTTTATTCTGACCCTCACCTATGGTCATAAGATCTGGATCCTGACTGAAAGAAAGAGATCCTGGATGCAAGTGGCTGAAATAAGCTTCCTCTGTAGGGTGGCTGGGCTGAGCATTAGAGATTAGGGGAGGAGCTTCATCATCCAGGGAGGGTTTGAAGTAGAGCCACTGCTCCGCCGTATAGAATGGAGTCAGATCAGGTGGTTCGAACACCTGATTAGGATGTCTTCAAGTTTCTTCCAGATAGAGGTTTATATGGTCATGTCTCACTGGGAGAAGAGCCCCATGGGCAACACTGGAGGGACAATATATCCTCTCTGGCTTGGGAATGTCCTGGTATTCCCCAGGAGGAGCTGGAGAGTGTCACTGGAAAGACAGATGTCGGGTTTACCTCCTAAACCTGTTGCCCCTACGACCGAACAAGGGTAAGTGGAAGAAGATGGATGGATTACCACAGATTACAAAGAATTAATGACTCTGTATTACTTTTCAGAGAATCACTGTGACATCTGGATGATTTCTTCAGTTTTATGTCAATTTATTTATTTTTGCTTTTAAGTTCAGCAGTTGTCATTATTTTCAGATCTGTCTTACTATGCTTCCAAATTTTCTGAATTTATCTTGCTGCCTTCTGTTCTCTTTCTCAGTTGGCAGTTTCTATCACTCACCTCCTGCACAAATCTTGGCTGATGCTGTTGGCTCTTTGACAAACCAAATAAGACAGGATTATCACAAAGAAATCTCTTTTACTGGCACATTTTCACAAGGCAGGACTGTTTTAACCATTCTCACACTTTCTTTTTTATTAATTCATTTATTTTTGTGCTAGACACAAAAAATCCTCACTCGATAGAAATCTGTGAGAATGGAGGGTGCTATGCTATGATTGTTCTCTTGGCTCAGTGTAGAAAATAAAAGCAAGTGCAGTGGCTCAAGGTCTGCATTGGATTTTCTCAGAACTGTTGAACAAAAGGTTTGTCTGAATAGGATTTTACTTAAATGAATTATATTATGTAAAATAAACACTGATATTTAAATCTGTGGCAAGTGGTGGTGGTAAGTCTGCCAGAGGAAAGAATAAGCTGTGATGAGTGGAAAATGCTCTATTAATTTAAATTACTGGCAGCTCACAAGTGAAACAAAATTTAAATCATTAGTTTCTCTTTGCAGTTAAAGATGCCTTAAAGTACCAATGTACTTTGAGGTAAAGATAATTCTGCAGTAATTGCTTGTCATTATATCAAGTGTTTGAGTGTTTGGGATTTCTGCTTGTTTTGTAGTCCTTACTATGTTCTTTGTTAGTTTATTGTATTTATTATGTTTTCTTTGTGTGTCAGCCATTGTTTCCCTCAGATCTGTTAGGTCTTGGGGTGTTTGACTATCATTTATGGGAGTATTGGTTTTCTTGTAGCGTTTTTTTCCAGTTTATCTGTGATTTTGCGTTTGGTTTTCCTTTCCACTAATAACTCTGTTCTGTGTAGTCATGTCTCGTGTTCGTGTTAGGCTTTTATGTTTGGTCTCGCCCCACTTCCTGTCGTGCTTTTATTTTGATATCCTTTTGCTCTCTGTTTCCCTTGTGTCTCTCACCAGCTTGATATATCTGTCTCCTCAGCTGTGTCCTGTTATGTCTCGTTAGCCCTTTGTGTTCAGTTGGTATAAAGGCTGCACTTTTAGTTTCCTCCCTTGTCTGGTGCTCGTCAAAGCTTCCCCGTTTTTCTCACCTTTTGGATTTGACCTCCTCTTTTCCTCCCAGCTCCCACAGTAAGTTTATTTTCTCCTCGTTTGCTGCCCCGTCAGCCTGTTTACTTTATTATTATTATTATTAAAGTGTTTAACTCAGCTCCTGCATTTGGGTCCACATTTACAACACAGAACGTGACGGAAGCACCAGACCAACATGGACCCAGCAGGAGATTTTTTAGTTTGTTTAAGTTTAATTAAGGAGAGCCAGTTATTTTCACCTGGGTTGTTTAGTAGTTTGGAGGAGGCTGGCCGGCTTGGGAACCCAGGCCTCCTCCTCCAGGCGGTGGATGTGGTGACGAGGCGGCTTTTTAGAGCACCAGGGGTACTCCCGTGCTCGTTCCCCCGTTACCTGGCCGGCCTGCTCGAGGACATTATTGAGAGCTGCCAGTCACTGGAGCAGGCTCCTGAACCCTGCTCCAGCCTTCCCTTGCCCCCAGGGGCCCCGTCCACCGCCTCATTCTCCAGCCTTCCACAGGGTCCGGGTTCCAGACCGGGCTCCAGCTCCACCAACTTATCTGTTAAAGCACAGCAGTCATTCCTCCCAGCATGTTTAATGACTAGTTCCTATTGCTCTGTGGTCACCAGATCTGGTTTCACAGCAAGTTTCATATGTTTTCCTGTTTTAGCACACCTGAGTCAAATGAATGTATCATTAACAGGCTTTTAAAATTTTATTTGTTGTTTTTTGACATTTAACTGACAATTTCTTAAGAAAGTTGTCTATGCTATGATGAGAACATCTACAAAGCAAATTTCTCACAGTAAAAACAAAAAATAGTTTTCTTTTTATTGGCTGCATAAAATTTTTACCTTGTTTTGGAAGACATCAACAGATAGTTATAACAAGAGAAACATCTCTCAATGTGGGACAAAGAATTTGCATCAAAACAGGTATCAGAAAATGAAATAAACTGACAAGCACCAGGACTGGAAAAATCAGGATTATATGTCCTTATTGGATAATATGAATGTTTTTATTTTAACCCCAAAACTGGTATATGTGGTCTAAGGGAAGTGACTGCAACTTGGAGGGTTGCTGGTTGAATTCCTGCTTCCTATACCACATGTCTTTCTCTCAATAGAACATTTCTGGAGAAAAAAAGGTAAAAAAAAAATATATATAAGAAAAAGAGTCAAGATATTAGAAATTAGAGTTTAAGTGAAGAAGTGTGGTTTTCAAAGTCATGTAAATGTCACACAGTGACTGAAATAGGAGAAGTGTAGTTCATACTTCTTCTCATGGTAAGATGAGAATTTAAAGATACCATATTATACACTCTTCACACACTCTGAATCATTCCTTTACCTCTCAATGACATGAAAAAGCCATGCAAATTGGCCCTTTTTGAAATTTCAGCTATTGTTCACATCTCGTCTCATGTCAATTAATTCACGTTGGTGTTTCAGGTGAGCAGGACTTTTGAGTAGACTAGCAGCTCTAAGCCCCGCCCATCTCTGTTCCCTGCACGCATTTTTTGGGTGGGGCTGCATAAATCCAATTAAGTGACAGTCAATAAAACATTTGTAATGATGAGTTAATGTAAACCCTATATAGAAAAAACATATTCAACTTCAGTTAAATATTTAAAAAGACTTTATTAAATCATAAAATAAAAATTAATCACCAGGGGTCTCATTTATAAAGCTTGCTTACGCACAAAAGGGGGGCGGAAAACAGCGTAAGTAACTTTCCACGCAAACTTTGGGATTTATAAAAAAAAAATGTAGCTGAAAAATGTGCACAACTTTAAGTTGACTAAGGACCTGGCTTATGCACATTTTAGACATGGAGAGCACCTGCAGTGCTGCTGCTGAGAAGGATAAAATTATTAATTCCAGCGGCATTATTGATTGTACCGCTTCTTGCGCACACAGAACAACAAACACCCCCCACAAACACACAGCTCCGCCCCGACATGCGAAATATCAGCAGGGGGCCAGATTGAGACAGAATGTCATGCGTCATTTATAGGACCAACACAGAAGGCATGATTTTTAATTTGTTTTACCAATTCTTTTAATGTGCCTGAAATTTCAGTCAGTCATTTTGTGCAGTTCTTCTCGCATTTCGTTCACCGCACTAGGCCGAGCCTGCAGCCACATCTTAGGTCGCCGCCCGGGATGCCTTGTTGGACGCTTTGTCCAGAGTTATGGGGGGGGGGGGGACAACGAGATTTGGTTTTGTTTTATATTTTAATGATGGACACATCTGATCTGTATTAATAAAAGGCTTAGTCTCTTCTGCATGGTCAGTGTCTCCCTCCTTCTCCGGCACGATGCCATGCACGCTTACTGGTTCGAGTATACTGCTGAGATCCTAACGGCAAGCGGTGAGGGATCAGAGGTGCCAGGGCCTCCGCCAGTGGCAGACACACTCTGGCGGTGGCATCCTTCAGATCGTTATGCACTGCTGTGATCTCCAAAAAGCACTTCCTTTCATTTTTCCACCTCACCCACAAGTACATCAATTTCTGCTTCGGTGATCTGCGGTCGCCATCGTTATTGGTGGAATGGTGCAACGAGCCGGCTCATGTATATGCATGAAATCCACAAGGCACTTTGCATTGACCATTTACGGCAGAAAGTGGGCGTGTTGATGGCGGGATGTGATCCAGAAACACCTGAGCACATTTCTAGGTAGAGTGTGATTTATAAAGTGGAGATTGCGTGCAGTTGTGCATACGCCATGTTTTATAGGTCCCAAACTTACTTGGCATAAGTAGATTTTTTTTGCTGAGCTTAAGTACAATTTTAGTAAGGATTCTACGCAAAGTTTTATAAATGAGACCCCTGAACAGGTTAATCTATTCAGCCAAACAGAAAAATTTTGTGTATTAACATTAAATTCTGTGTTAAGTATTATTTAATGTAATATAAACATTAAATATATTTGATCATTTTAATTGTCCAGCACTGGATGAACCTCCACAGTTGTGTCCAGTGTGTCTCAGGAAACGTCCCACTGTGCTGTAGAAACAGTTCTCCATGCAGCAGGTCACACTGACGAGATGCTGAGTGAAGACAAAACACTCCTCCATGTGCAGCAGGACGGTATCAAACACCTGGAAAACCGTTTTTCATTATAATAAAGTTACAGCCATCTACTAGTCATAACAACTTGTTTTTTCTTTACAGACTTCTCTATCACTGGGTTTAACAAGTTTCCCTTCTGTTCAGTTTTATTCTACCAGAAAACAAAAACATTGTTCTTACTTCTGTTATCCGTCTGTCTCCTGGTGTTCTCTTCTTTATATTTTCAGACAGATGTTTCATATCCCTCCTCATCCTGTAACCATCCAGGATCAGAGCTGCTTGCTTTAAACAAACTGAGTTAGCATAGTTACATCCAGCTAGCTCAGAGTGAAGTCTCGACTGCTTTCCTTTCTCATTTACTGGTTGTTTATTAGCAGATAATCTCGCGGTATTTTAACGTGATTTGAGGCGCTTCAAAAATCGCCCTTCGTGAAGTTACTTTCTCAGCATTTATTGGCTAAATTAAGTTCTTCCATTTGGCAATGCAGATCTGTAATTGGCTAATTCGATCTAAGAGCCCACCTCTTGAGGGCGATTTCTCCAGCGCCCCAGAGCTGAACTAGACATATGAGAAGTGAAGCAGGAGGAAATCATATTTTACAAAGTAATTTATGTCTTTCAGAATTTATTTATACAATCTTCTCTGTCTATAAAAATACATATGAGTGTTTTTAACTCTAAATACATGTAATTAAAAAAAGAAAATAAACATTTCTTATTTGTTGCCACATCATGTTTTTGATAGGGAGGGTGGCGCCCTAGCGCCCTCTATTGGCCAGCCACCACTGGCTTTTATATAGAAAATATCAGGGAAGGATCATAAAAAAAAAACTTAAAATAATGAACAGGCCACACTCACCATGAACAAGAATACTGTATAAACTTCCAATGACATTTTGTTATGAAAAAAGTTGTCAATTTGCACAATGGCACCATTTCTCTTGATTTTAAGCAAAAGTCTCAGAAACAAACATAGAAGTTAAATATTATTGTTGAAAGAAACTGTAAAGAAAGTATGTGTCTGAATGGCTGTCACATGGCAAACATCAACATAAGCATCATAAAAAAATCCTTGAATATTTGTAAATATTTGTTCCTTAAATATAAAAAAATATCTCAGTTCTTTATGAATTTTTGATATATATTTTGTACAGTTAGCAATAAAATCCACAATTTGTATTTAAGAATCAATTTAATATTACTCTGAATATTGTCTAAATATTAGTAAATTATAATTATATTTCTATATTGTATAGATCTATATCAATCTAGATCTATGTTTACAAACAGATCAAAGCAATGTTCCGTGACATCACAGGCCTTTGATCCTTTATAGGGCCTTTGATCCTCTATAGGCTATTTGAGCTCAACATTCTATCTTTACAGACCTTCTTGAGAGAGACAGTATATCTTAGTATTACAGTATATTTTAGCTAATTTTCTCAAAGATTTTAAAAAATTTGTAACTCTAAAATGGAAAAAATGGATATTACCAAAGAACCCAACCAACAAACAATGATGCAGCTTCAGCAGGAGATTACCTGGCTGCACGCCATGTTAAAAACTGCTAATGAATATGCCTTTAATGAAAACCAGAGGGCATGTCAGCTGGAGCTCGAACTGAAGGAAACCAGGGCCCAGCTGACAAAGCTTCACGCCTACAACATGAAGGACATGCATAGTAAATTTGAACAGCTGAGCATCGCATGCATGTCCGAATCAGAAAAACTACAAGCGGAGACAGATAAAAATAAACTTCACCAAGCAAAAAGCGATGACTCCAAGGTACAAAATAATGAGAAAGTTTCAGAAAGTCACCAGGCTGAAACAGTCCTGGACCCTGCTGTCATCAAATATGTCCAGGCTTGTGAAGCAAAAATACGGCAAGACCAGCAGCTGATCTACCAGTTAAGAGTTGAGAATGGGACACTCCGTCAAGAGCTAGAAAATGTAAAGAGAAAGGCTGAACAGGAGAAAATCCAGCTACAGAAAGAATTAACCAAAGCCCAGTCTTTCTGCCAACATCTAAACGCCAGCTGTGAGATGAAAGTTGAGTCTCTCAAACAGCAGGCAAAAACGTTTGAAGACAAAGTCAACAAGGAGATCGCGTCTCGCTCTCAGGCTGAAATAAGCTATCAGAAGACAATTGACAACTTTAAAGTTGAAAACTTTAGATTGTATAACGCGTATACAGTCAACGCATCACAATTACAGATGGAGACTGAGAAAAACAAGGTTCTCCAAGGAGAAGTTCATCGACTTAACGCTTTTTATCAGCAGCAACATCTGCTGATGAACCAGATGAGAGCAGAACATGACGCATTACGCAAAGAGCTGCAATACCTCAAGAATACTTTTCAATGGGAAAATTCCCTGTTGAAGAAAGAATGGGAAAAAATGTGTTCTAAGACTATGAGATGAAAGTTGTGTGAAAAAAAAAATCCAATACCATCTAGAACAAGAACTTTCAAGAGCTTCATTTAAGCTCCACACTGAAAATAATTAATCTGAAATGCTTATAAACAAAAATGGGGCAGCATGGTGGAGTGAATCTGTCACAGGTTCAGATCTCCATCATGTCTGCAAGGGTTTACTCCAGGTGCTCTGGTTCCCCCCCTCCCACATTTTCTCAATGATTCATGCGTGAAAAAAATATTTGAAAATTAAAGTGTTCTGTTCTGAAATGTTTAGGAAAACAAATTTCAAAAATAATCTTTTTAAACAAAAGAAAGACTCACGGGATTCACACGTCACGAATCGCTGTGAGATGGATCTACTCTATGTTTACCGGACATACCGTAGTTCCACCAGGGTTTGACTGTTAGCAACCCTAACCCAAAAGTTCTGGATGGATTTGGATTAAATTTTCAGAAAAGGTCAGAAATGGTCCAGGGAAAATCCCCATCTGGATCCAGTAATGTTTTTAGGATTCTTTATCAGTAGCTACGTTTACATGCGCCAAATTTCCCCGATCTGATTAAAATCTTGGTCGATCTGAATTCCCAAATCCCTGTTTACATGGACACTAACTGAAATGATCTGATCATGTCATGAGTACACATGCACCAAGCACTCGATCAGGTTAAATGAGTTGAGCATGCGCACAGCGAGTTGTCTTTCCGGGGGAAGAAAAAAAAGTAAACAAACTCCGTCCTTTCTGCACGTCTTTCCCGCCCCATCGTGTGCTCGAGCTGACTCACGTTTTCCCCAATATGAACCTTCTGCGGGTGATTACCTTTATGTTTGGGTTTTTACTGGTTGCATTAACCAAGCTAGAGGCTGAATACATATTACTACTGCTCCTCCGCCACAGGAGAGGAGAGCAGGATGACAGGATGACTGCACCAGCAGACCACTTCTATTTACCTCCCGCTATGTTTTCTACTTGAGTCTGCGAAAGTGGAAAGACGTCACGCTGAAGTTGTACGCATGCACAGTGGGCTCTTTTCACCCTTTCTTTCCGAATGGGTGTATACATGCACGTCTATCCGAATGAAGATCGGACAAAACCACCCCTCTCGATCGGAAGTAAATTTCTTTCGGATCAGGCTGCATCGGATCAAAACATTCGGGTTGACATGTTTACATGACGTCTTTTTTATCCGATTGGGCGTTTATTCCGATCAAATGTGCCCATGTAAACGTAGCTATTGTGAAATAGAGCTGTTTTTAACATATCTGCATGAAACTCCACAATAAATGGTTGAGGTGCTCGGTAACAAAATACAGAATGAGTTCCCAAAAGGTTCCTCATGATACCAAGGATTGATTTGATCAAGAATTGATCTGGATAAGTATAAAATTCTGGATCCAGAAAAGAAAAAAATAAAGAACTTTCAGAGTTTTTATCACTGCAAGAACAAATGATGGTATAAACTTGCAACAAACAAAAAGATAGTCAAGGCACTGTGGAATCAGAAATGTATAACAGATCTGATGATGCATTAAAGGTCCTGTCGTGTTATTTTATTTTAACTCAGACAATAAATAACAGAAATAACAACATAACGAGTCTATGAGTCAAACCTTGTGTTTTTAAAAAAAAAATTTCTTACACTAAAAAATAACATCTGTACTCGTACCTGCTGCCTTTTGGTGTGTCGAGAATCGTCATCTGGGCAACACAGGAACTCCAGAACCTGAAGTGACAGAGCAAATCTTGATCGTTATTATTATATTATTGTCTTCATTATTGTTTTTTATTGTTGGACAAAAAACAAAACAAAGAAAAACTACTACAACATTGAATTTCCCTTCTGGGATAAATAAAGTATTTTTCATTTAATTTCAAATGTCATTTAAAATCTGGACAAAGAAACATAGATACCGGTACAGTGAGAGGGAAGCTGAATTTACCAGTGTCCATCTTCTTAACTTTCATCTATCTGTAATATAGACCCAAGCTAAGGTGTTTAATTCATAGATTTATAAACATAGAGGAAGGACTTCCTGTATCCCCTATTATCAGAGTTTATGGCTGTGTCCAAATTCAGGTACTGCATACTTCGAAGGCTGGATTCGTCGGCCGTTTACGTCACGGCGGCACAACTAGGCCTGTCCCTATTTGAAGACTCCTTCGAATGCGGACAGTGAAGCGAGAGCTGCACCCGGAGATGATTGGATTTACAAGCTTAAAACTGTTAAATTTAGGGCTTTGGTCATTTATATAAAATATTTGAAAGTTATTTTAGTCTTAAATGTTACAGTAAAAGTGCCTGTATTGCGGTCTCGGCTCGTATAGCAGGTCCCGTAAGCCGCGCTGTTCATTTTTTTTTATTGTGATCGGAGTTTTATATCTTTTCGGGCCAAAAGAAAAGACAACGGTTTTTATAAAGCTCAGGGTTGAGATGGATCACCTCTTTACTGGTGTAAAGTGTTCGGCTGCTGTGGCATGGACACCCCATTCAGCCCAAAAAGTTGTACATTATCAAAAATAAATGTGTAAAATCATAAAAAATAAAATAACAGTATACATATTTATTGCAGGATTAACCAACTAAAGACCATTTCTTCAAACATTTTTTAAACAGCTCTAACTGTTCAGGCCAAAGTCGTCACGGTTGCTAGGTGACAGCACATTTGCAGGGGTGGGGGCGGGAGTTCATCTGATGGCTAGACCTGTCCCAATTCACAGCCGTTAACATCCGGTCTATCCGGTTGATGAAGTATGCGGCCCACGTCGACCGGGTAGGCTGGGTCCTTCGAAGTATGCAGATCTGAACTGTTATTTTATTTTTCTTTTGTATGAGAAAAATAAGGCTCTTCTGCATTTTTATTATTTCATTGATTACCTTGAATACGTTCATAGCTCAGAAATTAATGTAGCAGGTTTATACATGTTTAACAAAAAGTTGTAAATATAAATGTTAAAGTGAATTTGTGATAATTACTTTTTGATTTTACACATTATTTTTGATAATGTACAACTTTTTCTTCTTTTAAGGGCTGAATGGGCAGAACACTTTACGCCAGTAAAGAGGTGATCCATCTCAGCCCTGAGCTTTATAAAAACCGTTGTCTTTTCTTCTGGCCCGAAAAGATATAAAACACCGGTTGCAATAAAAAAAATTAACGTAGCGGCTTACAGGACCTGCCATATGAGCCAAGACTACAATACAAGAACTTTTACCATAACATTTCAGACTAAAATAACTTTCAAATATTTTAGATAAATGACCAAATCCCAAAAAGCCCTTATGGAGAATAAGATGAATGGTGCCAAGTGTCCCTCGCCCGGACGTGGGTCACCGGGGCCCCCCTCTGGAGCTAGGCCTGGAGGTGGGGCACGGCGGCGAGCGCCTGGTGGCCGAGCCTCTGCCCATGGGGCTCGGCCGGGCTCAGCCCGAAAAGGAGACATGGGCCCCCCTTCCAGTGGACCCACCACCCACAGGAAGGGCCATAGGGGTCGGGTGCAATGTGAGCCGGGCAGTGGCCGAAGGCGGGCCAGACCCTGGCGGTCTGATCCTCGGCTGCAGCGGCTGGCTCTAGGGACGTGGAATGTCACCTCTCTGGCTGGAAAGGGGCCTGAGCTGGTGCGTGAGGTTGAGCGGTTCCGACTAGATATAGTTGGACTCACCTCGACGCACAGCTTGGGCTCCGGGAACACCATCCTCGAGAGGGGTTGGACCTTGTTCCACTCTGGAGTTGCTCCTGGTGAGAGACGCCGAGCAGGTGTGGGAATACTCATTGCCCCCCGACTTGGCGTCTGTACGTTGGAGTTCAACCCGGTGGACGAGAGGGTAGCCTCCCTCCGCCTTCGGGTGGGGGGACGGGTCCTGACTGTTGTCTGTGCCTACGGGCCGAACAGCAGCTCAGAGTACCCACCCTTCTTGGAGTCCTTGGGTGGGGTGCTGGAGAGCGCCCCTCCCGGGGACTCTATCGTCCTTCTGGGGGACTTCAACGCTCACGTGGGCAATGACAGTGAGACCTGGAGGGGCGTGATTGGGAGGAACGGCCCCCCTGATCTGAACCCGAGTGGTGTTCTGTTGTTGGACTTCTGTGCTCGTCACGGATTGTCCATAACGAACACCATGTTCAGGCACAAGAGTGTCCACCTTAACACCTGGCATCAGGACACCTTGGGCCGCAGTTCGATGATCGACTTTGTAGTCGTGTCGTCGGACTTGCGGCCCCTTGTCCTGGACACTCGGGTAAAGAGAGGGGCGGAGCTGTCAACTGATCACCACCTGGTGGTGAGTGGGCTCAGATGGCGGGGGAGGATGCCGGTCAGGCCTGGCAGGCCCAAACGAGTCGTGAGGGTCTGCTGGGAACGCCTGGCGGAGTCCCCTGTCAGAGAGAGCTTCAACTCTCACCTCCGGGAGAGCTTCAACCATGTCCCGAGGGAGGCGGGGGACATAGAGTCCGAGTGGGCCATGTTCCGCGCCTCTATTGTCGAGGCTGCTCATCAGAGCTGTGGCCGTAAGGTTGTCGGTGCTTGTCGTGGCGGCAACCCCCGAACTCGCTGGTGGACACCGGCAGTGAGGGAAGCCGTCAAGCTGAAGAAGGAGTCCTATCGGGCCTTTTTGGCGTGTGGGACTCCAGAGGCAGCTGACAGGTATCGGCAGGCCAAGCGAGCTGCGGCTCGGGTGGTTGCTGAGGCAAAAACTCGGGCGTGGGAGGAGTTCGGAGAGGCCATGGAGAAGGACTTCTGGATGGCTTCGAGGAGGTTCTGGTCCACCATCAGGCGTCTCAGGAGGGGGAAGCGGTGCACCGTTAACACTGTATACAGTGGCGATGGTGGGCTGCTGACCTCGACTCGGGACGTCGTTGGTCGGTGGGCAGAATACTTCGAAGACCTCCTCAATCCCACCAACACGTCTTCCGATGAGGAAGCAGAGTTTGGGGACTCGGGGATGGACTTTTCTATCACTGGGGCTGAGGTTGCTGAGGTAGTTAAGAAGCTCCTCAGTGGCCGGGCCCCGGGGGTGGATGAGATTCGCCCGGAGTTCCTTAAGGCTCTGGATGATGTGGGGCTGTCTTGGCTGACACGCCTCTGCAGCATCGCGTGGACATCGGGGGCGGTGCCTCTGGACTGGCAGACCGGGGTGGTGGTCCCCCTCTTCAAAAAGGGGGATCAGAGGGTGTGTTCCAACTACAGGGGGATCACACTCCTCAGCCTCCCTGGTAAAGTCTATTCAGGGGTTCTGCAGAGGAGGGTCCGTCGGATAGTCGAAC
Source organism: Pachypanchax playfairii (assembly GCA_006937955.1). Classification (NCBI taxonomy): domain Eukaryota; kingdom Metazoa; phylum Chordata; class Actinopteri; order Cyprinodontiformes; family Aplocheilidae; genus Pachypanchax; species Pachypanchax playfairii. Next base: position 36,577 of record SSNP01000252.1, on the reverse strand, counting down.
CTCGGATTGAGGAGGAGCAATGTGGTTTTCGTCCTGGCCGTGGAACAATGGACCAGCTCTACACCCTCTTCGGGGTCCTGGAGGGGGCATGGGAGTTCGCCCAACCAGTCTACATGTGCTTTGTGGATCTGGAGAAGGCGTTCGACCGTGTCCCCCGGGGGCTCCTGTGGGGGGTGCTCCGGGAGTATGGGGTACCGGACTCCCTGGTACGGGCAGTCCGGTCTCTGTATGACCGGTGTCAGAGCTTGGTCCGCATTTCCAACTGTAGGTCGGATCCGTTTCCGGTGAGGGTTGGACTCCGCCAAGGCTGCCCTTTGTCTCCGATCCTGTTCATCACCTTTATGGACAGGATTTCTAGGCGCAGCCGAGGTGTTGAGGGGATCCGGCTCGGCGACTGCAGGATTGGGTCTCTGCTTTTTGCGGATGACGTGGTTCTGTTGGCTTCGTCGGGCCGTGATCTGCAGCTCTTGCTGGGGTGGTTCGCGGCTGAGTGTGAAGCGGCGGGGATGAGAATCAGCACCTCCAAGTCCGAGGCCATGGTCCTCAATCGGAAAAAGGTGGAGTGCACTCTCCGGGTCGGGGGCGAGGTCTTGCCCCAGGTGGAGGAGTTTAAGTACCTCGGGGTCTTGTTCACGAGTGAGGGGAAAATGGGGCGTGAGATCGACAGGCGGATCGGTGCGGCATCTGCAGTAATGCGGACCCTGCGTCGATCTGTCGTGGTGAAGAAGGAGCTGAGCCAGAAGGCGAAGCTCTCGATTTACCGGTCGATCTACGTTCCTACCCTCACCTATGGTCACGAGCTCTGGGTAGTGACCGAAAGAATGAGATCGCGGGTACAAGCGGCCGAAATGAGTTTTCTCCGCAGGGTGGCCGGGCTCTCCCTTAGAGATAGGGTGAGAAGCTCGGTCATCCGGGAGGGGCTCAAAGTAGAACCGCTGCTCCTCCGCATCGAGAGGAGCCAGATGAGGTGGCTCGGGCATCTGGTCAGAATGCCTCCTGGACGCCTCCCAGGTGAGGTGTTCCGGGCACGTCCCACGGGACGGAGGCCCCAGGGAAGACCCAGGACACGCTGGAGGGACTACGTCTCCCGGCTGGCCTGGGAACGCCTTGGGATCCCCCCGGATGAGCTGGCGGTTGTGGCCGGGGAGAGGGAAGTCTGGGCTGCCCTGCTTAGACAGCTGCCCCCGCGACCCGACCCCGGATAAGCGGAAGAAGACGGACGGACGGACCAAATCCCTAAATCTAACTGTTTTAAGCTTATAAGTACAATAATCTCTGGGTGCAGCTCTCGCTTCACTGTCCGCCATTGCTCATAAAAAGAATCTCCCATTTGGCCCACAATGCATGCTGGGATATGTCGGCCAGCAAAGGATACACCGGACCCAGCCTTCAAATCGAGGAAAAAAAGGCTGGATTCGTCGGCCGCATTCAAAGGAGTCTTTGAATTTGGGACATGCCTAGTCGTGGTGCTGGGACATAACCGTCCGACGAATCCAGCCTTCGAAGTATGCAGACCCTGAATTTGGACACAACCTATGACTTTGTAGAGGATCCAAAATAGCCTCCAAAGTGTGAACAAAGTAAACAAATATGTGCATCATTGAGAAGCTACGCTGTCTTTGAACTGATTTAGGTATACAATTACACACTAGATCTTCCTAAAATTCAACACACTGGTGTAAAATGGTGTCAGCTACATAATCTAACTGTAAAAGCTGAATAAGGCAGTGAGTCAGCAGCAGAGACAGCAAGACAGCAGAGGTTATGAGACTGTGTATTGGACAGATGATTGTCAGCAGAACTGACGAACATCTGCATCATTTGGGAATCTGTCAATAAACTGTATTATTCAGTTATTATGAGGCCTATTTAATAAAATACATGGTTTATAAAAAACACTATGATATACATTAATTGCACCTATGTATTTACAGGCTACGTACATATGTGTACCAATAATCAGTGTTTCTATAATATTGAACTAAATAAGCTCTCTACCCACACAAGACAGTAAATACTTTTATCAGGGTCAAATGTGTCTCCACTGTATGTTCCAGCTATTTTATCAACTATTGCTGTAACTTATTACTTATACATGCAACAGCAGTTATTTTTACACATTTAGTATTAACACAGACATATACTACCATTCTTGCAAATGTATCAATATACCTTGAAGGTGTTTTTCTTCATAAATCCAGTGATTCTAAACAAAAGTCTATACCGTATGATTATTTACCAGTGGAATGATATTCCAGACACTTTCTTGCATTTATTGGTGCGGTTGTAACAAGCACAAGACTCATAGTGCGTTCACACCGGCCACTTTGTTTGCGTCAAGCAACGTTCACAACGCTTCACGTTTGACGCTTGAAAGTTGAAGCTTGTAACGCCTGCCAGATAGAACGTGTAGGCGTTGAAGCTTGTAACGCTTGACCGTTAAAAAGAGTACGTAGGCGGGGCTTCCTTTGTTATCGGACGTTCTGAACTATGGCGGATCATATTGAGACAGTGGCTTGGATTTATTTACTTCATAGATTTAGACAACGTCGGGTGCATCAGTGCCATTTGTGGATACACCTCATTCTTCAAGATGCGTTCTGAGTTTGGTGAGTTTAACCATTTGCTCCAGGAGCTACGTTAGGATGAGGTTCGCTTCCAGCGCTACTTCTGTCTGTCCCGCTCCCAGTTTGATGACCTCCTGGGCCGCATCGGTGCTCAAATCACCCACCAGGACACCAACTACAGGCGCTCTATTCCTCCCGAAGAACGCCTGTCCATCTGTCTACGGTAATGTTATTTATCATTTTTGAAATCAGCATTTTCTAGACTACTCACCCTTGATTTTCTCTGAAAAATAAATTAAAAAAATAAAGCAGGTTTTGCAGACAATATAATTCGCACTGTTCTGATCTCCTGTTTAAATAATTCACATAACATTATTTACACTACCAATCAGTTTTGAAATCGTGTTAAGACATACTCATATACTGTGTATGTTATTTAACATCTATGACATCTATTCTGACACTTTGTGTCAAGTTGCATTTTATCCCTCAGACAATTATATGAGACAGCTCTATTGTAATACCACACACTGAAAATAACATGTAGCGCAGAAAAGACTAGATTAATGTCTCCCATTGTTTATTGTCTTATTTAAATATAAATTAATCTCTGGCTGATTATTTGTTACATTTTTTTACTTCTGCATTTGCAGATTTCTTGCAACTAGTGACTCCTTCAGATCCATTGCCAGCAGCTTCAGAGTTGGGATCTCCACTGTCTCCACCATCATCCCCGAGGTTGTGACAGCCATCTGGGATGGTTTAGTGGAGGAGTTTATGGCTGTGCCTGGAGAAGAGGAGTAGAGGTCCATTACGGAGGAGTTTGAGGAAAGCTGGAACTTCCTTCTGTGTTGTGGTGCAATTGATGGGAAGCTTGTGAGCCTGAAGGCCCCCCGTGCATCTGGCTCTTTTTTCTTCAACTACAAGGGGCACCATTCCATCGTGCTCCTTGCTGTGGTGGATACCCACTACAGATTCAGGGTCATTGATGTTGGAGGATGTGGCAGAAGCAGTGATGGAGGGATACTGGCTAACTCTGCCTTTGGTCAGGCTCTACGGGATGGCACTCTTCATCTGCCCCCAGACCAGCACATGCCCAGAGCTCCCCACAGAAGACCCCAGCCCCATGTGTTTGTGGCAGATGAGGCCTTTCCTCTGCACAGACATTTGATGCTCCCCTTCCCCGGACGTGGTAGTCTAACCCCTCAACAGCGGGTGTTTAACTACAGGAGCCACCCAAAAATAAAAAGAGCACAACTTCCTGTATAACCTGTGTATAGTTAACAATACAGTATTTAAAGATATAGCTTATCCTGTGACTGTACCTACAGTATATTGTGTGTTTTAGCAGTTCACCTGTTTTTCTTCTGATTGCAGGTAATGGTTGCCAGACTGTAAGTCAAAACACCACACAGGCTTGTCAACAGCAATGTAAATTTCCATTTAAAAAGTTAAAAGGTTTTTTGTTCATGTTTTCTTCTCTGATGTATTTTTCACAGATTTTAATCTATTAATTTCTCATGAAGGTAATTTTAATTATAGACATTTCACTTTTAAACCAGCAAACATGATTTTTGAGAACAAAGCAGGTAATCCATTTTGAGTAAAAAATATATTTAATAGAAACATTTTTATGTTAAAAACAACAACACATTCTCATTTATTTATAGAGAAAGGAATGTAAATCAACTTGGCTGGATAAAGTGCGGTGAAAGAGTGAGAGGGACGCTTTTATGCCTGACGTGTCTCTTTGCACTAAAAGATTAGATTAGATAGAACTTTTTAATCCCTTGGGAAGGCCTGTTTTCACCTTCTCTAGCTGCTGACTCAAAGCTATATGGCTGTGGATTTCTCTCCTGAAAAACATGCCACCATCACTGAGTAAAACTACTCTGCAGGCTCCAATTGTTCCAAATTAAGCACAACATAGCTGCTTTCATAAAGTAATTTATGTATTTTTAAATTTCACCGTCTCTTTGAGGTGTGGTGGAACGTTTTTCAGGAGAGGAAGCAAAGAGAGAAGGAAGTGCTCATCGGGGTCCTGGATCCGAGGAACGGGAGGCTCATTTCTGGCCTTGATGGCTTCCAACATCTTCCGGTCAAAGTCCGACAGCTCGTACGGCTGCGGCCTCCGCCTCACCCTCTTCCTGGCTGTGCCTTCAAAGAACACAGTGCAATAAGAATATCGCTAGGATAGGAATGTTTCACCAAATTTTTTTTTGAAAACTAGACAGTTATTTTATATGTATGTGCATGTTATCAACAAATTTTGTGCTCTAAATATTTAGTCATAGTGAATAAATACACATTACAATTATTTATTTTGTTTTTTAATTTGTAAATGCTTATGTCATATGTGGGAACCTAAACAGATTTATAAAATGTTTTGTAAAATTCAACTCCAATCATTCATACACACCTGCAGGTCTAGAGACAGGGTGAGGGTGGGCAGAGGACTCTACAGGACCAGGGTGGGCAGAGGACTCTACAGGACCAGGGTGAGCAGCAGCAGAAGCAGGAACAGAGTTGGCCAAGGAAGCAGCATTCAAAGGGCCCGGCTGATCTGAAAAACCAGTCGCAGGAGGTTCTGGTGAGTCTGGTTCTGGTTCTGTGAACCCAGGATCAGGCTCCGTGTCAGCTGGTTCTGTCATAGGAGAGATGAAAATGATTTCCCTGCCATTTACTTTATCCAAGACTGCTACTATACACAAACCGTCAGTCTCTGACAGCCCTGCTTCTGCTTCCTCTGCCTCTGTGTGGTCATACTAGACCGCCTGCTCTTCCTTGACGCTCATGTTGCTGGCTGTTGGTCTGGGCGCAATGAAGGGTTTGAGGAAGGACAGGACGGGAAGGTACTTCCACCTTTTCTCTGTCCCTGCTTCTGATCTGCTCTTCTTCCTTCTCTCTTTCTCCTTTCTACTCTCCTTTGCATATCTGTCCCTCAGACTCTTCCACCGCTTTTTGCACACTTCCCCTGAGTGAACAATAGCTAGTACTAGTAGGGACTGGACATTTTGGAATATTTCTCATGACCGCTAGCTTACGAAATGGCAAATGAGACTGAGAAAAGAAAAGATTTGATAACTTACCGGATACTCCGAGTTCTTCAGCAATCTTCATCCAAGCAAGTTCCTTTACATTCCTGTCTCTATATGAGGACGGGTCGTACAGTTCCCTGCGATTGCAGACGGCGACGATTAATTTAACTTCCATTTTGGATATAAATTTTCTGATCCCGCTTCTTTCAGGTTACATGCTGTGACGTCTATACGTCACTACGATGAGACACTCTGATTGGTTGACAAGCCGCTTCAAGAGCGTTAAGGGCGTCAAAAGTTCGGCTTGCTGAACTTTCTGCGTTTTGAGCTTTTCAAGCATCAATGAGTCAATGTAAACTTGCCGCTTCTGACGTTGACGGTTGGGCCAGTGTGAACGCACCATCAGACTCCAGCCCTGAATCTGATGATAGATTCTCAAATGAATCTCACGATCATGTGCCCTTTCCTCCAGCCCTGTTTATAACTCTATGGCTTACTTGTAATATTTTTTTATTTTCAGGCAGAACTGCAGCTTGAAGTAATGTTAGTAAAACTACATTATATATAATATGTTTGACAGTTATGACTCTTTGTGCGACTCATTGTTTTGCCTGTACAGTTTACACCAGTTGTCACCTCACTGTAACTGCATGTGTATTTTGAGATAATGTTACCAAACAACACAGGTTGGTAACCTGTGTTGTTTGGTTTGACCAACTGTCGGGCCAAAAACGTGAAGAGACCACCAAATTGAGATGGAGTAAAGTCTGGGTTGTCCACCATTACCTTTATACAAAGACATTTAAATTTAGGATGGTCATTTCCACAACACAAAAAAGGAGGACATTTGGGAGACCACAACACAAAAAAGGAGGACATTCAGGAGACGTTCAAACCCTGGGGTGGTAACTCCTAGGGGTAATGGTTTTGCAATATTGATGGAAATTCGCGAGATTTTCCAGAGGAACTCTGACATTTGGATTCTTCCTGGAAAATCGATATTTCAAAAGGACAAAATTATTGGAGAATATAGTTTTTTTAGTACTTTATGTAAAAATAAGTAAGCCATATGCAGTGAATGTTGTTTGCCAACTGCCAACAAATAGGTTTATGGCTTATAGTATTATTGTCTGTTTTTAGTAATATTTTATATCCTACTTCCTTGAACTCACCATGAATTTCAAACGCTCCTTGAATGCATTACAGGTGTGTGTGATTAATGGTATTCCTTTGTCTCAGCTTTCGATCAATGTTAAAAAAAGCTTGTTACATTATGAAACAATGTGCAGTATCGCCAAAACTACAGACAGAGGTAAGGGGAAGACTATTGCTCATCTTTAATGCATCAGCTCTCGTTCTTATGGGTGCAGGGCTGAGTCAGAGTCTTGTTTGAAGTTTCCTAACCTCATTAGAAATGTGTTAGCTGATAGGGAATCAGGACTCATGTTGTCTATGAGGAGTAAAACCCCAAAGCAGCAAGTTTAGGATGCTGATTTGATGTTAGCATCAGGAGATTATAAGCTTCTTGGTAAAATGGTCCATTGTTGCTAATTATCCATTTCTTCCAGAATAGTCTCAGAAAGGGTTACAAGAAAGCGAGGACTTTCTTAGTGAATCACTCAGATAATAATCCTTTTAACTGGGAAAGTTCTGTAAGTAACATATTTATTATAACAAATTATTGGACAGTGGGAGGAACAGTAAGAATTCTTCCATTGTGTCACTTTAAATGTAGTTTTTTTCCTTTGAAATATGAAATTGTAATTAATTCGAGTGTAGTGGTGGAAGAAGGGTAGACAAAGCAGTAGTTCTAGTTCTCTGCCCAGGGTCGGCTTTAGCCTCTCTCATTAAGGGGTGCAGGTAGGATGGGGGGGGGATATCCTGATAGATTATCTTAAGGAGTTGTGTTCGTTTCATTTCCAAAGCCGAAAACGCAACATGAGTGGTGTCTACAATGGATAAAACAGTGTGGTCGGCCCCACTCATAGTTAAATGTGTCGGGACATTACGAAGCATAAATACGTCTGCTCACAGACAGCTCCCAGGCCGCACACCCGACTCTCGGCACCTCACTCCATGGCTCCCAGGCTGCACACCTGATGTTCAGCGCCTTTTTCTGTGGCTGCCAGGCTGCACACCAGATTATTTGTGAGGGACTCTGCGCCCTCCTTTGCGGCTTTCAGGCCTCCCTCCAGACCTTCAGTGCCTCTCCTCGCGGCCTCCAGGCCGCACCTCCAGACCTTCTGCACAGGTCCTGATGCTATGCCTTCCAGACCTTAAGCGCCTCCTCTTGTCTCTCGGCCGACGCTGAGACCTTCTCAGTGGCCACCTTCCAGACCTTCTCAGCAGCCGACCTCCAGACCTCCTCAGCGGCCGACCTCCACACCTCCTCAGTGGCTAACCTCCAGACCTCCTTAGCGGCCGACCTCCAGACCTTCTCAGCAGCTAACCTCCAGACCTTCCAGACCTGGTCGTCGGCCGTCCTCCCGGCCGCCCTCCAACGCTTCGCCACGGGCGTTCCTACGGCCTTTCCTAAGACTTTCGTTCGGCCTCTTGGCCGCCTCTAGTGACTGTTCACCCAGGCCCTTGAACTTTGTTTTTGCCTGGGCCTGTTTTTGGGACACTTTCTGTTTAGACTGTTTTTGTTTTGGTCTCTTCTGATTGGTCCCTTCTTCCTGACCTCCCACCTGGTTTTAGTTTTTCTTGTTTTACTTTTTGGGACGTCGGGTGCCTTCCCTTGGGGGGGGGGGGGGTCCTGTTAGGTTTTTGGGGGGTTTTGTTTGTTTCTTTATTATCTCTTGAAAGTTTTTTTCATCCAGATTATCATCTGTGATTAGATTATCATGTGTTTAGATTTTCCCTGGCCTCCTCATCGTTTCATGTTTAGCTCTGTCGTGTCTTTTGTCGTCCTATTTTACTTTTATTCTGTGGCATCTGTTGTTCTTGTTTTGCTTTTATTTTGACATTGGTTGTATTTCCTGTTCTTCCCCTCCGTCTGATAGGTGTCTTGATTATGTTTCCCGGTCCTCCACAGTTCAGTGTTGTGAGTTGAGTTGATTGGTTTCAGTTTGTATTTAAGGCGTGTGGTGTTTCAGTTCTTTGTTGGTTCGTCTTGGATGTTTGTAGATGTTTAGCCATGTTGCCCTGGATGTCCTACCACTACCTCTTTTTGTAAGTTGTTTTGCTGCCTCGTCAGCTCTTTTCTTTGTCATTCCCATTAAACATTTTATTACTGCTTCCTGTCTGGTTCACTCCTGCATTTGGGTCCTACAAGAAACACGAACCGTAAGAGAAAGAAGAGACAGAGGTGTGTGCGTGTGTGTTGTGCGTGCGTGGGTTGTATCCTCCTCATTCAAAGAGAATGAGGTGTGTCCAAACTTTTGGTCTGTACTGTATATGTCATGGCAGATGAGGGAGATGAAGACAGGGAGGGACAGGATAGCAGACCTAAAACAAGAGGGTCCATGTCCCTTAGAAGTTTTATAATAAATATCAGGAACAGTGTCCATGCTTGTGTGATAACTGATGCAAAAACTGTAGCTAAAAGGGATCAGGGTCAGCAAAGTAGAAATATTTAAAAAATATAGTTACCTCGGTTTGTTAACAGCATTTTTATGTTGCGAAAGTGTTTGTGTTCAACTGAAAGGCTGTCATGATACGAATGAGATGTATGAGTACAAAATGTCTATATTTTCTTTTTTTAAGCTTTGTAATAAAAAAACTAGGTTTGGTTGTTTTTTTATTACAAATTTCCAGCCAGTGAACAGGGAAATTACTGCATGCAAAGCAATGGAGTTTGCAAAAAAAGGAGCACGATACAATTGGTACTCAAAATATTTTAACAAGTTTGGCAGGTCTGGAATCACCACCAGCAACTAAGAAGGCATCTGGGTTAGTGCATACTGATGAGACATTTGTGAAACTCAAAATTAATGAGAAAATTATTGAATTTACAGAGTTTGACGACCAGCTTTTCTTTATAGCTGAAGACCTGGGATTTCGCCAACAAATTCATCATACGGAGCCGCTATTTTGTTATCGGTATCGGTTTGAAAAGCAGGAAGTTATGGGTATTGGCTGTAAAAATCTGTTATCGAGCATCCTTAGTTTTTACAGATTGCTAAATTGACCAATGTGGTCGTATTTCACTGGAGGTTGGCCTCTTCTTTTTTGTTGTGGTGGTATCACAAATGAATTCAAGCTATGGAAAGTGAGGATGTATCAGCCTTTCATTAAGGGATGCTGCCCGAGGAGTTATCCATTATTAGAAATTAATGAATAAATGACACGTAGGCGTTTCACCCCTCTGCTTCATCCATTAATTTCTGATAATGAACGCCGAGGAAATTTTTTACTTATTGGCATTAATTAATTATTTAAATTTGATCATGGTTCTTCTGTGTTTTTCTTTGAGATGACCTTTGTTGTAGATTTGTGGTGTATAGATAAATGGAATTGACCAGAATTTTATTTATATAGCGATTCAAATTTTCTTTCTCCTGAGCTTCTTAAAGAGGCCATTTCACACAAATTTCATGACTTTGTGGTTATTTCTTAAATATTAATCTAAACATTTTATATTTAAAAAACGTTAGAAAACACAGATTTACAGACCTTCCAATCTATCTGCATCAAGATTCGTCAGGCTTCATTCAGGCTGCAACTCATTAATATTCATTATTCGAATTTGTTGGACTCAGATTGGCTAACAAACTAGCTTATGAGAGCAAGGTATACTGTTTCCTGCCCCGCTGTGCATGGCAACAGTCGACGTAGTCTCTTCCGGTTTGATAAGTCTTATGTTAACAGCTTTTAGCCAGCAGCATGCTTAACGTGATCTCAATTGCGCTAACGAATGAATACTAACGAACAAAGGAGTTGTGACGAAACAAATACAGGCCGTTTGCACTCGGGAGAACTCGGGTTTTATCACCACCTGCGTGAGATTAAAACTGAAAGAGAAGTTGTTGACCTGTTTTCACACCCACTATGAAGGTAAGAACACATGTGGAGCTAAAATATTCAACAGACACCTCAGAGAAAAAAAAGTTTTTAATGGAAGGGCCTCTTTAAGGAACAAACTATCAAACATACTATCATGCGGCTGTTTCTGCACACAGAGAAACATTTTGGAATCTTTTCTGTTTTTCCTTTCACTCATGTGGGTCAGATCTATAAAATCAATGCATACTTTCGGTACATACCATAAAAATGATTTGTTATTACCACTACAGTGATTAAAAAACCTTTATTGTGAAACCAATCATCAGTGGTTACTACTGCAAAATGTGTTTGGCTTCCCAGATGTGACTGCATCCTTGTCATTCTAATCATGTCTGATGAGCCTGTGTGGGAGTTTAAATGCATTTCTATCTGATGACTCAGACTGAATTTATATGTTGGATGTGGAATATGTCACACTTTTATTGTGAAATTAAGCTCAGCCTCAATATGATGTGACCTACATCTGTAATTGTACTGGAAAGCGACTCTAGAATTACATTTTGTCATTAGAATTTCATCCAGTTTGTTTTGAACTACTGATTTCAGCTTTAGCCAAAACTCCCAACACTAAATTTCACATTTACAGTGTTTCACAAGTAGCCAAACCTCTCAGGTTATTGTTCTAAGCAAACAGCATCTACACAGCAAACACTTTGAGGTGAGATTAGAGTTGTGCTCTCTTTCAGTGTTGGAGTGAAGGTCTTGTAACGTGTCAGTTCTGGAAAGTGGCAGCTAGTTTAAACTAAGGACAAAATAACCCACGGAGACCAACAGCACCAGGGATTTAATTAAATATGGTGAGGTGAATTCTAAATGTGCCATCTTGTTTTTGGTTCTTTTTAAACTCAGAGTTCTTGAGAGGTGTATTACCTGTTGCTGACATGTTTCGGCGTGTTTACTTCCGCCTTCTTCAGAGCTGTTGTTTCTGTAGATGTTACTTCTACTTGCTGCCCGCTTCTTCCCTGGTGATGATGGAGTCCCAGCTGTGGTCCAACAAGTAGACTCCATCGTCCCGGTTCATGGTGTTGTGGCCACGTCTTCTTATTTCAATCGCCTCCTTTATCCATCTTTTGTATTTTTGTTGTTCTGTGTTGATAATCCTTGTGTTGTCCCAGTCCATGATATGGTTTTCTCTTGTGCAGTGGTCTGTGACGGCTGATTTTTTTATTGTAGTTTCTGCTTCTTGTTTTGTTGCTCTTGTGTGTCTTCGTTTTGTTTCTTTCTCGCATTCTTTCTGATGTTCTATTTTCCGTGTGTTGAGTTGACGTCCAGTTTCTCCTATGTATGTTTTATGGCACAGTTTGCATGGGATCTCGTAGATAACGCCGCATTTTTTATCGGATGGTATTTTGTCCTTTGGATGCACCAGTTGTTGTTTTATTGTCTTAAATGGTTTCGTTGGTGTGTTGATGTTGTATTTTTTCATCACAGCCTACACACACCTACACACACAGACCAATATTTGCTATGGACATCAGAACATCCCACAATACACAAAATGTCAGTCATCAGAACACTCTACCACAGAGCCAACATAATAACAGAAGATCAAGACCAGAAACTGGAAAATCAACACATACAAACTGCACTAAAAACCTGCGGCTACCCAAACTGGGCATTAAAAAAAGGAGAACAAGAGGCAAACAAGGAAACATACAACAGACCACCCAAGAAGACGAAAGGGACAGTGAAACCGGAGCCAAAACCCGTCATAACCTTCCCATACATTAAAGGAACAACAGAGAAAATAATGACTGTGACCACAGCTGGGACTCCATCATCACCAGGGAAGAAGCGGGCAGCAGGGGGCGACATCGTCCCCTGCTGCCCGCTCATAAAAGGAAGTAACATCTACAGAAACAACAGCTCTGAAGAAGGCGGAAGTAAACACGCCGAAACATGTCAGCAACAGGTAATACACCTCTCAAGAACTCTGAGTTTAAAAAGAACCAAAAACAAGATGATTTTTCAATACTCAGTAAGAACCTACCTCTAAATGTGCCATATTTAATTACATTTAATTGTAAATTTTTGGAAATTCCTGAGCGCAAACATTTTTGGTTGTAAAGAGAGTTTTACAAATGTCGAATTTCCCACAAATGCAGCTGGTTTACACTAGTCTGTTTGAGTCTCACTGAGATGTGTGAAGCACCTCAGGCTGTTGCTGTGGATCAGCAAGAAAAAATAACCACACAGTGTTCAGTACAGATGTGGCATAGCAGCAATGTGTGGAACAAATTCCAAAAGGGCACAAAGTTAATTGACATTTTACTTATCACGATTTGAAGGAACAATTAAAAAGGAAAGTGGAGACAAAGTAATACAATTTGTGGGACAACTTTGAACTATTTTTTTAAGACCTTTATGGATGACTAATGTCAAGGCCTCTGGACTTTTTTGTTCCAAATAGATCCATTACCTGGATGTGTACAAATGATGACTGATGTTGATGACAGAGTTGTCCTAATATATTCTAATCTCACAATATTATTCTACAATTAGGTATCGGTTTGCGGACCACAGGACTCTTTGTTTTAAATTTGGCAGGGTAATTTCTGTGTGGTGTTTGCATGTTTTTCTGTGTAGGTATGGGTTTCTGGTAGGATGGATAAAGAATTCACAGCAACTAACTCTCATCAAGTAACTGCATATTGTTGTCCAGACACTTTCCTGCTCTCTCGCTGCCATCTTTTGTGCTGTAGTGATCTTCAGCCTGAATAACCAAATACAGTGGTTAACGGTTATATGCACAACGCTTATATGCACAAAACTGCTGGGCACGTTCCTGTGTCATAGAGAATCCATACGCTTATATGCACAGCTCTGCCGGATATATGCACAAAACATTTGGAGCATGTTGTGCATATAACCGTCGACCACTGTATTACTTGACCGTGCACCTCACTCTATACTCCACCTCCGCTGGTGAAGTATAGTGTGTGTATAGGGAGCAGACGTGAGTGTCCATTGTCTATTCCTGTTTTTGTCTTTGTCTGTGTGGGTGTGAGAGTATGTGAGTGTGCAGAGGGTGGGAATGTGTGTCTGTGTATGAATGTATGTTCTTGTCTGTCTGTCAGGTTGGGCTTCGGACTCCTCTCTCTTGTGGCATCCTTGGCTTCTCTACAGGGAGGCTGCCTCTCCCTCCTTGCTGGGCTACCCCTTCTGGGTGGTGTCCCAGCTGGATGGCACGTTGGTGGCCCTTGGGGTTCGGGGCTTGGCTCCTGGGTATGTGCTGGCTCTTTCCCGATGGCTGCTTGACGGGGTCTGGTCCCTCCTGGACGGGTTGGGTCCCTGTTGGGGGGCGGGAGCCCTGGGATCTCCTGATCCGTGTCTCGGTCCTCCAGGGTGTGGCTGGTTGCCGGCGGGGCCTATGGGCTCGTCACTACGGCCCCCTGGAGTTCTCTGCACTGTGGTTGTGGGGCGGCCGCTCTGGTGGTCATTGCTGCTCTTGTCTGGTGGGACCGTGGTTCGCCCTGTGCTGTTCTCCAGGGTACTCCTCTGCTTCTGGGGGGTCCTTGGGTGTCCTAGGCCTCGGTCTCTCGTGGTCCGCTTCAGGGCCTGTGGGATGTAGCTGAGGTTTTTTTTTTTTTAAATATTCAATGTTGAAATTCCACAACCACAAGCACATCACTTCACTCAGGTGTTCACTGAGTAGTCCACTCAGGTGTTTGCATATATTAAATCTGGCTGTGACATCACTAAAGCACATAGTTTAAAAAGGTCACTTAGGTGTGAGTTTATGTTAAATTATCCTTTTTTCTTTCTTTTTTTTTCTTTTAGCATAAATGTTTGCTGTTGCCGTGTTCTGTCTGTTCTGGTTTTTGTGTCTCTGCAGGTGTTGAAGCAGATACTTTGTGTTTTCTCTCTGTATTTAATCATGTTTTTTCTCTATTCTTTCCCCTTTCTCTCTTTTTTTCCCCTCTCTTCTTGTCTCCTCTGTCTCCTGTTGAAAGAGATGTTCTTTCTTTCAACATGGCAATGGGTTTTCGTTCTCTTTGGTATTTAAATTCATATTTAAAAAAAAAAAAGCAGGGCTACAGCCATGATGCAAGTTTTAATGCAAGAGTACAATGAGAATCCAAAGGAATATCAGATACAGCATGATCTACCAACAGGAATCTCCTCTGGTTCTCTTTAGCTGAGCTGTAGCACAGAATAAAAAGCTGTGTGTGCTCTGATGCTGGTGTCCACTTGTGACTGAGTATCAAGCAGCTGAATCATTTTACTTAGACAATCGATTATATGCGCCATCCTAAAGAACAGTACATGTTTGTGATGCTAATTCCATTGGTAATCTACTTGTAATGTAAATAAAATCCCTGATGTGAGTCTTTGTCTCCACTTTGCCCTTATCTGTTTGTTCTTGACAGAAAGGCTATCGACTGGATGACATTCATTACCCCAGAGTCTGGGTGCAAAACATTTTCTACCTCATGTAATCCCAGCAGCTCTGGCTTAAGAGAAAAAGATGTCCTCATCCAATTAGCTGACAATTCTTTTTCCACATATTGAAGTGTCCTTGGGCAAGATAGTGAACTTCACAAAATCTGCTGGTGTATATGTGGCATCTCAGTGGTTTTTAAATTATGATTATGGCGTTTTTACAGAAAATCACAAAACCTGCGCTGTTTTGTAGGAAGTAGTTTCTGCACAGCGGCAGTAGCTCATTAGCAATTGACCTTTCGCTGAGTCCTGCCCCCTTAGTTACTGTTGCTATGTCCGACAAACATGACCAGCGCAACAGATTATCATGACTGGAAGAGGTATTCCCATGCGTGTCAGTGACCTTTTTTGGAGCAAAACCTTTGCGACATCCTCCAAATTGAACCAGCCATGATCTCCTTTCTTTCTCCAGATCAGCTCTGGGTGGCGTTCGTCCGTCGCAGCCAGACTCCCTTGCAGCTGGTGAGCACTCCCAGCTGCCAGCATCTCCAAAGCTAGGCCCCTGCGTTGCCGAGAGCTAGTGACAATCCCGAGCTGGCTCACGCTCATCCGCGGGTGGACCGCGCCACCTCTTGGGACGCTCCTCAGCACCGAGCTCCCCCTGACATCTAGTTAGTAGTTAGTAGATGTGGACGCACTGCTTTACCATCTTGCTTGGAGTTAATGTTTATCGGACCTGCTCAAATAGTAATGGTTGTGTGATTGGTCAATAGCCGTTTTAGGGGCGGGGCCAGCAAAAGGTCAATTCTCCTCTGTGCTGTGGGCTTGGAGTATCCCCCTGCTCCTCCGCGTTGCTGAGAGCTCTCTGTTTATGCTAGCTTCTAGCTTACAGTTAGTGGAGCAGGAGCTTGAGGCACGTCCACTGCGTTTTCTACAAAACAAAAATAAATCTTTTTTTATACCACATTTTTGTGTCTACTGATTCACAGTGATTTGAATGCAGAAATACTCAGAAATGCAATTTTGAGCTTAATTTTCTAAAGAGATGTCCTCTAGCATCAGAAAAACGCCACAAGGAACATGTTAAAAACACACAAAAAAAAAAAGATTTTCACCAGAGTGGGTCTTTAAGTTAAAGATAAACCACAGCATGTATAAGACCCTACGAGAGACCGAACTAAAACATACTGTGTGAATATGTGGATTGTGTTGTAAAAACACTTTGAGTAGTCAATAAAAATATAGAAAAAAACAATAAATAAGTGCCTTCTGTGATAAGAATTATACTGCTTCTACTAGTGCTTCTCTGAAGCTCTGTCATGTAGGCTATATCACAGATGCGCTAAAACAAGTCTTAGCTCATAGCAAACAAATGTTGTTGGTTTTAAATGCAACTATAGCCTTAAACTCATGTAAGCATGTAAATTCCAAATTTGCACTTGTTCAGTATATAAAATAAGAGTATTTTTCTGAAAAGGATGACAAACTACTTCCTATTAATTCTGAAAGACAGACACATCTTCCACAGAAGATGGGCATGTGGGAATAGCACTCTTTCTCAAGCGCAAGGTCACTAAGGGGGTTGAATGGTAAGAAAAGGGAGGAGACAAGGGCTGTTAAACAAATTGAGAAAAATAGCCAGCAGCGTCCTTGACTTAAGTGTTTGTTCTGAAAATATATATAAATCTAGTGTTGTATCGCTTCATGCTAAGAAATAAAACTGTTTGCTGAAGAGAACGCGGCCATATTGCTGTTTGACCATCTACACAGTCAGCACAGTATAAAGAGCAGGCATAGTTTCACGTCATTGATGCTGCTGTTGAACATGTGGAGAAGCAACAGCAGTGACAGCGGGAAAGATTTTTTATCTGTATTAGTTCTCCTGTTCTAGTCTTTGAGTCTGTCTTTCTGTCTCCTTTGCCACCCTGGTTTGTCCTTTCTCACATCCTTCTCCTCCCCCTCCATCACACTCTAGCGGAGGTGGTTATCTGCACAAGAAAAGACGAGTACTGCTGAGACAAATAAAAGTCAGACCCCCACTGGAGCTGCCAGCTTCACACTTCTAATGAACCCTGACACACACACACACACACACACACACAAGTTTGTTTTGTTATCCTTATGGGGACCGTCCATTGACTTCCATTGATTCTAGTAACTAGATTTATACCTAACCCAAACCCTTTTCCTAACCTTAACCATTACTGATCTATAACTAACCCTAAGACTAACTAAAACTCTATTCACACCATACCTATAAACCTAACCCCTAACCCTAAAAAGGGGAGTCCCCCTCATGGGGACCAGGCTTCGGTCCCCACAAGAACCCTCGGACCCCAGAAAGATAGTAAAAGTCTGGAAACTGGTCCTCAGGAGGTCAGAAAAACAACCCCCCCCCCCCACACACACACACGTGCTCTCATTTTGTACTGTCTGAAGAAGATTTGTTTATTATGTATTCGCACATCGTAGTTTTCTGCACACATGTCAAAGCCTCTGAGCCAAGCATTCGGGAGATGGTTGCCATAAAAAGAGAAGATGCAAACTTTGTTTACTTTCTGAGGGGAATGCAGTGAAAATATAATGCAAAGTAGCAAGTATGCAGTAGTTTTAAAGAGTCCCTTCCATTAAAAACGTTTTTTCTGAGGTTTATGTTGAATATTTTTGCTCCACAGGTGTTCTTACCTTCATAGTGGGTGTGAAAACAGGTCAACAACTTCTCTTGTTAGTTTTTATCTCTCAAACTACACAGGTGGTGATAAAACCCGAGGTCTAACGTCCTGTATCTGTTTCACCACAACTCCTTTGTTTGTATTCATCAGCTCCCGCAGTTGAAACCACGCCTAGCATGCTGCTGGCTAAAAGCTGTAGCATAAGACGTAGCAAACAGGAAGAGAGAACGTCTGCTGTTGCCATGCGCAGCGGGGCAGGAAACAGTATGTCTTGCTCCCATAGGCTAGTTTGTTAGCCAATCAGAGTCCAGCAAATTCGAATAATGAATATTTTAAGAGTTGCTGCTGAAGCCTGACGGAACCAGACGAATCTTGACGCAGATAGATAGAAAGGTCTGTTAATCAGTGTTTCCTGATGTTTTTTATATATAATATGTTTCATATTACTGGTTAATACTTAAGAAATAACCACAAAGTCCTGAAATTTGTATGAAATGGCCTCTTTAAGAAATTGAATATTTCTGCAAACTACTTATAGTGTAATAAACAAAAATGAAGGACAAAAACTGAAGAAAACCAACAGAATCAAAGAGGAAACAGAATAAATAATCCTGGAGGTGCATGATGGGATGTGTTTACACAGTCTGGGTAATGCCTGCAAATCAATACAGAGAAAACTTCTCCACCAGCAGCCTGTTGAGACGAGGTGAAGTGACAAGAGCACAGTTCTGTTTACCCCGAGGATGCTTTCTGCTGCAGCCTGTCTGCAAAATCACTTGCACTTTTGATCTGCGCTGTCCGATTCCTCCTGTGTATTTCAGTAAAAAATAAATGAAATCAGACAGCCGGACTGTTTGTTCAGTTCATCGCTTCATATTCATCTTTTTCAAGTTACAATGTGCTCTGAAACATGGAAAACATTTGAGTGAAATTTTAAAACACGGAAAAAGAACAAAAATCATCCAATTTTAGTCCATTACCTAAGATTTATTGTTACTGTTAATTATTTTTATTGCTATTGTTTTGAAGAGGAACATAAAAAGAAGTTTGAACCCATCTGTACCTGCCAGTGAGACGATGGATGAGGTACCACATCAGTTCTGAAGGAACCAGGTTGTGGTGACATGTTGTAAATGAGTTTAAGAGGAAAAGCCCAATCTGACTGACCATGAGACAGAACATTCTGTTTCATTTCTTTAATTTTAGGTTATTAACTGAAAATTTCCATTAAAACGTCTTTGTCAACTATTTTGTGTCAATCATAAAAAAAAAAACTTTAAATTTCCATCCATATGTCATATCGACCAGTGTTTGATACATTAGGGCAAATACGATTCAGTTTAAAAACTGCTCAGCAGAACAGTCCAGAATAATCTATCATAGCATCTATATATAAATATAATGTACTTATTTTGAAAGTGCTATGAGAATAAAGTCTGAAAATGCATGAACACAATTTAATCTATAAAAACCATAGAAATGATATTAGTAACTTTGAAGAAAAACAATCAAAGAAGCCTAAACAAGTTCATTGTCAGCATTTGATTGTAATAAATCTGTTCTGAAAATATAAAGTTTTTAGTTCAAAATGGACCTAAATTAAAACGGCTATCTCACTGACTCACCCACAACTAACAGCAGTCACAATGGAGTTTCCAGAATCCCTCAAACATTCACCTGTCATGGTTATGAGTTTTTTACCTGTGATTTGGCTTTTGGATTCTTTGTGTTATTTTAGTTGTCACCAGTGTTTCATGTTTATAATTTTATCTCTTTGTGTTATTCTGTTTCCTATTTTTCTCTTGGTTTTCTTCAAACATCTTTTTTTTTCTTATTTTTCAGATCATCCTGGTAGCTGTCACTTCCCCTGCGCCTGTATTCCTTGCATTGCTCATGTTCTGTCTGTGATCCACCTTCTTCCACCTTGTTATTTTGTAAGTAGATTTTTGCTGCTACATTAGCGTTTGCCCTTATAGTATATACTTATTCAATATTCTCTTTGAGTTCCTTGTGTTTTGCCTGCACCAGGGCTCTTTGCACCACACCGTGACATTACCAGAGTCGCAGGTCTTTACTGTCTTGTCACTTAGATTGTATTCACACCTGATAGTCCGGTGGACTCGGTTCGATTGAGGACCAAAAGTGCAACATTGTCGCTGTTTTTAGTTGCTGCAGTTTGGATTCACACTGCACTCTATGAACCGAACCAAATAACCCTTTGGAGCATGTTACACCCCCGCCTGTGGTGGTGCTGTAGAGTTACTGCACTTCCTGGCGCTGCCGTGGGAGAGTGAAACATAAACAAACATGGTGTAGCAGCAGATTCTGGTGGTTTTGGGATCTTTTATGTTTGGTGAATGTACCAGATCAATATTCTGCAGCACTGGACTCAGAAAGAGCAGATAACAAGACAGAGAACTACACGAGGCGGCTGAGACGGCTACACAATATAGTCTACTTCCGGCTTTAGGTGCGGTCCCAGTGCGGTTGTGTTCACACTTGCAATCGAACCGCACCAGAGTTTGTTTAGATCGAACCAAGACCCACGTTTTTAGGTGGACTAGAGTTCGATTATTTGGTCCGAATCAGAGTTCGGTTGCCCGTTCACACCTCCCCAAACGAACCAGACTTTCTGAGCAAATGAACTAGAGTTTGATTCAAGCGGACTAAACAGGGCTGGTGTCAATGCACCCTTAGGTCCTTCCATTAAAAACGTTTTTTCTGAGGTTTCTGTTGAATATTTTAGCTCCACAGGTGTTCTTACCTTGATAGTGGGTGTGAAAACAGGTCAAACACTTCTCTTTCAGTATTTATCTCTCAAACTACACAGGTGGTGATAAAACCCGAGTTCTCCCGAGTCTGAACGGCCTGTATCTGTTTCATCACAACTCTTTTGTTTGTTAGTATTCATCAGCTCCCGCAGTTGAAACCACACCTAGCATGCTGCTGGCTAAAAGCTGTTAGCATAAGACGTAACAAACAGGGAGAGACTATGTCTGCTGTTGCCATGCGCAGCAGGGCAGAAAACAGTATACCTTGCTCTCATAGGCTAGTTTGTTAGCCAATCAGAGTCCAACAAATTCGAATAATGAATATGAGCTGCTGCCCAAAGCTTGATGGAACCAGTCAAAGTTTGACGCTGAGAGATTGATATTTAGATATAAAATGTTTCATATTACAGGTTAATACTTAAAGACCGTGTAAAGGGAATTCTGCTATTTTCTTCTAACCACATTATAAACATAATAAATGTTCTAAACATGTGAAAAACCTCCCAACAATTAAAAACTGAATTGTGGAGCTAGCCTTCAAATTGCGTTTCAAGAGTTTTCTGTTTCAGGATTTTATGGGCGGGTCTAAAAGCTTCAGGATAACCCCGCCCCCTGCTGCTCTCGTCATATAAAACCGTACAGTGCGGTAGCTTCGGTGGTTTTCCCGCTCCTTCATCCGAGGGATGACCGTCTGAAAAAGCTTTGGGTCGATTTTGTGCAGAGGAGCCACACAGTAGACAGTAACTAAACCAGCATGATAGGTAGGAGCTACTTCTGCCACCTGCTGCCTTCATATGCTAAACAAAGCTCAGAATGGCGTAGCAGCACATTCCGCTCCTTCACTGATCAACAAGTCTGAAGCATTGCGGTTGTGTGGAAATATTTCAACTCCTCAAAAAGCAGCGATGCGCAGTTTTACATGTGGGTAGAACCTCAAACTTAACGAACCAGCCGGAACTCAGAAACGGAGGAAATGCAGTGATGTGGGGAAGAGAAGGAGGTGCTGCTAGAGGATGAGACAGACAGGTTTCAGCGCCTGCAGCGGACACGCCCCCAGCGTCTCAGAGCAGAGAAAACTGATCCTTTTTTCATTATTTTGTAACCAAATTTCATATGTTTCATATGCAGTGTTTTTAATCATTCAAATTTGGCTGGATGACTAATATTCCTGTGCAGTGACAAACTCAGAACACACATTTGTTGTTACTTTACACGGGCTTTAAGAAATAACCACAAAGTCATGAAATTTGTATGAAATGGCCTCTTTAAGTTTTAAACATGTGAAAAGATAACTTTCCTCTTAAACTAGTCACAGAGCCATCAAAGATCTCTGGAAATCATTCTGGGTGTTGCACTGCTGTAGCATGTCTGATGCAGTTACTCACATGAGCCACTCAGTAATCTGACTGTTTTAAGCTGAAATGTGGGATGTATATTGCCTTTTACATGTAGGTTTTCTTTTACTAAAACACACCAGCTACTATTGTTTGCTTATTTCTACAGTAAATAGATTAAACCTGGATATAGGAAGCTTTTAGTGACAAAGAAAAAATGTAAATAAATTCACAGCTTGTATCTAAAAGTTAAACCTGTCAACACACCCAGCGGAGTGAAAACCTTTCTCTGTTGCTAAAAAGAATTTGACAGCATTCCTTATCTTCTCACTAGCTGTTCGTCTGCTGTGTGATTGGCAGCTTGTGTATTTCCAAGAGCGTCTTAGCTACAGCTCTCTGCTATAACTGGAAACAAGGTTAATGAGATGAACAAAAGGAAAACTGAAATGGAGCTCAACCAGCTGATGAAAAAAACAAAACAGATGAAAAAAAATCTCTACGGCTAGGTATTTCAACCAGCAACCTTCATCATACACAGACAATGGAAATGCTGATACTTTTGAAATATAGATCAGAACTGTGTGTAGGCTTCCAATACAGTATTTAGGTGCAATCCAGATTTTCAGAGGTAGTTAAAACAGAAGGGATTTACTCACTAAGATGTACCTTTATCTGGGAAACTTTAAAGAACAGATGTGTCCTTCACTGCAGCTGAATTAACTCTATAACACTGTGACAGAGGAGGACATTACCTGAGACATGACCGCTGTAGGGGATGGATGGATGGATGGATGGTGTTAAGTATGAATCAATCCATGGTTTAAGGTACAGCTGACCATATCTATTTTTTGAGTCAGCGTGGACAGGCAGAGAGACAAAGACATTTAAATAAAAACAATAAAGTGTGTGTGTGTGGGGGGGCTGATTCTGTGTGTGGGTGGTGGTGGCTCTGTATGTATCAGAGTGTGCAGACTCGAGTCTCTGCATGCACCAGTGTGTCTAAGCACATGCCTGTTCAGATCAATCCAAACCCCCAAGGAGTGAGTGTCCCCACACAGGTCCCTCCATCGCAACATCGAGACACATAAGCAGCAACCCGAACCTGCCCCCACCGAGGGAAAGCAGCAGCCGGCCAGCCCCTCCAGCAGAGGCAGCAACCCAACCAGGGGCAGGTGCAAAGTAAGTAATTAATTAAGTTATTAATTATTGTTTTGGCTGCACAGTGGTGCAGTTGGTAGAGCTGTTGTGTTGCAGTAAGAAGGTCCTGGGTTTGAATCCATGCTGGGTCCTTTCTGCATAGATTTTGCATGTTTGCATATTTATTTTATATAATAAGTGTACTTAGAATTAGTGCATTTGTAAAATGTTTAATAAAATTTGTAGTTTGAAAAAAACTTTAAAGGGTCTGAGTTTCCCCAAAAAGAAGAATTAGCTCCTCCCCTTCTTCTTGTATAAAGCTTCAGTTGGAGTTTCAATTCCAGTCTGTTGTTTATGGTCAGAGTGCGATTTGGCTTTTGATGCCCCCCCTTATAATTATTTTTTATCCCCGGTGGAGAGAAGTTAATTTGTTCATCTTTTTCGTCCGACTATATTTGCCAACCCTCCCGATTTTCCCAGGAGAATCCCAAATTTCAATGCTCTCCTGAAAATCTCCCAGGACCATCATTCTCCCGAATTTGTCCTGATTTCCACCTGGATAACGATGTTGCTAAACCATCCGTCACCGGGCGCCGTTTCTGGCCAGACAATAATAACGGTTACACCTCAAAGTCTCCACCACCTGTTGCACAAGTGCTGCTATTTAATTAGTTAACTTAAATTATTACTGTGGACTGTTATTTCATCAAATAAATACACTGTGTGTTTAATGTGTGTATGTATATGCAACACCGCCCCCCTGTCGCCAAAGTCATTTTGAAACCCCCCCCTTCTTCTTTTTTCACAAATTGCACACTGTTTATGGTACTTGTATTTCTCCAGCTCTATTACATCTACTTCTAAAGTTCTGAGTAGTTGTGAATCTATTTTCCTTCTTTTAGTAATAGATTACAATTTATCTGGTATTAAAGATCCACTGTAGGTGATTCTGTTGAGTCCATCCCACAAAATTATCCACCAATTTCCTCTGACCCCCTTCTCCCCCTCACTTTACTACAACAACAGCTGAATCATCAGAAAACTTCTGCAACTGACAGACTCCATGTTGTATTGAAAATCAGTGGTGTACAAGGTGAACAGGAAGAGAGAAAGCACTGGAGGTGGTGGATTGCAGCACAATGTACATCTAATTGCTCTGCAACAGCTCAGTGAACGACCCCGTGGCTCAGGAGAATGGTGACTTCACAAATGTTCATGGGTGGAAAGGACATTTTACCCTGGGAGCAATAGAATCACTCTCAGTGGACGAAGAGGAACATTTCATGCTTGCATGGTTGCAGATCTTGCACCATTTGTTACTGTGCTAAATGTTTATTTATCTTCTAGTATTCTGTTTTAAATTTTCACCTGTTCTTGATGATTTTTAATCTAGATGTGTTGATACATTCTAAGAGGAACTGCATAGTTTTTGATTTGACATTTCAAAGATTTTCATTCCTTTTCTCACATTCTTGTCTTCTCCGTTTAGCTTTTCAGTCATCACTAACCCCTCCTTTCCACTGGACGCGTCAGCAGCACGTAGGGTTTTGCTCGCACAATCAGCTGATCGTCCCTTCCTACCAGGAGCATTTAAACGCACTTATTCCTCACGCAAGCGTTACATCCAGCTGGTCCTGGAAGATCACAAAATCTCATGAGAATACATACAACAGTACAGTACAGTCAGTACATACAACAACAAGCAGGGAGAAAGACAACAACGTGTATCTAGAAGGTTTGTGGACCACCTACAGACTTAAAACTCATCACAGGTACTGTACTTTCTAGTAGTATGCAAACAGAAATCTGTACATGTCCTTTTATTTTGAAACTTCCAGTTGTTTTACGTTTTACAAACTCCTGATTTCCTGTCTGGTCCAAACTAAACTGCTAAATTGACGCGTTTTAGAAGTGTACCGCGTAAAAAATAGAACTGCAAAGTAATGCTCGGGACACTGGGACGCGTCTCTTGCGTGCTGCTTCATGCGCAGTGGGATCGGTCTCATTGACTTTAATGGCAGCTATCAGTCGCGTATTTTGTGTCACTAACGTTGTGCATTTGTTGCATGTTCAGTGGAAAGGAGGAGTTAGCTAGTGTGCTATATTTTCTTCTAAAACATCTGCAATGACTTGAGCAGAATTTTTTCCCACATAACTATTATTAGGGAAATGTTAATTGTGTAAAATGTGGCTAAGTGTTTAAATGGTTTAAAATGACTTTCCTTGACCTGTCATTTAGTTCAATAACCCTTTAAAATGTTCTGTTCAACCCATTACTTATAAATGACTTAATCTCAAACCACATAAGAGAGAAATTAGTGTGCCTTTGATTGACTGAGTGAATCTTATCCTCTAGTTTTCCTACTGAACTGATGACAGCTCATTAAATTGATTTTTTAGTCTTTGATAGTGAATTCAAGAAATGTTCTATTTTTATTGATGTTTCCCACATCCTGCATCTTATTCTTCTTTTTAATAAAAAAGCTAAACAGTTTAGGCCTTGCTTTGTCTACAAGCTTTTATAAAACTAAAAAAACGATTATCATTGTGAGACATTTCCTGTTCTACTCGAAAAACAAAGTATTTAATGCTAAAACACGTTGAAAGTGTAATGATAAAACATTTATTAATGTTCCCTTTGATGTATGAAAGTCTTTGATTCTCTTAGATTTATTTTCAGCATGAATACCAATGAATAATTGTCCACAGTGTTGACGCAGTTCACATGCGAGCAATTTAATGTGACCTCATTTTTTAAGCTTTTTGTTTTCACTGAGGCACTTTCTCCACAGCCCCATGGATATACATTCATTAAATTGCTTTAGAAGTAATCCATCAAACATGTTTTTAAAGCACTAAGATGCAATTTATTTAGAGGCAAACACGTTTTATATTAAATTCCATTTGAACTTTAATAGCTGTTACTGTCAGGGTCTGGGGTTTTGTGTTTGGGGATTGATGTTGGTGATGGCTTTTTTCACTGTAAGTTGTGTGTTTCATTGGTGACTATGGGGATCTCTGCAGCTGGTGAGTGTGGTGCTTGTGACACTAATTGTCAGTTCCAGGGCGTGGCAGTCATCAGTGGTTCCAGGTGTGGATCGTTACCCAGCTCAGGAGAGCTGGGTATTTAAACAGAGGAAGAACCACAGACAGGCGCCAGTTCGTTCTCTTACACAACCTTAACGTGGTACAGAGTGGCCAGGGAATAATTATGACAGTTGTTTTGTTAGTGCTGCTAACCTGCCTTCTCTCCCTTCATCTCGTAGTCATATATGCTGGAGCGCTCCTCCAGTTCTGAGTGCCTCACCGGTCACCGCGCTGCTGTCAATCCTGCCACAGTAACGACTGTGTAGACAGCCCCTGGAGCCGGATAGAGGACTCATCTCCGACGGGGTTTTAGCGGTCGTGAGCTATCCGACCCGCTCTCCTTTCCCCGTTCCCGGACCCGTGTCCTGGAGCATCATCCAGAGCCAGTGCCTCTGCGTGGTGAGTTACCCGCTTATCGTGAGCACTGGCTTGGACACGGAAGAGTTAGAGCTCAGTTGCGGAGGTACGCGACTGGCTCTTTCCCTCTGGCTCCTGTCTGTCCCTGGTCGCCTCTGGATCCACACCTCTCCGGTGAGCGCGCTGCTGCCTCCCCTGCTGGACCCACGCAGGCATCGACAGCACCGCGCCCCGGACCTCACCGCACTGCCTCGACTCCTGGAGCACCACCCCCGCTGCAGTGTCCCTTGGATCTCACCACACGCAGCTTCAGTCACCGCGTCACTGTGAGTATCCAAGCACTATCCCCGCACACTGCAGCGGGCTGTTTTCATATGTCAATAACGAGCCTCTCCTCCAGGATCGAGTCTCCACCCCACTGCCGTTCCAGTCCTGTGTTTTTCATCGTGCACATTTCATATTCTCTGCATTGTTGTCTTGTGCATATAGTACAATAAACTCACCTTTACTGATCCCTGGTTCTCGTGTGTGTGTCTTGGAGTTGGGTCGCTTTGGAGTTCAGTTCAACCCCCCCCTACCTGGTAACTGAACCTGACAGTTACTTTTTAACTGTCTGTGTGAACACAGCGTTTTCTTTGATTTCAAGCACTGGTTTTATTTGCTGTTGTATGGAACCTAAGGGAATTACAAAAGGTGAGTATAATTCTACCACTGCAGGCATCTGTAGTACTTACTCATTAGTTAGATTATCAGCTGCAGTTCAGACTGAAAAATCATCAATCTTTCAGATTTTGATCATGGATAAACACAGGCTTTGAAAAGTTTTGTTTAAAGAGGCCCTTCCATTAAAAATGTTTTTTTTCTGAGGTTTCTGTTGAATATTTTAGCTCCACAGGTGTTCTTACCTTCATAGTAGGTGTGAAAACAGGTCAACAACTTCTCTTTTAGTTTTTATCTCTCAAACTACGCAGGTGGTGATAAAACCAGAGTTGAAACCACGCCTAGCATGCTGCTGGCTAAAAGCTGTTAGCATAAGATGTAGCAAACAGGAAGAAATAACGCCTGATGTTGCTATGCACAGCAGGGCAGGAAACAGTATACCTTGCTCTCATATGCTAGTTGTCCAGCAAGTTCGAATAATGAATATGAACGAGCTGCTGCTCGAGGCCTGATTGAAGGAAGCCGAATCTTGACGCAGACCAATTGAAAGGTCTGTTAATCAGTGTTTCCTGACGTTTTTTTTTTAAATAATATGTTTCATATTACAGGTTAATACTTAAAGCTGATATCCCTGATTTCAAATTGCCTAGCTTAGACTGTCACAGAAATTCACAGAACTCTCGCCCCTCCCGTCGGGTAGAATTCCTAAGCCACGCCCCCCCAGGTTTGGAAACATGCATAGCCCCAGAAGACGACCGAGTTCAAGACACTGGTTAAGTACTGTAACATGGCGGAATCACCGGTAAGTGAAAACAATATAACAACGAACAACTTACATTAATTGTAACTTTGTCCTGAACCTGACGCGGAACCAGCCGACGGCTGTTTCTCCTGCTGTGACATGGTAGAGCGGTGAACACTCCCAGCAGTGGTGTGCTGCGGTAATATGTCTCAGTTTTTTAGGAGCACAGAAGCCAAATAAATGTGGAAGTCCGTATGACTGGAGAGACTGTCCAATCATTCCTTCCGGACCGAACCATTTGATTGGTTGATGTTTTTAGACAAATACGGGAGAACCACTTAATTATTTTTGTGTTTTTTAATCTTCAGAACATATTTTTCTCCATGCTGTGTTAAAACATTTTTAATGGGCATGAAAAAAATACGTTAAGCTAATTTGTTATGCAAATTAAGTATAGCAACTTTAAGAAATAACCACAAAATCCTGAAATTTGTATGAAATGGCCTCTTTAAAAACTATTTATTTAAAGGTACAGTATGTAAGAATTTTACAGTGAAATATTCACACAACAGTCTAATGTCCCACTGATGTTGAAAATAAACTCCCATCGTAACAGATCTGGATCTCAGCCACTAGTTTCTGTTGTTTTAAAAAAGCTAACCCGGACCAGAATCATTATTTACACGTCCAGACTTCCTGGTTCCATAACGAATCACATGTGAGTCTGCAAGGCTGCCAAGTCTTCAACACAAGCAGCTGGAATTCAACAACTACCAGCAACAAAAAGTAATAAACCACCACATCCTTCCAAATGAGCAGCCGAGCCGCACGTGATGGGGCGTTCAAATGCACTTAGGAAAACTCAACACTGAACAAATAGACCTTCAGACATTGCCAGAAATTGAACAAATACAAGAGAAACTAAACAAGGATCAACATTGGAACTGGCAACCCAAAAGCAAATCGGGGTGAGAGTGGACGGGTTTTGTTTTCAACATGAAATTCGGGACTCTGATTTGACGACAAGGTCTAATTTTCACATATTGCACCTTTAAACGAAGTTACACTGCTTCTCAGTGTTTTACTGAGACCTGAACATTTTAACATCAAGTTGTATACAACACATATGTTTACCAAATAGCTGCCAATGTTGCGAATGAGAGGTCCCATCATTTGCTCAAAAGTTGTACTGTATTTAGTCTGCTGTTCTACAGAGAATGCCCTGGAAATCAACAATCACTTAGTTCTTCATGCTTCAGGAGTCTGGGCCTGTGGATCATAATTTTGTTTTGACTCAAGTTATTTTGTTTTCTGTCTTTCAGTTGCTCCCATTCTCTCCTCTTTTTTCTCTCTCTCTTTCCCTTCTCCCCTGCAGCTTTTGGTGCCAAATCCTTGTACCTGCAAGGTTGATTGTACAACCAGTCTTGGGTCATGTTCTAAAAAAGTTATTCTTTTCAAGTCATTCTAGATTCTCGTCTTACCTTTGTGTTACGGTCCCTGCAGGTTCACGCTCTCACGCTTTCTTTCAGATAATTAAAATATAGAATATACACTTATTTAAATGAGTAAATAGAAAATCAGCCTACTGTTAATTGGCAGATGAAGGAAAACATGCAACAACTTAGTATAAAGCTACTTTTTATTTAGTTTGTGCTGATTTTCATCCTGATATGGACTCTGCTTGGTGACCTTGTCTTGTTTTGTGCTTTCTAGATCGAAATGAAATTTCTGGTCCTACATTTCCATTAATGAAAAAAATACAGAATTGTATAAAAATCTGCAACAGGTTGGTTTCACATTTATCAGTCAGCAGTGACCATGAGAATGACATTAAATTAAATGACCTGAGATCACCTATATAAACATAACTACTTTGCACAGTTTTGTCAAGTAGATGTCAGAGCCATTGAAAACACTGCAATAACTTCAGACTATCTGGACATGAAATCTGTATTCATTGTCTGGTATCAAACTGTGCAGTAAGCAGACACGTCTGCACACATCAGATCACTGCTTTGTAACGATAATCAAAAGCTTTTGTTGCCAGAAACAACAGAAGACAATTTATCTTCTTACAGAGCACAGCATGTTTCTGACAGTGATCAGGGATTTTTTGTTTTTAAGCAGGAAAACTACAGAGAAACCAAACCAACAATACGAGTCTGTGGTGCACCCAAATATGTGCAACCACATTCGGGATTATTATTGTGTTGATTTAGAGGCAAATTACATCCTAAAGCGCTAATTGTATGCAAATATATTTTAATTAATTCAAAGTTTATTTTACATTTACAAGAGGTAATCCTGGTGAAATATTGGTGAGTAAAACGAGGAAAATAGTAGATGGAACCTTTGAAACTGCGGTCGTTCATCCCGGTTGTCTAATGCGGAGAGACTTCCTGTTTCCTCCTTAGACGTAATCTGGAGAAAGACCTGAGTGTTTCCTGGTTTTCTTGCTCTGAGACTCAACCTTTATTTTACAGGTCAGTACTTGGTTAAAATGCCATACATGAGAGCTTTAAGCTTCGTAGTCCTTCTATAAGGAACAGATGACCATTTCGTGATGATTTGTGTAATTTTGGATCAGTTTTGTTGAGGTTTTTCGAGCCGCTGTAAGTAAGAGCGGGTAAAGCGGAGCCGCGATGCGCCAGTAGTCTCGCGAGATCTCACGTTACTCTCGCGAGAGTTTGTCAGTACATGTAAAATGCATCACTTCTGATAGTAAACCTAGTACCTGTTCTCTGAAATTCTGTATGTTGCTCCAAAGGACTTAAGAAGGCTGTTAAAGTGACTTAATGTGTTAATGAATCCAGAAGAGTAACTGTTAAATGTAGAAGCAGCACTGAATATTACAATGTTGCATTAATGTTGGTTTATTACATGGGAAATTATAGTTTTGGTCATGTCAAGATGATTTGTATACATTACAAAGTGCATTGTCTATGTATGAAAAGGTATATTGAACCTGGGACTAATTCTTGAATTTTGCATTATGTGCATCTGAGTAGAAGTGATCTTTAACAAGTGTTAAGTAGAGTTTGTGGATCAACTGAAACTGTAATAGCAATAACAGTAGTTACAGGTGCAGACTGCTGTAAACTGACTTAATTTAGATGTAATTAATGCATCAACAAGACAAGAAAAAGGCACTGTTGTAAATTGTATGTGTTAAATCAATTCAAGAGACGTAATCTGGAGAAAGACCTGAGTGTTTCCTGGTTTTCTTGCTCTGAGACTCAACCTTTATTTTACAGATTCTTTTTGTTATCGTGGTCATCACACCAGAGACCGGTAACAAACTGTGGGGGCTCGTCCGGGAGCTCTCTTCAACCATCGAGGAAAGATCCAGTGATAGCAGAACCAAGACAGTGACCAGGCCGCTACCTAAGCCAAGCCAGTTAGTGAGTGTCCAAAGACTGGGATCAAAGTGTAACAGGACCATTGTCTTAAAGTGGAACTGCACTATTGGAAGGAAAGGAAACCAAAGCGTGAACCAGTCACTACAGAGCTATTACACAACATTTACACAACAAAGCGAAGAAGAAAAAAAAATTTACACAAGCAAAATGTCAACCACACAAAAGGAACTAGTATGGAGCATTAGAGGACGCTTATTTACCCTCTCCAGCCAAGACCTCTTCGAGTTAGCAAAAAGCCTGGCTACAGAAAACAGGGACACAGAACAGGTTAATGAGGGAGATAAGGAAGGCTGCATGGAGTATGTTACCTCTTACCTGCAATCCCCAACTCTGCTGCAACTTGAGGATGAGGGCATGAGTCAATTGCTAGCGCTTGAAGATCTGATTGACAGAGTCGTCCAAACAAGTAACCCCATGGTACAGTCAGCTGATGGAGCTGTAACACCAAGCGTGCCTAGTACACGCCCATCTGATAAGCTGTCAGATCTCCCAACAACTGACAACCAGCCAGACATTCAGACTGAAGCAGACACAGAAACTGAATCAGTTGAAGAGCTGAAGAGACTGTATGAGAGACTGGGAGAGAAAATAAGACTTGCAGAAAAGACAACCCGATTACCAGTGACACCCAACCATCAAAGTCACCCACCATCATATCCAGAGAGACCAGTCACCCTCAAAGATCTTGCTTACCTGTCCCGCAAAGAATTCAAAGTACTCGGAGGGCAAATTGGAGACAGTAATTCTGAGCTCAGCTACAACAGCCTAACAAAGCAGATCAATGAAGGAATAAAGGAAGGACTTGCACCAGCAGAGATTGTGAAAGGTGTGCTAAGGATTGTTAAACCCGGTACCTTCAGGGACATGCTTATGCTTAAAGATGAACTGACTCTTACTGAACTTCAGGGCTTCTTCGGGTCCCACCTTGGAGAAAAGGCCACAACTGAAATGTTCCAGGAGTTAATGTGCGCAAGACAGTCTGAGCATGAGTCACCTCAGCAGTTTTTATATCGCATGATTGGACTCAAACAGAAACTTATCTTTCAGTCAAAGCATGCCAACACAGGCATTTCTTACGACCCCAGAACTATTCAGGAAGTTTTCCTGCACACAATTTATCAAGGCCTGGGAGTCAAGTATGCAGATCTGCGACGAAGGCTGAGACCTCTCACCTCAGATGGTAATGTGACAGATGAAGAGATTGTTAGAGAGGTCACAAAAATTATCAGCGACGAGAACGAGCATCAGCGGTGATTAGGCCAAGTTACCCGGCAAAAGCCAACGCAAGCTCAAAGCGCTGCGATTGAAACAAAAGACAAGATAGCTACAGAACAGCAAACCTCACAGACAATCAAACAACTTGCTGCACAAGTAGAGACTCTAACCAATATGGTGGCCACCCTAATGGAACGTGAAACCACAAGCTCCTATAACCCCCCTTCTCAACGCATCCAGCCATCAGCTAACCAATTCCCTATACCCCAAAAGAAATCTCCTCTCTGCCAGAAATGCAATGAGCAAAACTTACAGGACTGTAGTCATTGCTTTGTGTGTGGTGAGTCAGGGCATAGAGCAGTCGGTTGCCTAAAGCGACCCAAGATCCAGGGAAACTGGAATCGGCCTCTGTCAAGGGACAGCCAGAGGCCGGTGCAGAACCCCAGTCCCAGCCAATGAAGTATACCTCTGCACAAGCTATAATTCAGCACGCCAGGCACTGCAGTGAGCAGTTGAAGAACCCCCCGAAAGGCGACAAAAGAAAACAATGTGCGTCACCCCAGCAGAGTCCTACAAGATGCCAAGCCCCACTGGTTGGTAGGAAAAGTTTACTTAAATGCTTCATTAATGGGTATCCTGTAACAGTATTATTTGATTCGGGGTCACAAGTGAGCATAGTCGACAGGCAGTGGGTCAAAAGATACATTCCCAGCTACCAAGTGAGACCACTCCAAGAGCTGCTAAATGATGACCTTGAAGTTTATGCAGTAAATGGTCAAGTAGTTCCTTATGATGGGTGGGTTGAGCTGACCGTCACCCTGGCTGGTCATGAAAATCCTAACCTTACTGTACAAGCTCCATTCCTAGTCAGCAAACTGTCACTACCACAACCACTAGTGGGAGCTAACGTGCTAGGAGCAATTATCCATAGGCAA
Source organism: Pachypanchax playfairii (assembly GCA_006937955.1). Taxonomy (NCBI): domain Eukaryota; kingdom Metazoa; phylum Chordata; class Actinopteri; order Cyprinodontiformes; family Aplocheilidae; genus Pachypanchax; species Pachypanchax playfairii. The sequence continues at coordinate 3,256 of SSNP01000252.1, read as the reverse complement.
GAGTCAGATGAAGAAGCTACTACTGTACTTCATAATCTACTGCGCAGAGCATTTGAAATGGATGAAAACCAAGTAGAAGCAATCGTCAACTTTATTCAAGTACCAGAAAGAGCAGGCTGTGGCCCGGCCACACTGAGAACTGGCAAAAACATCGTGACCATCCCAGCTGGCAAAGCTGTCCAAGTGTGGTGCAAGGTGCCCCAAAACTTTGACACCTCTGACCCCCTTGTACTCTATGAATCTGCAGAAGAGAATATTGCTTTAAGACACCTAAGTGTAGGAGATGGACTTTTAGAGATACAAAATTCCCAAAGACCATTTGTGAAAATCCCTATTTCCAACCATTCAAAACATGAGGTAATCCTACCAAAAAGGACAGCCCTAGGTACCATCCAACATGTTGCCAAAGTTGTAGAAACTGACATGCCAGAGCCACTAGCAACTAAGGCCCAGCTCATACAGACAGCAGTGACCACAGTTGAGGAAAACAAAACAACTTCTCCTTGCAAACCCCCCGCTGAGCCCTGGCTGCCCCCAGTTGACCTCAGCCATCTGAGCCCAGACCAGCGACATTCAGTTGAGAAAGTGCTAATAGAAGAGTGTGAGGCATTCTCCCGTGACAGTACAGATATAGGCTGTATCCCTTCACTCCAAATGGAAATTAGACTCAAAGATGAAATTCCAGCTCAGAAGGCCTACACTTCCATCCCCAAACCACTTTACCGGGAGGTAAAAGAGTATATCCAAGAACTGATTGTCAAAGGATGGATAGTGAAATCCCAGTCCCCCTATGCAGCTCCAGTCATCTGTGTAAGAAAGAAAGATGGATCGTTGCGCCTGTGCATAGATTATCGCCTTTTAAACAGCAAAACAGTCCCCGACAGGCATCCACTTCCCCGGATTCAGGACCTCACC
>SSNP01000251.1:454826-496450 GCA_006937955.1 Pachypanchax playfairii | reverse complement strand
ATTCTAGAACTAACTGGGTGGATGCAGGTCGTTTGCTGGCTGCAGAAACATCCATAAGTATACCTTCAGTGTTTGAATCCAAGTCCACGGCGGCCATGTTCTTCCTGTTCAAGAGCTGTCGGCAACGCGCATGCAGCGTCAATTTACATCACATCCCTACAACTGCGCGGGAAATTCGGACGTCGAACTGCAGCGCATTATGTAGCACACAGCGTGTCCAAGGCAACAGACATATATGCGGATGGCCTCGTTATTTTGGGTTTTTAATGCTTCATGACCCATTAGCATTGAATAAACTGGAAATGCATGTGTAGCTTTTCACAAATCTTGCCTTAAGTCCCTTTAAATCTTTGTTTTCAAAGTTAAACTTTTATACTCATTTATATAAAAAAAAAAAACATTTGGGACAAACTCTTGCAGCCTTATTCATCATCTCTGCAATAACAAATATTACCTGTATGACAATTTTATTGTTTTTCTTTCTTTCTTTTTTTGGCATCAGGAAGAATCTTTCATTTTTGTTTTATTTATTCAGCTAAAGGCATGAGAGCTGAGGGAGCTTGCAAATTAAAGTTCGGTCCATAAAAGAACATTTCAGTCTTTTTAATTTGTTCCATTTTTTTTAATCGATTTCTGTACTCAGTTCTTCAAAATGAGTGAAAGTAAGTTGTTGAACGCAGTTGAAGAGGAAGAGTTGGGCACAAACATCTTGTTTTATCTTATCTATATTGACATGTTGTCATGTGTAAACCATCACTTACACCAGCCTCTAGATGTTTGTACTGATTGACCTAAAGTTTTCTGTAACCATATTTCTTCTTTCTCTAAAGGTCTTTTGGATTTCACCTTTGGAACAATACAATCATCTCTGTGTTGGTAAAATGAAGTGATTTCAGTCTAATTTCCTCTGCATATTGACTGATACGCTCATACACATACAAATGTCTGAGTTGCAGGAAACACAGATTTTACTGTGTAGGAAATGGTTTCATCAGGCTCTGGAAAACCCACATTTACCTCATTTATTAAAATCAGAATTGTGTTACTTGATAATGATTTTTACTTTCAAAAAGGAAATTTGTGCAGAAATAAATGTCAGACGCCTGTTCTTACAGTGGGGCAAAAAAGTATTTAGTCAGCCACCAATTGTGTAAGTTCTCCCACTTAAAAAGATCAGAGAGGCCTGTAATTTTCATCATAGGTATACCTCAACTATGAGAGACAAAATGAGGAAAAAAAATCCAGAAAATCACATTGTCTGATTTTTAAAGAATTTATTTGCAAATTATGGTGGAAAATAAGTATTTGGTCACCTACAAACAAGTAAGATTTCTGGCTTTCACAGACCTGTAACTTCTTTAAGAGGCTCCTCGGTCCTCCACTCGTTACCTGTATTAATGGCACCTGTGTGAACTCGTTATCAGTATAAAAGACACCTGTCCACAACCTCAAACAGTCACGCTCCAAACCCCACTATGGCCAAGACCAAAGAGCTGTCAAAGGACACCAGAAACAAAATTGTAGACCTTCACCAGGCTGGGAAGACTGAATCTGCAATAGGTAAGCAGCTTGGTGTGAAGAAATCAACTGTGGGAGCAATTATTAGAAAATGGAAGACATACAAGACCACTGATAATCTCCCTCGATCTGGGGCTCCACGCAAGATCTCACCCCGTGGGGTCAAAATGATCACAAGAACGGTGAGCAAAAATCCCAGAACCACACGGAGGGACCTAGTGAATGACCTGCAGAGAGCTGGGACCAAAGTAACAAAGGCTACCATCAGTAACACACTACGCCGCCAGGGACTCAAATCCTGCAGTGCCAGACGTGTCCCCCTGCTGAAGCCAGGACACGTCCAGGCCCGTCTGCGGTTTGCTAGAGAGCATTTGGATGATCCAGAAGAGGATTGGGAGAACATCATATGGTCAGATGAAACCAAAATAGAACTTTTTGGTAGAAACTCAACTTGTCGTGTTTGGAGGGGAAAGAATGCTGAGTTGGATCCAAAGAACACCATACCTACTGTAAAGCATGGGGGTGGAAACATCATGCTTTGGGGCTGTTTTTCTGCAAGGGGACCAGGACGACTGATCCGTGTAAAGGAAAGAATGAATGGGGCCATGTATCGTAAGATTTTGAGAGAAAACCTCCTTCCATCAGCAAGGGCATTGAAAATGAGACGTGGCTGGGTCTTTCAGCATGACAATGATCCCAAACACACCGCCCGGGCAACGAAGGAGTGGCTTCGTAAGAAGCATTTCCAGGTCCTGGAGTGGCCTAGCCAGTCTCCAGATCTCAACCCCATAGAAAATCTCTGGAGGGAGTTGAAAGTTCGTGTTGCCCAGCGTCAGCCCCAAAACATCACTGCTCTAGAGGAGATCTGCATGGAGGAATGGGCCAAAATACCAGCAACAGTGTGTGAAAACCTTGTGAAGACTTACAGAAAACGTTTGACCTCTGTCATTGCCAACAAAGGCTATATAACAAAGTATTGAGATTAACTTTTGTTATTGACCAAATACTTATTTTCCACCATAATTTGCAAATAAATTCTTTAAAAATCAGACAATGTGATTTTCTGGATTTTTTTTCCTCATTTTGTCTCTCATAGTTGAGGTATACCTATGATGAAAATTACAGGCCTCTCTGATCTTTTTAAGTGGGAGAACGTACACAATTGGTGGCTGACTAAATACTTTTTTGCCCCACTGTACATTCACATACTCTATCTTTGGTTGGGTTGTAACTGATCCAGGAAGGAAACGCAGACATACTTCTCCAACCAGGATGCATCCAGAACGTTCACGTCCCAAAGTCGTCAAAAATCTCAGTTCTGTGCGCGTCAGATATTAAAGTTAAACTTTTCATCAAAATGTTGGAGAGACTGTGAATTAAACTCTTTATTTTTGACCATATTTTGAACATATAAAAAAACAAAGGGTACATCATAGAATTTAGAAAAAAAAACAAAACAACAACACCAACTCTCACTAAATACAAGCAAAATATCTAATATGAGTCTGTTTATATAGTTTTAAAGTATGTTAATCATGGAGAGTCATTCATTTCATCAGTTTCTTGTTATTTTTAAAACTAACTTGCTTCTGGAGAGGCAGGATTTTTCTGAGAATGACAAGCGGTTAAAGGAACTGTTCATTTTTCAGGCTCCGGTTTAGTTTTTTTTATCATTATTTCTGTTGTGTTTAGAATTTTGATCGCTGAGTGCGTGTGACGGCTGGTTTGGCTGAGCGCAGTCTGCAGCATCTCGGAGGACTGCTAGGATTAATGACTCAGTTCCACTGGTGGAATATAAGGGTCATGTCTGACTGTTAATTAAAAGAGTGTTTATGAAGCACTGCGACGTATGAGGGCTGAAAATTGAACTTGAGATGGGATTTCTGTTTTTCAATACCTGAGGGTCCTTATGTGCCGAAATGCTCTTCACTTTCTAGTAAACAGGCTGAACTTGAGGTGCACTAATTATGTGAACCAATTTTAAATCAGCGAAACTCAAAAAAATCTGCAAAAATTCAAAAGCATTTTACAAAATTCAAGTTATTTTTTTAATACAGAATCTTATATTTCTAAGGATATTTCATTTTTTTAATCTTATATCATATTTTTTTTAAACAAGATCTTACTTTTAGCAGGTTGTTAGAAACTTTTTACATCTGATTTGTATTATCTGTGACTGCTGAAGACTCTGATTTGTAACGTTTTGCTGCCCTCTAAAGATTTATTGTCAGAAATGCTTTATTTAAACTCTTTCATCCTCTAAATGGCCAGTTGTGCAATTTTGGAGAACATTCTTCTACATATTTGAATAATAATATTCAGTAAAAAATAATGTAGATAAATTTCATACTGTTTTATTCAGTTTTTTTAGATAAACACTGTGCACATATAATATTTTAATAACACTTTATAATAATATTTCTCTCGGTTTCAGATACAATCAGACAAAATCAGTTCTAACAGTTTTTATTTGGGTGAAAATAAAAATGTTACACAGTCACAACATCGTCTTGAGCATGTAAAATTTAGTTTTCTCGTTAAACGTGTTTAAAACTAACAAAATTCTGTCTGCATCACGAAGCTACGCTCGATGCCTCAGGTTATCTGCACGTAGATGATTGGTCCCTCAAAACAAACAAATTCAAATTTTAACACATATTTGCTGAAGTGATAATTAGACCGTAAAACACAAGCAAACACTCGATTTATGAGAAAACAGAGAAAGTAGACACGTAGTTAGAAAAAGGAACATATATGTACAACTGCATTTGGGACAAAAGGCTTCAAATAAACATGGGAATGTGAGCTGGGATCATTTCTCTGGATTATGAAGGTCTTCGCCTTCAGTCTTCTGTGTCTCTGTCGTGTCCTCTTCGTTTTGTGTCTGATTTGCTCCAGCTGGTTCTTCTCTCTGAGACGGCCTCAGCAGATATTCCAGCTCCTCTGCACTGATGGCCACCTTCTCTGGGATCAGCCACCTCTTGAAGTGTTCCAGAGCACTGGGAATGTTAATGCATAAAACAAACATTCACAGCATGATGATGGAAGGTTCTAACAGAGTGCAACATTAACAGAGTCCTAAAAGTTGAGCCGTTGGATTTAAAAGGGTTAGAATATGTGATAACATAGAAATAAAATGTGTGAGGGTTCGATTCCTGGATTATCCCTCTCACCTCTCGTCCATATCACCACCTTGGAAGAGCTCTGACGTCTGGGAGTCGTGCAGGAATCGATCCCAGCATTCTTTCTTAGCATGAGACAAAGAGCGCAGGATGTCTCTGGAGGTCACGTCACTGGACTGACCCTTTAATTTCTTCAGGCGGTTCTCTGAAGGAAAATATAAACAGCTAATTGACTTTTAATTCTCAAATCAAAGCTGTGACTGACACGTTGCGAAACAGTCCCTGTTAAATACTTAAATGGACATTCACTGAGTAAACTGAGTAATAGTGATTTTATTTTTGGCTGTAATAAAACTTACAAGATTTATTAAGTCACTGACAGGGAAGAGAAAAGATGAAAGCAGGTAAATACCTAAACTGGCAATATAAACTTCAGAATCCTCCATCGGTTCCCATTTGGCACTGGATGAACTGGACCTGGCCAATTGTCCATTGGCCTGCTCTCCATCCTGCAGTGCTGGATGGAAAGCGTCAGTGAAATCTGTGTTATTCTCTTGAGCTGCTTCTGACTGGACCTCCGGAAGGCTGGAGCAGATTTCAGACCAAAGCTCACCGCTGGACCGAACCTCCTGGTTCTCAAAGTCATCAATCATTTTGTTCTGTCACTCTGAACTAAACAAAAATCAGTGATCAGTCTTCAGTTTTTAAATAGAGTCAGACTCTGACACTAAAATTGTGTTTTTGAGATAATTAGACTTTTACATGTTTAAATAAAACAAGCATGATTTATCCATGCAGTAAAGCCAGTGTTTAACCTACTTTAGATGTGTTTCATTTAAAATGCTCTTCAAACATTTTACCATCTTGTTACCATGACAATAATAATTTCTTACCAGTGTGATAATCTCGACGGGTTAACTGTTATTTCCTTTAATGATTAAAGCTGAAAACTGAAGTTTAGCTTTGTGGCTAAAGCTAAACTGTATATTTAACAACGGACGTCCCCCACTCCCTTTTCTTGCGTCTGATTAGACATTGCAACTGCCAATCAAACAATTTTCAGATGTGATTGGACAATTCCAGTTCGCTATAGAAAAGCTTGGATCGTATTGGTCAAGTTCTGCATATGTCACGTAGATAGCCAGGAAATGCTTTCCGTCTTAAAGTGACGGTGACCAACTACCAAGGTAAACAACTACCAATGACCTACATCAATTCCAAATTGTTTTTTCTAAACCATAAACATTATTGACGGTTTCTCGATGCTATATATTTCTTTAAATAACGTTTACTTAACTAGTTTAGCTCGCTAACTTACTGCCAAGTTCTGTTATACATAATTTCCCGCTTTTTGCAGCGCAGATGCTTTTTACACAGAGACATTAGATTACTGAAGCTGTTTGTGGTTTTCTGTCGTCGTTGATCTGCAGGGAGATCCAGTGTAGGAGATGCGAACAGCATTGCGCTTGGCTGTAGTTGCAGTCCCTATGGGTGTGCTGCTGTCCCGGACCATGGCGTGGATGTCCAGTGGTAAAACACATCCAGAGCTGATCAACCGACTGAGGGGTAATAATTTACTATCATGTTGTAATTAAGAGGATATGTACTTAGCGTGATTTTGTTAGAGAGTAGAAGCGTTTGTCAAAAATACAAGGCAAAAAATAAAAAGGTTGTATACTCCCCGTCGGGGAATCGAACCCCGGTCTCCCGCGTGACAGGCCTCATAGCAGAACTGGTCTGCTACAAAATTACATTTCTATGAATGAAACTCAGTGTCTGTGTTCTGATTGGCTGAAGCACCCGCTGGCACAGACTACATTCTGATTGGCTGTCACAATATGCCAACAACACGCGACTGGCCCCCGCGTGACAGGCGGGGATACTCACCACTATACTAACGAGGAGATGAGTGTTAGCTCGCATCTTTAGCTAAACAGCCCTAAACCAAATCCCATTCATTTCCTATGGTAGTGCTAAACCACTACGGATGTAATATACTTTTGTCCAACAGGCGGGGATACTCACCACCATACTAACGAGATGTGTTCGTAGACCGCATAGATGGCTGTTCCGACTTGTCATGCGCTTCTGTGTGGTGTAGATGTGGTTAGGAATTATTTTATAAGAATAGATCGTAAATGTTCATTTTTATCCATTAGAAAAATCATCAGTATGTAGTGTGCACATGCGTTTCCTTCAAAACAGTGTTGATTGCACAAACTCAGGGATTTTCTGGGGTCCATCTGTTCTGATGAGACAAACATGTAAATGTTGCTGTAGTTCTACTTTAGCAGGATGTTGTTAGTTAACTGAAAAGCTGATTGCTACAAATCTGGAGATTTATACGGACCTGAACTCAACATCATTGATTTTATTGGGGAGAACATGAAGAAACAGAAGACCTTCTTTATTTTTAGCTGTGGTTCTCCAATTAGTTACTGAGTTCCTTCACAAATTGGCTGCAAGTGCATCTTGAAGACTTGAAGCTGTTTTTGTTCCACTGCCAAAACCCTTTGTACATTACTGTACATGTGTATGTTTATTCTATAAAAAGCATGAAAAAAAATCAGGAAGCGTTGCCCCAAATATAAAATCTGTGGGAATAAATTGGGATTATCGGATTATCTTATTCGATAAATCAGTAGATAATAATCTTGCAGTTTTCCTGATTGTTTAATTTCATAGTGTCTTTTCTTTTTTCACCTAGATCATGGTGTAATTCGCAGCGACAAAGTGTTTGAAGCCATGCTTGCTACTGACAGAGGGCTTTACTCCAGAGACTATCCTTGTGCAGATGCTCCACAGACAATCGGTACTCAGCTCTCATGACAGTATTTGGACGAACACATTCTGCTGTAAATTTTAAGCTGTTTCATTTGCACTAATGTGCCGTGTCTCAATCCTATGATGTATATTTAATACAGGCTACCACGCAACCATCAGTGCACCGCACATGGTGAGTAACAGATACTGACCTGAACTGGCAACAGCTAAGATGCAAAATGCTGCTGCAGGAACAAAATAATTGTCTTTTACGTAATTTTTGTTCTTGTTGGATTTATTTGACAGCACGCACATGCTTTGGAATTGTTAAGCGACAAACTGATTGAAGGAGCATCTGCGTTGGATGTAGGTTCAGGAAGTGGGTATCTTACAGCCTGCTTTGCAAGAATGGTAAGTTCTATAAACACATTCATTCAGAATCCATGTTTTGATTAAAACACAGCTGGATGCAGGGCTGCATTTTTCTGTTGTGTGTAGACGGGACCAAGTGGTAGAGTCGTTGGCATTGAACATATTGACGAATTGGTGCAAAGGTCAATAAAAAACGTGCAAGCAGACGACCCAGAACTGCTGTCTTCTGGACGCATAAGATTCACAGGTGAGTCAGACTTTGATGTAACGTCTTTTCTAAATAGGAATTTTTACTACACTGTAAAGTACTACCTGTATTTACAGTTGGAGATGGAAGATATGGTTTTCCAGATGGAGCGCCTTATGATGCCATTCATGTTGGTGCTGCTGCAGCTGCTGTTCCCAAGGCAGTAAGGAAATATATAACTTCTGCTTTTGTGAAAATAGAATATTGACTTTGAAGTTCTATAAACAAATGGTTGCAAGTTCCAGTAAAAAAAAAAAAAAAAGCTGGACTTAATGTAATAGGAAAGAGAGGAAAGAGAATTTTACACTGTTTTGGACTATTGTGGGTATTAGACATCTTTACATTTTGTATTCTCTTACAAAAGCTCTTGGAGCAGCTGAAGCCAGGAGGACGGTTGGTTCTTCCAGTTGGCCCTGAAGGTGGCAGTCAGGTGTTAGAACAGTATGATCGTCAGAGTGATGGGACCTTCCTTAAAAAAGCCTTGATGGGAGTTGTTTATGTTCCCCTGACTGATAAGAGGCATCAGTGGCCAGGGTAAGATAATACCTTCCACTTTAAATTCCTAGAGTGAAAACAGATTCATCTTAATCAGCCATTCTTCCTTGTTTCCTCAGAGGTGAGCTCTGACTGCAGTGTGGTTGCTCCAGCAGGAGGTGGCGTTGGGGCTGCGTCTCTGGGATCCTTTAGTTCTCAAAGACTCATCCAGCTCATGTTTCTATGACCTTCCGCTCCACTGGGTGGACACCTAGCAACATCGGAGGAGGATCTAACCCTGAGCTGATTGTCTTGCTAGAGAATAAGTAATTTCTGGGTTACTAATTACCATGTTCCCACAATCATCAGCCTACGCTAAACAGTGATGAGGATGAGAAAGAACAGATGCACACAGTTTTTATAAGGAAACTTTGAAAACAGCTACTTAAAGTATTTTTTGTTTAAATATTTGTAGTGAAATTCAATAAATGGTTCATATGTATGTAATTGTCGGGGACTGATTTGATTACAAATGCAGTTACATGCACGGATAAGCTACAAAACTGTAGTGAAAATGTGAATAGTAAAGCAATTTATATATTGCAGAAGGATGGATTCTTACTCTTCTTACTCTTACTCACTTACACTATGTGTAAATATGTCCTATTTGACAGAGGAACAATGTGCCAAAAATTGAGACGTTTCATTTTCAAACAAATCAATAAAGTCAATTTACCAATTCATGAAAAGTTATTTTTTATTGGAAATTCAGACTCCAGTATTGGCTCCTAAGAATTATTAAACTTAAGAGTTGCAGAACAAGTTTAACCTTGCAGATTAGGGATGGATACTAAATCAAGCTCAGAAATATTGCCTGAAAGTGAAAACATATGCTATTTTTACTTTCTTGTAGAAAAATAAGATACAAAGAGAATTTCTTTAACTTTAATGTAAATGTTTAAACGAATATTATAAATATTAGGCATATAATACTGATAAAATTGTTATAAACTTTGAGACTTTGGGAGTTAAAAAAACTACATGTCCCATACTTAACTGAGTATTGACGTCATCAGTACGCGCATGTTCCTAGAAGGCCCCCTCGTGCAATGCAATGCACCTGAATGGACTGGCAAAAAGTTTGTCTTTCTACGTATTCCAGAAAAACTCTAACCCGCATGTAGCTCGTTTTATTTCTTTGTATGACTTTAAAACTTTTCTGGCTCGTTCGTTTACTTATCTGCGGTGTCAAAAAAATAACTTGGTGATGGAGCAGGTGGTTAAAAACACAGAAACACCGCCGGACTTAAACTCAGAGCCTGTAACAGGAGAAAACGCGACGACGGAGGCAACAAAAGATGGAAAACGCAAAAACGACGAGCTGGATCAACCGGAAACAAGTAGCAGAAACAAACGGCGGAGAGAATCGAGAGGAAAGAAGCTCCGTCCAGGTGAGAGGTTCATCCCTCCGCCACAGAAACGCAACCCAGGTGTCAGCTTCAACCAGGAACACTTCAACGAGACGTCCTACTACTTCCAGGACGGACTACGAAAGGTTCACCCATATTACTTTGATTTCAAAACCTACTGCAAAGGTCGGTGGATCGGGAAGAGTCTTCTGGAAGTGTTTAAGAACGAGTTCAGGGCTGAATCTGTTGAATATTATCAGCAGGCGGCTAAAGAGGGTCGAATCAGGCTCAACGATACACCTGTGCAGGACCTGTCCGTGGTGCTCAGGGTTAGTCTAATGACTTTATTTGGCTTTAGATATTGATGATCTTCTATCCTACATGGTGTATGAATGAGCTTTAGTTTAATCTCTTATTTCCTGCAGAATAACGACCACATGAGGAACACGGTTCACCGCCACGAACCACCTGTCGTCAGCACGCCCCTGGAGATTCTGGTCGATGATGGGGAAGTCCTTGTGGTCAATAAGCCTGCTTCCATCCCCGTCCACCCCTGTGGGCGTTTTCGTCACAACACAGTGATTTTTATTCTGGGTAAGGAGCTCGGGATCTGTGAGCTCCACACAGTCCACCGGCTGGACAGGCTCACCTCCGGAGTCCTGCTGTTTGCCAGGACGCTTGAGACCTCAAAGAAACTGGACCAGATGGTGAGAGACAGACAGGTATGTTCAAGATGGTTTGACATTAAACTTATATTCCTTTTTTACTTAAAACAACATATCTGTTAAGATTAAGGTGCTTGTCCTTTTACTTTCAGCTAGAAAAGGAGTACGTGTGTCGAGTGGAAGGGGACTTTCCAGAAGGGGAGCTGGTCTGCGAGGAGCCCATCCTGGTTGTTTCCTTTAAAATCGGTCTCTGCCGAGTAGATCCAAAAGGAAAGGAGTGCAGAACTATTTTCCAGAAGCTCAGCTTTAATGGAAAAACCAGCGTGGTCCGCTGTTTACCCCTCACAGGACGCACCCACCAGATCAGAGTCCACCTTCAGTACCTGGGTTTTCCCATCCTCAATGATCCCATCTATGGGTCCTCAGCTTGGGGTCCTCACAGAGGCAAAGGGGGGCTTGTGGGGAAGAGCAACGAGGAACTGCTGCAGGCTTTAGTGGAAGAACATCGCTCTCAGGAAAATTTCCTGCTGGATCTCGAGGGCGAGAGCACAACAGAAGGAGGGAGAGAAAGTTGTCAAGCAGTAGATGTTAGCAACAACAAGCTGAACAGCACTGAAACACCTAACTGTAACACGAACAACAAAGACTCTCCGAATCCTCCTACAGCCGAATCAAACACCAAATCAGATGCTTCTACACAGAAAAGCCCTCCAGGAAGTCGAGACCACCTGTGTAGTGAGTGTAAACTAGTGCGACCGGACCACACTGAGAAGGAACTCATCATGTATCTTCACGCTTTACGCTACAAAGGACCCGACTTTGAATATTCAACACGATTACCCGACTGGGCCAAAGACGACTGGGTGGAAACTGATTAGAGCTGCAGCGATAAATGTCTGATTAATTTACTCTTTTTTTTAAATCTGGTGCTTTTTTTTTCTGCAGATCTCAAAGTTTTTGTTTTGCTGCTTTAAAAATGTTTCCAGTTAATGAAAGTCGTTTATATTTTTCCTTTGAAGTTGTTATAATGAACTGTCGTCCTTTAAGACTGAAACTGCATAATTTAAACAATAAACACGTCTGCAGGAAAATAAATGGTTTATTTTTGTGGAAAAATTAGTAACAGACAGTCATATATATATAATGGTGGTTGTTACATCAGCTTTTTGTGATAGCTTGTAAGGCAGGTTGTTCTGCTGCGTGATTTCAAACAAAAACTGCTCAGAGGCACATTTAATGTAAATCTTGTTTCTTCATGCTGAACCACAAGCTCTATTTTTATCATTTATATCATATAGAACCATAAATACATCATTTTTTTTACTTTACATGAAATACTTTCCGCTTGAAAACAAACCTGAAAGACAATTTGGCACATGCCGTTAATGGGACGACAATCGTAATGCCAAAAACATGTAAACAGACAGGAAACCTGATACAGACGTTAACATTTGCCCTTTTATAGATGTTTTAGAAACACAATGTAAAAAGGTCCAGAATAATAAACAATGTATTCAAACAGAACGTTTCCTATCAGATCAGCTCATACAGAGTGTTACGTGTCTTTTTTTGGCACGGATGATACGTAGATGAAATAACGTGACATTAAAACATTAACTCAGACTTTGACACAACAATGAGACACTGATCCACACACGATTACAGCCGAGTGTCAAACTGGTCACAGGTGGGTGATGAAGGTCTGTAACTGTTACACGTCAAATACAAGTAACATTCTGTCATTTTTATTTGGTGATTTCAAAGAATTTTATTGCAAAATTCATCACTGTACTCCAAATATTTATTGCTCATAAACTTCTGAGATTTGGTAAAATCTGATAAAATGAAACGTCACCAACCAGCTCGACAAAAATCTGATATGTAATAAATGTTTTATAATTAACAAGGGGATTCAAATGTAATAACCAACATCATTAATGTCTTTAACAAACAAAGTGTTAAATTTGTGAGGAGGCTGTTGAGGTATTTATTTAACTTGTTATAATGACAAAATATTACAGCGTAACATGAAGATAATTTAAAACAATTTAAATCTGCAATAATTCAATTCAAATGAACTTCAAGAGAAACACTTATTTTTTTTAGCTCTTAAGCTACACTTCTAAATATTTGTTTTAGTCAGTATTTTGTGTGTATTTTATTATAATGTATAATACTATAAAATAAATATCAAAACTTTAGAAATGCTAAATCTATTTTTAATATTTGTTAAATCAAAATGAGTGTTGAAAAATACAGAAAACATAATATTTCAACAGCCAAACTTCTAAATTCTAGAATAAAAAATATAAATATATTTGGAGAAGAGCTTTAAGATTTTGCAAGTTCCAATAAAAGATGATGATGATTATTATTATTGAAACTAGTATTTATTATTTTAAAATATAAAACTGATATGAACTGGGAGGCTGAGGTTGATCTGAATTGACTGAAGGCCATAACTTTAAATGGCTCATTAGGATAAATTCCAACATGAAAACTTTCCACTGAGTCTCTAAAAAACAAAACACTCTGTACAGTTCAGGTTCAGAAGTCTCAGGCACGAGGAAACTCTGCAGGCTTTGGGTTGGTTGTATATCCTGGTTTTAGTGTCAGTGGTTTCCTGTGATGTGACACCCAAACAGCAACAATTCAACTAACATGCTGGTCACACATCTCATTTACAACTGGCTAAATTCCCCTTGAAGTGTTTTACAAACTTATTTCTACAAATGATACAATGATGGATTGTTTTATAAATTAGGAGTAATGAATGCACAGTGCTCAAAAAAGTTTCCTCCAGCGTTGCTCAGCATTTATCCTCTGGTTGTTGGTCTCGTTTTATCCATACGTCCGGTAAGTCTGGTTTACTGTTGGGTAAAATGACCACTTCTTCACTCCGGCTGGCGCGGTCCCTACCACAGGTTTCATAAACCGTTTCCTTCAGTGAGAGCCTCAGCATATCCCTCTTGCCATTGAGGTGTCCTGGTTGGAAATGAGGCTCCGCCTCTTCCTCGTGTGGCTTGGGGTTTGAAGGTCCTGGTTCGATGATACTCAGACATGTTTCACAGGAGTCCTCCAGACCCTCGCAGGAGCTCTGAGACTGGGAGAAGCCGAGCCTCTCACCATGGTACGGACTCTCCTTTGTGTTTTCATCTTTGCAGAGAGATGGCTGGTCAGTGGTCTCCATTGTGTGGCTGATGGTGGTCTCCTCTATGCTTGATGATGAGGAGTAGGAGGTGTTGCTCCATGGCTTTAACCCAACTGACTGACCCCTGCAGGTTTTACACAGCAGCTTTCCTGTATCATCTTGCAGCAGGCCTGAAGGGCGGATGGTGTTTTCTCTGTGAGGAGATGAGGTCTGGAGGGCTGGTGGTTGTTGACTGATCTGATGACTGCACATCTCTTCACCCTCCCTGTCCAAACCATTCTTTGCTACATCTCCACAGTACACAATCTCATCTGAGAGTACAGACGGCCGGTTGGACAGCTTGCTGGTGCACGTGCTGTTTTCAAAGCTGTCACTCAGTCGATAAGCCAGTGGCTGCAGCTCATACTGCTCCGCCCCTCCTCCTCCGATCTGTTTCTGTCTGTGCTGACGCTGGTGGTTGGGGTAAAGGTAACCACCTGCGTCTTTGTCATGGCTCCTCCTCCCTCTTGTTCTGCCGAAGGCTCCGTTCGCAGCTGAAGCTGATGAGGGGTCAGAATAAGCGGTCAGAACGCCGTCTGTCTGTGCTGAAAAACATGGCAGGGAGATTCTTCCGCAGTTTTTCCTCGGTCCAAAAAAACAGCACAGGGACTGAAAAAAGAATGTTGCAAATCCACAAGCTACACATTTCACTAAAAACAAGAAAATCCCAAATTTTCTGAAAAATAAGGCGGTAGCAGGTAACATGATGATCCCCATGAAGAAAAATGCACCGGATACTGTTGCTACGGGACATCCCATTCTTTTAGTGGAGTGCGCAACTTTCCCAATTTTGTCTGAATGAGGAGCCAGACTGTAGGATATGCAGTAGTTAGCTACAAAGTCAACAGACAAGCCTGCAGCAGACGATATAAACAGAGCCTCAATGCCACTCAGCTGCCACTCAAGAAGAACAAGGAGGCCGACGGTGACAAACACGCTCCCTCCTACAGCAACAGTTGCATATATACTCAGTGGAATATTCCAAGTAGTTAAAAACAGCAAAACAAATGTGAGAGCGACCGAGAAGCCAGTTACCACCAGAGTCTCTGAACTTAAAGACTTCTGTAGATCAAAAAGAGACAGCTGACTGATGAACCAGCCTCTCTCTAGCCCTTTGGGAGCTCCTGATATTTCTTTGTTAAACCACGTCATGATTTCTCTGTAGAAAACACTGGTCCTGCTGAAGTTGAAGCTGTAGAAGTATGTGGTCCTAAATGCCAACACGAGGGCGGCAATCCTGCCATCTGGCTGGAAGTACAGGCCTCCACTGAGTGCCGGATGGCCATCAGCATATTTCTCTGCCAGCATCATGCCAACGCAGCTCTCAAACACGCTGGGCGGGTAGGGGAAAGGGGTTTCATTACAGCAGAAACGAAGGACGTCATCTCTTTCAGAGCACTGCCTGACTGACATCCAGAGCACCAGCTGCTCCACAAGACAGATACTATCTGTCGTGACATCTTGATTCTCTGGTGGGGAATAAAAGCTTTGGTTCTGAACTCGTCCACATAGATCCTTCAACCAAACCTGAGCTTCAGGTCGGCTCATGTTGAAGTCCAGGTCAAAAACTAAGGAGCCGTTGCTGTTTGGGTTAAAGTGATCCCCGTTATCAGTTGGTTTGACTCCCCAAACGAGCGTCAACGTAACGGGCGCGTCTTCTCCGTTTCTCTGCCTCTCAAACATAAACATGTGACGATACTCTGCGTCATACCGCTCGAACGGGTGGCTGGAGCGGAACAGCTGAGCGATCAAGCTGTCGAGCGTCGGCAGCTTCATACCTGGGTCGATGCAGGACATGTACGTGCCACCAGCCGCGAGCACCGCGAACCAGCACACCCAGATATACCGAAACTTGACAACCCCACACGGCAGGATTTTGAGGAACAACAAATTGGAAGTATCTGTGAGAGCTTGTTTAAGTTCTCTCAGCTTCTGCGCGATGCTGAAGATGCACTTCTTGCGTGAACTCGTATCCCAGAACCCACCAGTGTTTTTGGAGCAGCAGGGCTTCCATGTTTGCCGCTCCACCAAAGCAGACGGTGTCTTGCTATTACGCTCGTGCAAAATGAAAGCGCACGGCAGCCACACTAGGACTAAGAGTGAGCTGATGAGGGAGGACGTTCCAAGATAAAGAGAGAAACATCTAATTGCTGTGATGCTGCTGAGATAACCAGAGAAAAACGCTGCGCTGGAGGTCAACCCTGACACTAAAATCAAATAGCCCATTTCCTGCAAAGCTCGGTTCACTCTCTTCTCCAGGGAGGCCGAGGGGTTCTGTGTTAGCTGCAGGCTCCAGAAATCAGAAAAGATAAACACCTGATTGGAGCAACTTCCTAAGAGAATGAGCGATGCTGAGAGGTTGACCATAGGGAAGAAAGTCAGGCGAAATGCTACCTTGTAGAAGAAATAGGAGGTTAGAAGTGAACCTGCGATTGCCAGAACAGACACTGCTACTATGAAGACAGAGTGGATATACAGAGCCATGGTGAACAGGAGAGATAAGACAGCGAGGACGGGGTAGACCGAATCTCTCACTAGGTAATACTTAAACAAAGTTTTCTTGATACCAAAGTCTATACCAGTGATAGTCGTATTATTGTATGTCAGATCTCGGCCTTCCAGACTGTTCATGTAAATCTCCATCATGTGCTCCCCTTTGTTGACAGGTAGGAACAGAAGGCTGTACTTCAATGTTGGGATCTGGTACTCGACAGTCTGTGGTCCAAGGAAGTCTTTGTCAACGAGGAAGTGCAGGATTTGGAACACCACATGGGATTGTTTACATCTGGAAGGGACGGAGGAGCAGCTGCCATGTTTGGGTCTCTCCACACAGGCGTCCACAAGATCTCCTTTGTGATAGTAGAGAGCACATTTCCGGAGAAGGTGTAAAGACTCTGAAACCTGAGAGGGAAAGAAAGTGAGAATTAGACCCACCAAGAGTTTAATTATGATAAGATTGTTTTAAAATTAGCGTTTTTTTTTGGAAGAAGATCAAATAAAAACGTTGATGCAACTACAAGAACTGTATGACAATAATATCATGAACCTAAATTAATTATTTCAATAACAAATTAAGTTTTCTGACTGTTATTTCATGGATCAAAGAACAGTTAGCAGAGTTATAGTTTGACAGGAAGTTGGATTGATGATGGAGATTTTTCTGTATCACGACTAGCTGATTCAGGTCTGTGATAACAATATAATCTAATTTGTCTCAAATTAAGAAGAAAGCTACAGTGCCTGCTGAGAGGTAAGGCTGAGGCAGGAGGAGGCGTTCGAGAGGACTGCCAAGTAATTTCCTACAGACCAGCTCGGACAGCAGCCGCTTCTCGGCGTTCCCTCGCCTTCCGCGCTGTCGTGCTGCTGGCACAGATCCTGGAACTTGGCCTGGGAGCGAATCTGATTCATACAAGATAAAAGAGTTTTTGAACATGTGCCCAGTCTTGAAACTAATTTATAAAAAAGAAATTACTTTCACATAAGGTCGTGTACAGTGTTTTTATTGGAGACCAGGATTAAAATGTGGAATACTATATTCCACTGCAAAAAGCTTAAGAGAAATAACAAACGAATGGATCACAGCCAACCCTGGATTGTTCCAGCTCACACATGGCGTGGATCGACTCCAGACTCCAGAGACTGGCTGAGCTTTCTGATCGGAACACCAGCTGGGCAAAACGTTCACCTGCAAAGAAAAGTCCAGATGAATTTTGCATCCAAGAACAGGACGACGAAATTAGACTTCCTCAATAAAATACGAACTCATATCTTGAATTGCTAAACTGAAACTGCTGAGAGACGTTTTTGTTCTTCATTAAAAACCAACGTTTTCTTTCAACTTGCTGGATGAAATTAGACAAATAACAAGTCAGTTATCAAACTTTTAAAATCTAGGGGGACTAAAGCGGAAGAATGTATTTATTGTTCAGCGCTCACTCACCTGGTGCATCACAGAGGAAGGTGCTTAGAGACGAATCTGCAGCCAGCATCCTCTTAGTACGACCTTTGGAGGAAACGTGACTGTCATTGTTGCCTCTGCTGACAGCAGATCTGATGAGCGTAAAAACAAAATAGAGTTTTAATAAACACGTGTTCCTACAAAGAAATATCAAGTATTTTTTGGGTCACATGGAGAAGGACTGATCCACTGCTTCGTGTTCGGCCAGCCTCCGTTTGCTCTGACCTTTTACTGAGCTGCTGCGGTAGAGGAGACAGAGTTTTCCCCGGGCCAGTGTTCTCCTGCAGCTCCAACAAACTGGACAGCCGAACTCCAATGTACGTTCCTCGCGGCTCGAAACCCTGAGGAAATCAGAACGCAAGAATCCACACGCAGACAGACATCAAAGCAAATAATAAAAATGCACACAGATACTAATTTCCTTCCTCAAGTAGTTCATTGAAGTTTTTAAAAAAAGAGAATAATAAAAAGACTGAGCTCGCTTGTTTAGGTTAATGAGTGTTTCCAACTCCATTAAATCCAAAATGTTCAGTATATTGTTTTCTTATGCAAATGTCTTTGTTTTTGATTGTGCGTCCTTGTTATTTTTCAGAATAATTTTTGTTTAATTAGTGGTTTTTTTTCCTTTGGGACTGATCTCAGAAGTGTGGAGGTTTATTTATGACAGTGTGCAGCTATAAATCAGTGACGCTCACTGAATCTAAGATGTGACTGAAGACAATGAATGAAGCTCTGCTCATGAGTTATTAAGGAGACCAGGATCAGGACTCAGCATAAAGGAGGGGACAAACGTTTTAATTTGTCAAGCGGTGACAGAAGAGACACAGCCAGTGATTAGTGAGTCTTTGTTTCTCACCAGCAGTGGATCAGAGAAGTCTGGCAGTGGACTGATGAAGAGTCCAGCCAGGGAGCATCCCAGCAGCAACACAGCACAACCCAGGAGAGCAGCTAACGGATACTCCACTATCACCTGGGAATACCTGCCAAAAAAAAACAGAATCTATCAGTAACATGTTTAAAAAACATAGATCTGAAAGTCTGAAAATTAAATTCTTACTTTCTAATGATGCAGTAAAGTCCACCGTCTCTGCTAACAATAGAAAAATGTCATGACTATAAATATTCGTCACAAATTTAAGAAGAATTACACACTTATTGTGCTTTGCTTTGAATAAAATCCATCACTTAAGTTCAACACACTGCAGTAAAACACACCTTACTATCACCACGTGTCTCTGCTTCAGCTTCGGCGTCCTGTCCTCGTTTGACCCATGCAGCCAGTGACATTTCACCGGCCCGTGATGGGCTGAACCACAGCTGCGTCCCGGTTTCACAGCTAAACCTCCATCGCCACGAGGAGCGGTGGGGTTTGAGTGACAGCTGTGGCAGCCGTATGATTTGATTAGTCCATGATGGCTGCAGTGGGGACATTTTCTGAGCTGCGGCGAATCACAGTCTCCGGCCTGAAGACGTTGAGGGACCTTAAGAAGAAAATAAGATGCATCAACTCATAATAATAAATAGAATGTAAGTTGACATACTTTTTCTCAGAAGGATCAGGTATTATTTAAGTTTTGATGCAATAAAGTGACTATTTGTTAAACATTTTATTATGCGCCTGTATGTCTGTCAGAGCTCTGGCTTACTTGGTGATAAAGCTGAAAGGAGGAAGAGGGTCTGCCAAGACTGCTGCAGCTGTCACAGAGATCCCCTTCAGACTGGATGATTGTTAACTGGGCCTCAGGAGAGCTGTCAGGGGGGCACAGAGAAACCACTGGGATCTCACTGAGGAGGGGGTTATAAACACAATACCAGGATGGAGGAATTAGATAAAAGTAACAATAATCAGCAAATAAAAATATATAAACCATGACTAACATCTCAGCTGCTGTGTGTTTTTGGCTTTGCCTTGTACTCAGTGGAGAACTGCACCACACAGCAGACGTAATGAGTTAAACAATAGGTTTCTGTGTAACACCGTGCGGATCCTGGATCGTAAAAGGGGCCAATTAAAAAAGAAAGGAGGAGATGGAAGGAGGGGAAACAGAAAGGAAGAGGGACTATTTTCACACCATGTCATTAAGTTATATCGAGGTAGCTGCTGTCCAGGACAGATGACAACAGACACTAATTGCTGCAAAGAGAATAATGGAGGTTTTCCTCCTTTTTCCACCCAGTTATATTTTGGAGATGTTCTCAAAAACCTGCTAATTACTGATATTTTTAGCTCTGATAAGCATCTTAATCCATTTGGTTCAGATCATATATCAGCAACAGAAGCTAAAATCACATCCTGTTAGATTTCCACTTGCACTGCTGTGAGATCCATCTTTGAGTTTTACAGAGAATAAACTGCAGTTACTCTGATGATGTTTTAATTTAGTATCTGATTCCATCAGCGTTGATAAATAAACAGACTTGCCTAAACAAATCTGACCTTGAAGAGGTTCGAGTTGTCGACCATATGTTTGTTTTTCTGCCGCAGTCTGGATGTGACTGCTCTTCCTGTCTTTTAGCCATAGCAACAGAGAAAGTCAACAAAGCCTAACTGACCTTTTGCAATTTTATTCACATCTGCGGGGGGGGAAGTACACAGATGATGAGTGTCTTCACAGATTGGTGATGTTCATTAGAGGAATTATAATAGACTCTGAATAATTAACAGTCCTCAGCATCTGCAGATTTTTCTCAGGTTTGTCAAATATTTTAGGTGCTAAAGCAGGACAATAAAAACAGAAAAATTAGAAATAATTAGCTGTAACAGAATCCTGTCTGTCCATTATGATACTTCTGTTTGTTTCGACGAGCATCTCAATGTTCAAGACTCACATTTCTGAGAAAGAATATAAAAATACTTTGAGGAAGGTGTTGCCAGGCTGCTTCTGACACCCAGACGGAGAACATGACACCGGCAGAGTGCGGTGACGTCAGCGTGGTCGTTCAAATGTGAGAACAGGTTGTCACTGTGGCGTTCGCGCCAAAGTCATTTTAGGCAACTGCACCTGAAGTTACTTCCAGCTGCAGGTTGATATTTTGTGCATCATCTTAGCAAATAAACCAGATTTTTATTACAAATGACTTTGTACAACCTGGAAATTATGTGGAAATCTTAGTTCAGTCATTTTACTTGTACATGATTTATCTCCTTTTTTTGTTTACCAGTTCTTATAATTTATTACAAAATAATGATAATAAAAAAAGATGGGAAACTTCACTAAATCTGTTCTTTGTTTGTTTGGTTCCCGTGTTTTTATAAACTTGGTTGTATTCGAGCGAATCTAGAATTTGATATGAGAAAAACATTTCTAAAAAATTTGGCGGGAAGCAAAGAAAAGCAGAAAGGCTGTATGATGATGTCCATCCATTCGTTTTCTACACCTGCTTCAGGGTCACGGGGTGCAAACAAATGATGCATGGTGGGGTTACACCTGGTCAGGTCACCAGACCATCACAAGGGCCACACAGAGACAAAGAACCAATCACACACAGACACACAGCTAAGGCTAATTAAAACTCACCAAATAACTTGATGCTGAGTGTTCGGAGTCAAAAGATTCCTAAAACAGTGAAATCATATGAGGCTGACGCACATAGATTAGCATCAGTGTTGAGTTTTTAAATAAGTGTTTATCCAACACAGTGAAAAACAACTCAACATTTCACTCTGCGTGCTGAAAGCCAACCTTCTTTTCAAAAAGATCAACAGGACTTTAAAGAAAAAGACATGAGATCTGCCTGTGAAACATATACATGAATCGCCCGGGAGGAGATTCTCAAAACTGTTTCCTGATGCTGAACAAAAGACAGACACCTCTCAGCAGTCTCCTGCTCTACTTTCAGTTTCTGTTTTTTTTTTTTACATGACGGGCTGCTAGTCTGGAAAGGAAAGTGAGCGATGGGGTGACATCTGTAACCTTAAGAACCGAAGTGGGAGAAAGACACCGAGCAGATCTCTGAATACCAGTTTGTGTCCTGATTTGTGC
Organism: Pachypanchax playfairii; assembly: GCA_006937955.1. Classification (NCBI taxonomy): domain Eukaryota; kingdom Metazoa; phylum Chordata; class Actinopteri; order Cyprinodontiformes; family Aplocheilidae; genus Pachypanchax; species Pachypanchax playfairii. The sequence continues at coordinate 474,749 of SSNP01000251.1, read as the reverse complement.
TGACTGCTGCATTCAGCCTGTCGAAGTCAAAGATGAACAGCTCAAAGTGCAAAACTGCAGAAAATACTTCAATACACACGCCATAATCTGACAGATTACACACAAAAAAGATCCAGTAGTAAAGCACGTCCCCTAATAAAGCAGTTCTGATAAAAACAATGAAGAAAATACTATTATCTGATATATTATTCCAAAGCTGACTGATACGCACATGAACATTTATATTGTGCAGATTTTTTTCTGTAATTAGTCCGAATGGTGCAGTTTTTATTAATTTATAGTCAGGAAATACAAACCTACCTTTGACAAGCCTGCTGAATTTCCTTTTCATTAACAGGAGAGTCGTCCATCACTATTGCATCTGTGCTATCTCCTATTATAGAGCAAGAATCCATCTTCCTTCTAGTCACCTGTGATTTTAATTGCAAAAAAAATTAGCTGTTTTGGCTTCACCAAACAGCTAATCTCCCATCTGTATGGAGAGAGTCCATGATGATCAGAGGCTTGTTTCTGTGCTGCTGCTACTACAGCAGGGCTGTTTGTGGTAATCTGCCCCGAGCTGCGCTCTGATTGGCCGAGCCTCCGTGATGCTGCGGGCGCTGCGCAGTCCTTGTCCAATCAGCAGCGGAGCTGGAGCGACTGGTGGTTGTTTGCATCAGGATGCGAGAACTGGCTCGGCTGATGTTTGATTAGCGTTAAATGAGCTCGGAGATGCTGCGCTCAAATAAAACTACTTAACTCGAGCTTCCTGCTCAGGAATAGGATTCATGTTTAGCATGATCACGTCACATCGGGAGAAATCCGTTTCATTTCAAGTCTCTACCAATCAGCAAGAAGGAAACTGAGACGTTAAAATAGTTAATTTATTTAATAAAAAAAATCCAAATTACAATTAAAGAACAAAGGCGTCTCCCCTGATGTTTCCTTTCCAGTTAATGACAAATATTGTCATGCAAATGCAAAATAAATGGAATATATGAGGGTAAAAAAATGCCTGTTTTACTTCTTATATAATTAACATAGAAGCTATATTTAAGCAATAAATAACTAAAATCCAATAATAAACTATTATCGTGATAACAATAATTTTATTATATATATATTCACATATAAATACAAATTTCAGTGGCAGCATCACTTCAGGCTGGTGGTGAAAGTGAGACAACAACTAAAAAGGAACACGGCATTGTCTCCACCGACATGTCTAGAAATAGAAATGCCACCAACAGGGTTGATTTGTAAATGACAAATAGAAAATCTGGCTCCATCGAACCTCCAGCAGCAGCTGCAGTAGTAAAAATCACCCTTTTATGCAAAAGGTGTTTAAAAGAAGGCAACTGCACTTCTTTTGTTGTCTCTTGAAAATGTTCCTGTCAGGGTCTGGGGTTTTGTCTGGGGCTTATGTTTTGGTGATGGCTGTGTTTCACTGTTAGTTGTGTTTTACTGGTGACTGTGGGGATCTCTGCAGCTGGTGAGTGTGGTGCTTCTGTACACTAATTGTCATTTCCAGGGCGTGGCAGTGATCAGTGGTTGCAGGTGTGGATCGTTACCCAGCTCAGGAGAGCTGGGTATTTAATCAGAGGAAGAACCACAGACAGGCGCCAGTTCGTACTCTTCCACTACCTGATCGTGGTACAGAGTGGCCAGGGATAATATTATGACAGTTGTTTTATTAGTGCTGCTAACCTGTCTTCTCTTCCTTCACCTCACAGTCATATATGCTGGAGCGCTCCTCCAGTTTTGAGTGCCTCTGCGTGGTCGTCAACCCGCCGGAAAGAGGACTCGATTCAGACGGGGTTGCGGTCGTGAGCTCTCCGACCTGCGCTCTTCCCCCCGTTCTCGGACCCGTGTCCTGGAGCATCCTCCAGGGCCAGTGCCTCGGCGTGGTGAGTTGCCCGCCTATCGTGAGCACTGGCTCAAACACGGATGAATTAGAGCTCTGTTGCGGAGATACGCGACTGGCTCTTTCCCTCTGGCTCCTGTCTGTCCCTGGTCGCCTCTGGATCCACACCTCTCCGGTGAGCGCGCTGCTGCCTCCCCTGCTGGACCCACGCAGGCATCGACAGCACCGCGTCCCGGACCTCACCGCACTGCCTCGACTCCTGGAGCACCACCCCCGCTGCAGTGTCCCTCGGATCTCACCACACGCAGCTTCAGTCACCGCGTCACTGTGAGTATCCAGGCACTATCCCCGCACACTGCAGCGGGTTGTTTTTGTACGTGTCACTAACGAGCCTCTCCTCCAGGATCGAGTCTCCACCCCCACTGCAGTTCCAGTCCTGTGTTTCTTTCATCGTGCACATTTCGTATTCACTGTACTATTGTCTTGTGCATATTATATAATAAACTCACTTTCACTGATCCCTGGTTCTCATGTGTGTGTCTTGGAGTTGGGTCGCCTTGGAGTTCAGAACAACCCCCTACCTGGTAACTGAACCGTGACAGAACGAACTGGCCAAAATGAACTCCCTGACCCAGCTCCAGACCACACCTAACCCCGAGATCCAGGTCACTATGGAGAGATTGGACCGGGTGCTGGCAGCGGCTTTTAAGTCCACAGACTTAAAATACATTCACTTTTCTCTTGGACTGGCACAGGACATTCTTTCACAGCACCCACAGTGTTGGCAGCTTCCCCAGGTCTCGGACCTGGCCATTCACATTGCCATAGCCCGGGGAAGCTGCGTGGGCTACAAACAGTTTTCAGCTCATGCCTGCTCTTCATCCGCTGCTGCCAGCCCCCCAGCACCCACCGTTCCACCCGGTGTCAGGGGTGCTTTGTCCGCTCTCCACTCCTCTGCTGCCCGGACCCGCTCCTGGCTGCACATGGGTTCCAGCCTCGTCTCAGGGGGTCTCGAGGACGTCGCAGTCCGCGACGCACCCAGGACCAGAGTTCCAGAGGGTCCCGGTTCCAGAGTTCCAGAGGGTCCCGGTTCCAGAGTTCCAGAGGGTCCCGGTTCCAGAGTTCCAGAGGGTCCCGGTTCCAGAGTTCCAGAGGGTCCCGGTTCCAGAGTTCCAGAGGGTCCCGGTTCCAGAGTTCCAGAGGGTCCCGGTTCCAGAGTTCCAGAGGGTCCCGACGCCTCCAGGTCTCACGAGGGTCCCGACGCCTCCAGGTCTCACGAGGGTCCCGACGCCTCCAGGTCTCACGAGGGTCCCGACGCCTCCTGTTCGCCCGAGGGTCCCGACGCCTCCTGTTCGCCCGAGGGTCCCGACGCCTCCTGTCCGCCCGAGGGTCCCGCCGACCGCTGTCCGCCCGAGGGACCCGCCGACCGCTGTCCGCCCGAGGGACCCGCCGACCGCTGTCCGCCCGAGGGACCCGTCGACCGCTGTCCGCCTTCTCCCGGGTTCGAGGGCGTTGCCGTCCGCGACGGTCCTCCAACGCCTGGGTCCGAGAGCGTCGCCGTCCGCGACAGCCCTCCAGCGCTTCCTCCCGGGTCTGAGGATGTCGCCGTCCGCGACGGTCCTCCGACGCCTGGGTCCGAGGGCGTCACCATCCGCGACGGCCCTCCAGCGCTTCCTCCCGGGTCCGAGGACGTCGCCGTCCGCGACGGTCCTCCAACGCCTGGGTCCGAGGGCGTCGCCGTCCGCGACGGCCCTCCAGCGCCTTCTCCTGGGTTCGAGGGCGTCGCCGTCCGCGACGCGCCTCCAACGCCAGGATTCGAGGACGTCGCCGTCCACGACGGTCCTCCAACGCCAGGGTCCGAGGACGTCGCCGTCCGCGACGGTCCTCCAGCACCTCCTCCTGGGTTCGAGGACGTCGCCGTCCGCGACGGTCCTCCAACGCCAGGGTCCGAGGACGTCGCCGTCCGCGACGGTCCTCCAACGCCAGGGCCCGAGGACGTCGCCGTCCGCGACGGTCCTCCAACGCCAGGGCCCGAGGACGTCGCCGTCCGCGACGGTCCTCCAACGCCTCCTCCAGGGTTCGAGGACGTCGCCATCCGCGAAGGTCCTCCAACGCCTCCGCCAGGGTTCGAGGACTTCGCCGTCCGCGACGGTCCTCCAACGCCTCCGTCAGGGTTCGAGGACGTCGCCGTCCGCGACGGTCCTCCAACGCCTCCGCCTGGGTTCGAGGACGTCGCCGTCCGCGACGGTCCTCCAACGCCAGGGTCCGAGGACGTCGCCGTCCGCGACGGTCCTCCAACGCCAGGGCCCGAGGACGTCGCCGTCCGCGACGGTCCTCCAACGCCAGGGCCCGAGGACGTCGCCGTCCGCGACGGTCCTCCAACGCCTCCGCCTGGGTTCGAGGACGTCGCCGTCCGCGACGGTCCTCCTACACTTCAGACTGGGTTCGAGGAAGTCGCCGTCCGCGACGTTCCTCCAACGCCGGGGTCCGGGGACGTCGCCGTCCGCGACGGTTCCCCGATGGCATCAGATCCAGTTCCCAGACCGCCTAGACCTCCAAGACCACCCAGACCTCCATTCGGCATCAGCGGCCGTCTCTCTGCTGGCAGCAGTGGCCGCACTCCAGATGCCAGGCGCCTCCTCTTTCTGCGGCTCTCAAGTCGCGCTCCAGATGTCAGGCGCCTCTTCACTCCGCGGCTCTCAGGCCGCACTCAAGGCGCGCGGCGCCTCTTCGCCTCGGGGCACCAAGGCCGCCCTCCAGGCGCGCTGCGCCTCTTCGCCTCGCGGCTCCAAGGCCGCACGCCAGGCGCTCTGCGCCTCTTCGTTTCGCGGCTCCAAGGCCGCCCTCCAGGCGCGCTGCGCCTCTTCGCCTCGCGGCTCCAAGGCCACACGCCAGGCGCGCTGCGCCTCATCGCCTCGCGGCTCCAAGGCCGTCCTCCTGGCGCGCTGCGCCTCAACGCTCCGCGGCGTCCAAGCCGCACCTCAGGCGCGCTGCGCCTCAACGCTCAGCGGCGCCCAAGCCGCATCTCAGGCGCGCTGCGCCTCAACGCTCCGCGGCGTCCAGGCCGCACCATAGGCGCGCTGCGCCTCAAGGCTTCGTGGCACCCAGGTCGTCCTCCAGAGTCTGGGCACCTCTCCTCTCGGCCTCCAGGCCGTCCCCCCAGACTGTCGGCGCCTCTTATCGCGGCATCCTGGCCGCCCTCCGGACCTTCGGCGCCTCTCAGAGCGGCATCCTGGCCGCCCTCCAGACTCTGGGCGTCTCTCAGAGCGGCCTCCAGGCCGCCCACCAGACTCTGGACGCTTATCAGAGCGGTCTTCAGGCCGGCCGCTAGACTTGAGTCAAGGAGCCACTCATCATGGCCTAGGCCGCCTCCTGACTCTCTGCGCCTAGGGCGCTTTTGGTTTCCAGGTTTTTGACTTTGTTTATGTTAGCCTGGGTTTTTTTTGTTTGTTTGACTCTGACTTTGGGTTTGTCCCCCCTGCCTTACCTCCCACCTCCCACCCGTACTGGGGTTTTGTTTTGGGACGTTGGGTGCCGCCCCTTAAGGGGGGGAGGTCCTGTCAGGGTCTGGGGTTTTGTCTGGGGCTTATGTTTTGGTGATGGCTGTGTTTCACTGTTAGTTGTGTTTTACTGGTGACTGTGGGGATCTCTGCAGCTGGTGAGTGTGGTGCTTCTGTACACTAATTGTCATTTCCAGGGCGTGGCAGTGATCAGTGGTTGCAGGTGTGGATCGTTACCCAGCTCAGGAGAGCTGGGTATTTAATCAGAGGAAGAACCACAGACAGGCGCCAGTTCGTACTCTTCCACTACCTGATCGTGGTACAGAGTGGCCAGGGATAATATTATGACAGTTGTTTTATTAGTGCTGCTAACCTGTCTTCTCTTCCTTCACCTCACAGTCATATATGCTGGAGCGCTCCTCCATCTTTGAGTGCCTCTGCGTGGTCGTCAACCCGCCGGAAAGAGGACTCGATTCAGACGGGGTTGCGGTCGTGAGCTCTCCGACCTGCGCTCTTCCCCCCGTTCTCGGACCCGTGTCCTGGAGCATCCTCCAGGGCCAGTGCCTCGGCGTGGTGAGTTGCCCGCCTATCGTGAGCACTGGCTCAAACACGGATGAATTAGAGCTCTGTTGCGGAGATACGCGANTGGCTCTTTCCCTCTGGCTCCTGTCTGTCCCTGGTCGCCTCTGGATCCACACCTCTCCGGTGAGCGCGCTGCTGCCTCCCCTGCTGGACCCACGCAGGCATCGACAGCACCGCGTCCCGGACCTCACCGCACTGCCTCGACTCCTGGAGCACCACCCCCGCTGCAGTGTCCCTCGGATCTCACCACACGCAGCTTCAGTCACCGCGTCACTGTGAGTATCCAGGCACTATCCCCGCACACTGCAGCGGGTTGTTTTTGTACGTGTCACTAACGAGCCTCTCCTCCAGGATCGAGTCTCCACCCCCACTGCAGTTCCAGTCCTGTGTTTCTTTCATCGTGCACATTTCGTATTCACTGTACTATTGTCTTGTGCATATTATATAATAAACTCACTTTCACTGATCCCTGGTTCTCGTGTGTGTGTCTTGGAGTTGGGTCGCCTTGGAGTTCAGAACAACCCCCTACCTGGTAACTGAACCGTGACAGTTCCACCTTTCATCTAAAACACATCCTCGGTCTGAGAACACCACATCACTCACGTTTGTGTTTGAGTATTTTGTCCCTTCTAAGAGTCCTGTTTGGTTTGAAGTGCACGGGAGAGTCATGAGCTCTCATGCCTAATGGAGAGCAGTCACAATATGTAACAAACACATCAAAGTGAGGTGCTGACTAACAGTTATTTTGCTTCTTTTATAGACAGCCAGCATGTGGGCAGATGTATGAGGGAATTACTACCAGACTTCTGATCATCATCAGACTTCCAAGCACAAGGCGGGGTCACTCAAAAGGAGTTCATAATCTTTTGTTAGCACTGTTATACAACCATCATGATTATTTCACATTGTTGTGCAACTTATCAAACAAAAGTCAAGTCAAAATCTAAAATTTCTATTATACTGTCTTTAAGCTCCGCCTTTCCTCCTCCATAGTGCCAGATTGTCTGCTTGTCTTGTTCCACAGTGTTCACCGACCTGCTAACACCTGCCTGTTGTCCCCTCCCAAATAGGTTTTAAAAACTGAATTTCTAATTACCTGTGTGAGACTTACCTTCTCTCCTGTCCCGTCCACATCTCATGTTGACCCGTTTACTGAGGTTCTGACCACCTTGAGTATTCCCACACTGCTTGTGGATTTCAGATTAGCTTCCAAACCCAAACAATGCACGCAAAGATAAAACTAACAACCTCCATTTGACAGTAAAATAAAACAAACATATTAAGAAAAAATATTCACATTTTTAACTGACAACCAAATTGAACGAAAGCTTTAAATGTGATCAATAAAAGAGAAGCTTGAAGCAAATCAGTCTGTAAATGGAATATCTGTATTAGTCTTTTTTGCCATGACATCTTAAAATAAATGATAAATATTCATGTTTTGCAGGGAACATGATTTTAAAAAAATCCCACGAGTACACCAGGTTTCAGAATTTCATCTAATTTCTGAGATTTATGCTCTTCCAAACATTCCTCCCTTGCATGAATATAATAAAGAGAGGATGTAAAACAAAGAGACAAGAAGAGTAAATAAAAGACGGGAGAAACTGTGACACAGCAGTCCCGTGTGACTTCCTGTTAATGAGGTGACTGCTGCTCTGCTTCTTGTTATAAATATGAATCATTGCTTCTTGTCTCTGATTTCTCTCCTCTGAGGGGGTAAAAACAGCTGATGCATTTCAGGAAAGACAAAGATCAATAAAACAAAGATGTGAGAATGTTTTAAAGAGGAGATCAAAGCCATTTTTTCCAGTTTTGAAAATGATTCAGAGACACAAGAGGTTGTGACCTCGTCTCCATCTCAGCACAACTCAGTTTTATATCAGTGTTTCACAAATTTTAACTCAGTTTCATTCATACAACACCCGAGCGGTCGGATTCAGAGCACCAGATGACAGTGAACAAGTCAAAGCTGCAAGTGAAGAAGTCTTTGGAGTGTTTGTGTGAAATGCAAACCTCAGTCTCAACAAATCCTGCTGTGTTGATGACTGGCGTGTAGTTTTCGGAACGGCTTGTGTAGCAGCTGACACACACGGTGTTGACTTCAAACACTGATGCACAGAAAAAGTTTAGCAGCTCATTTGCCCTAGAAGAAAGCATGACATATCCAGAGCCACGTACTGGAAACCAGACGCACATGCAGAGACACAAAGGAGAGGTTGCGGGGGGGGGGGGGCTGGCTTGTGGCTGGTTCGGATGTGACAGCCATGGTAATTTCCTGTGGCAGATTTCTGCCTGTGAATGGTGACGTGAAGGCAAACGCTTCATTAAAGCTGCAGTGTTGCTTCCAGATGTGTGGCAAAGAAACAATCAGATACACAAGAAGAAGAAGAGGAAAAAAAATATCCCCGCCATTGCTGTTGGAGCATCAACATGACCACAAGCTCAGAAATCATTACAGAACCCTCAAAACATCAGCAGTTACCAGTCACAGCTCAACAGAATCTTATAACAATAATAAAAGTAATAATATTGACATGTATATCTGTACAGAAGACATGTAATGGATTAAAAGTACTAATCCAGACTGTGTTGAGCCAAGAAGTTCATAAACAACAGGATTATGTTGAAAGCAGTTTTTACTTTTGATGTTAAGACAAGAGATAAACTTTTAGGAAAATTGTTGACAAATGTGACCTTCTTATTTTTATATCCTCTGTGATGATGATATGGTTCTTCTGTGAAAATGTTTTGGACATATATCTTTTTTTCTTCTTTTAAATGGTTTGAAATGCATTTTTAGAGTTTTCGTCTTTCTGAAAGTTAAACCAACCACCTGGAACTGATTTCAAATTGACCAGGTTGCCAGATATAAACCGGTATTTGCTGCCCCCTGGTGGAAACATGACTGAAGTGACACGCGCCTGTTCTGTCTGCGGTCCAGGTTTCTTTTATTATAAGGATATAAGTTAAACCTGATTAACTTTAAAAGTAGGGTCGCATCAGGATCAAACAATGTAGATGTCAATTTAAATACACACGTGCTGCTGTTCCTTTTTGTGAACAGAAACGTGTTGGTTTTATCTTCTTTACATAACTTATTTACAACTTGTTTCTTTGTGTAAACATTTACGGCTCTTGTAAATTCAGCTGTGTTCAACATGAGTGACGACATGAGGTCGAGCTCTCCTGCAAAGCTGTCCGGCGGGTGTAAAGTTACGAGCCGACAGGACACACCTCCAGAGGGAGTGTTCCCGGGGAGGTGGCACCCTGGAGCCGAGCGCTTCTCCTGCAGAAGGTCGTTTCATTCGGAGCGGCCGCTCGGCTCTGCCCGCGGCTCGGACTACTTTCTGCAGCAGTGGCAGTGCCAAGGAAAAGCAAACGCCCGGGATGGGCAACTCTTTACGCGCGGCTGCCCTCCTGGCTGTCGTGGTTCTGTCTATTCTGGTGTCACTTCTGATCACCAGCGTGCAGCAGTTTGGAGCGAAAATATCTCGCTTTTCCAACACAACTATTCCTGTTGAGGAGGAGCTGGCGTCCCTGCGCCGGGATTTGATTTACCAACTCAACCAGAGGCGGAAAGAAATGATTCCACTGCTGTTACCTGATGATGAAGATAAAAACGGAAGGCAGTCCTCCCTGCATGACCCAGACTCGGTTCTGGACTACAGCCCGTGGAATGAGATCAGCCTTGGCACCGGGAGCGCGCATCAGGATCAGATGGGATGTGATTCTTTGGTGGACATGCAGACTCTGGAGGTTCTTGGATCGGGATACACCAAACTGGTGGTGAAAGCGAATCTCGCTGGAGGTCAGCGCGTGGCGCTGAAACTCGTGAATGAGCAAGGCATAGACATGAACAAGTGTTTGGAGGAGTTTAAAGATCCAGCAGCCTGTCGTGAGTTCGTTTCTTACAAGCTGAAGAAAGAGATGGTCCTGTTGGAAAGACTGCAGCACCCAAACGTCATAAAGGTAATGCGTCATGTCTTTAACTTTAAATCAGTTAAATATGAATTCCTAATTGTAAATAAGATTCTAATCTGATGTATGTGATGAAAACAGATTGTAGAATTACCAACTTCTGGATCATTCTATGTGTTTCCATGATCCATGAACCAGCGCTCACATTTTCCTTTGTCTCAGTAAACTGGCTCTGCAGGACCAGTTCCCGTGTAATTAAATTAAATTCACTGACCCCGCTGTGACCTTTGTGTCCAGCAGCACAATGTGCCTCTGTCCTCCCATCTTGCTTTCATCTGAAACCCCAAGCTGATTCTTTTAAACCATTACGGCTCATTTTAAAACCCAAAACCAAAGTGTCACCAAAATCCAGCACTGGTGTGACAACTCAATCAAATCCCTTCCCAGCTGCACGTCATGTGTCAGAACTTGGCAGAACATTTGGACCTCTTCACTCTTATACTACATGTTTAAGCTCGTTCTGAGTTTTTACTGTGTGGGAAAGTAAAAATAAGCACAAGCTTTCTCTAATTTGTTCAACTAATCACAGTTGCTTTCCTCTTCACAGCTCAAGGGTCACTGTGTAGGAGTGCAGGGAGGAGGAGGAGGAGGAGGAAGAGGAGTTGCAGTCATTCTGGAGCAGGGGAGTCCTCTCCAGATGATCCAGCTACTCCAGAGTCCCTGGGAGGACAGATTCAGGGTAAGCTCTTCTTGTCCACACAAGGAGATGATGGAGATCACTATGTTGGAAGAGGAGGAGGAGACGAGGGAGGCAGATGTTTAAAACTCCTGGATGTCTGACATCTGCCCTTCAGAGTATTTGATCAGATCCTGGAATTTATCTAAACTGTTCCAGCTCAACCCGTCGAGTTAACAAACTGCATTTACACGCGACAGCCTGGGTGTGTGAAAAAAAAAACAAACATTAGGAGTGACGGATGAATATACGATAATTATCAACTCAAGCGTGAGTATTTTTCTGTTGCATCACCTAAACAGCCACTCCTGATCCCCCTCCAAAGCTGCTCGGGCCCCTTCAGCTACACTGCTTCTGCACAGGCGAGGGGTGTTTGGTTTCACCCTGCTCTTTTTTGCAGCGTTCTAATTCCAACAAGCAACGTTCAAGAAACTCCCAGGATTATCAGACACTGTGACACGAGCATGTGGCCTGAAAACACGTGGCTAAAAGTTATTTTAGGGCTTTCGCTGCCCTAAATGTCACTATTTCCTTTAAAACATGATTGAATTTGACATTAAAAGCTATATTTGAGGGTGATTTAATAGGATTTTAATCATATATTTACTGGACAGCAATGATTAGAGAGAAAGAACCAGAATTTTTTTTATTATGGAGTATTTTTACTGAAAAATTTGTTTGAATTCACTTAAATCAACTTTTATTTGTTATTTTGGTTGGTTTTTTTTGCCTTTTGGGTTTTTGAAATGATTATTATATATAAGAAAATGTGAAAATGTCAGATTTGTAATTCTGATGTCATGATTCTTATTTTTTAATGTTTTATGGATTCTTAGTTTGTGTGTTTTTCTGGGATAATTATAGAGTCACATCCATATTAAAAGTATTGATTAACACTATGAGAAATAATACAAAAGTTAAATCTAAAACTTTAAATATGTCTCTAATCAATCACTAAAATGTCTATATAAATATTTAGATTATAGTTTCAGCCTTTAACATGCTGGTTTTATGATTTTTGTAGTTTCTGTCATCAGCTGATCAGGTTTTGACATGTTTGATCTCCAGGTGTGTCTGGATCTGGTCCGGCTCCTCCACTTCCTGTCCCAGTCTCCTCTGGGCTCCGTGGGGCTTCTGGACTTCCAGCCGCGGCAGTTCGTCACCGTGTCCGGCCAGCTGAAGCTGACAGACCTGGATGACGCCAGCGCGGAGGAGACTTCCTGTCGGACGGACGCAGACTGCACTCTCCAGTTTCCACACAGAAACTTCACCCTGCCCTGTTCGGCTCGGGGCATGTGCGAGGGACTGAACGAGAAGAGGAACGTTTACAACGCCTACAGGTAGAAAAAGTGACAGTTTTACTGCTTGATAAATGTGCGATGGATAGATGGGACTAAAATGCAGGTTAAGCAAGCGGCTTAAATGATGATAAAGATAAAGACGTGCAGCTGGAACTGGTCTTCCTGGTGTGATGATTGTATTATTAGTTTTAGAGGGAAAAAAAGGGTGTAATTCACCTTTAAAGGGGTCCAGCTTTCTGACAGCTTTACGAACTGTTTGTTCTAACAGCAGAGTGAGAAAAGTCATGTTCTCTGGGAACCATGTGACAGGGCTTGTCTGTCTCCTCTCAATGGCTGCAGGTTTTTTTTCACCTACCTGCTGCCCCACCAGGCCCCGCCCGGCCTCACCCACCTGGTCGACCACATCATGAACACCACAGGTGAGGACGGGACTCGCCCTGATTAACGATCAGAGATCAGACAGCGATCGGTCCCATTACCGCAGTCGTGCAACAACATGCAAAATATTTTATTTAATGAGCTCGACAAGATGCTTCTTGACGTGTAACACGGCAGTAAAAACAAAAAAACGAGTCGTTATCTGTCGAGGTTAAACGATCTGTTTTGGCTGAGTCTGCACATGCAATCACCTGATTCTCCGACCAGACTGAATGGATTATGTGTGTCCAGGGGAGCTGAAAGCCGACATCAATCAGACTCTGGAGGCCTTTGAACACGTCCTCCACCTGTACAAGTCAGGCCTCCACCTGGATCACGTGCCGCCATCAATAATCAGAGGTAAGATCTTGTAAAATAAAAGCTGGTGGATCTTTTTCTGATCAGTTTTTGGAGATAAACAAGTAATTTATACTTTTTTGGTTTGTGTTTTGTGGAAAAAGGAAGGCGGAGGCTGTTTCTCATGCTCAGACTTTTTTGACAGGTTTATTAGGCAGCTGGAATGAGAGGACAAGGCCAGCGAAGTGGGATTAATCCTGCATGTGGAAAAAAAAATAGGATTTAAGTTATTTTTCTTTCAGGAACTTTTTGACAACTTACTTAATTCATTGTATAAAAATATCTTTTTTCATGAAGCTGCGTATTTTCTCCTTATAAGTACAGAAAGTCTGACTCTTTCTCTCTCTCTCTCTCTCTGTCTCTCACTCGGCCTGCCACCGCTCCACTCAGCCGTATGAAATATTAATAACAGAACGACTGGCTGCGTTCCTGTGGGGAGAGTTTTTTTCCGTCCCCCCAGATGCTGGACTTTTTATATAGCAGCACTTTGTGGATTTAATCCCAGGTTGAGGGTAAAGAGGCCTGTTTACCGATGGGGAGGGAAGATCTCAGTAACGAGGAGGTGCCGGGAGTCGACTGCTGACGCCGAGTCTCTGCGATAAGACTNCAAAAAAAAAATGTGTCTGTTTATTATTTCAACATATTGCACGGTTAGCTGGAACAGAGGAATTCTGGGAGTCTGGAGGACAGACTTGGTTTGTTTCAGTTTAATTGCAGCGTGTCAGTTAAGGTCAGCTGGGCTTTTTTTTTTCCTCTGATTTCAACTCCTGAAATAATCCAAGTCTCTTTCCATGCGTCGACATTGGAGTTTGTATTTGTTTAGGTTGTTTTATTGGGTTGTTTTCAGGTGTAAACACCTTGTAAAGAGCAGTAGTTTCCTGCAGGGTTTCAGAAAACCAATTCAAAGTAGCAAAAACCTGATTTTTAGGGTTTGAATTAGGGGTGAAGTGTGAGCTGTGGTTGGTTTAAGCTCAGCTTTGAATTAGTTTTTGGTTAAGCTTAGTGGAATGTTCAAATAAAGAAAAAATGCAGAAGCTCGTGTGTGTGTGAAAGAGTGAAAGAGAGTGGAAGCAAAAGATACTCATCAGGCCTCCAGTCTTAATTTAAAATTGCTGACAGATGGAGAGTCTTCGGGGATGTGGATGTTATTTTTCCACAGCTGAGCTCATCTGAGATGCGACGGACGAGGCCAGATTGCAGCAAAGATGGAGCTTCTACAAGGAGGGATTGAGCTAATTTAGGGTTTAAGGAGCACCGTGAATTAAAACGTGTCATTTTTGGGATTATTTAACTATTTAAACGGGAAGTTTTATTTATTATAATTCACTCTGCAGCACAGAGTCTTTTGTTTTTGCTGCCTTTTAGTTCCTCAACAGGCCTTATTTTTTTTTTCCCTCTAAGACGGATCCTCTGAAACCCCCAGTTCACTTTTCTAACCCCCCCCTACACACACACACACACACTGCCTGCTGTTACCTCCTCCGTACAGACTCACAGACGGAGCTTTTGTCCGTTCTGTTTGCGTGCAGACGTATGTGGCATATTTTTCTCTCATGGCTCCCGCTAATGTGGAGCAGATGATTTTCAGACCAGATTCTCAAGACGTCTGACTGAAAATCTTCTAACGCTGAATGTGACACAAATGTCATGAAGGGAAAACGGAGTGTTTCAGTTTTTGTTTTTTTCTTTTGTTGTTTTAATTCATTTTTCATCATAATTAGCAGTTTGTGAGAGAAACTGTCAGTTTTTATAGAATTCTGAAAGAATTTCAACAATTTTCTTTCACATTTTAGTCACAAATATTCTGAATTCTTATAAAGAAACATGTTATGATAATTCAAGTGAATTTGTTTGCAGAGCAAAAACTGATTGATATTTAGGAGCTTCTGAAAATCCACCAGATAATAATAATTTAAGAACATTTTAAGGATTTTAAACATATTTCTATGTTGAATGTGTCTTTATTTTACAAATGAATCATATGAAGTTGTAGTTTTGAGTTGGAGTCCTTCCACAGGTATCATTAAACTTTCATCTCATCCTCAGAGGGTTCTTTAAAACCTCCTCCGCAGTCTGTTGAAGTTAAATTCCCTCCTGCTCTGTTAGATTACACCGTGATGCGAGGTATGACGACCTCCGGGAATGTGGAGTATCGCTGCTGGCCGTCCTACAGCCAGCAGGGCTGCGTCCTGTCGGTCCACAGCGCCAGAGAGGCAGCGTACATCTGCAACTCCCACTCTCAGTGCAGCAGCTTCACTCTGACGGGGCAGAAGACGTGGACGGGTCAGTAAAACTATCACACTTTGACTGTGTGACTGAAACTCATTAGATTGAGTTGACATGTTGAACAGTGAGCTTGTATAATCACAGCTAAGTCAACACAGTCTTTTAATCTGTTTGAAGATGTTTTAAAGCTGAAAGCTGAGCAGTTAGAGGCTATCAAGTGGGAACATGTCACCTGACTGATGGTGTTTAACCTGTGTGCCTTGCAGGACGTCTCCTGGCCTCTTTCAGGAGCAGCTTTGGTCAGCTGGTGCCTGATGTGACGTCAGAGGTTTACGTGAAGAACGTCAGAGTTCCTGAACCTCCTTCGTCGTGACGATGTGGAAGAAGCAGAGTGATCCCAGTCGAGCTGGAGTTACTGTGAAGAGAGAGCAGCTCTGTGATAAAAAGTCAAGCGAGGAGAACTGAAGTTTCTCTGTGAACATGATGACCGCAGCTCTGCTTTATAGACGAGGAGCAGCATGTTTGAAGGGAGTGAGTGAATGTGTTGTATTTATAAGGCTTCTGCTCAGTGACTGTTTGATCTGCCTGCCAGCTCGCTGCCTCTGCCAGCTACTATTTAAAGGGATTTCCCTTCAGGTACAATTAAGGAGGTAGAGCCTTGTGCCCTGTTTTTTCCTCCTAACTTGCCTTTATTTGCCATATGTTGGCTTTCTTTTTTTTTTTTTTTGAGTCCCCATAGAAAGGTTTTTCTTTTTTCAAACCAAAGTTGGAACAAGAGCGGCCGCTGCAGCTCGGCGTTTGAAGCCTGAGGACGAGAAACAAAAACAAGCTCTTATACAAATAGTCTCTGATTAAACACGCCGAGGTCGGGACTGTTTTCTCATGCTGTCTGGCTTTAGCTGAACGGAGGTATGAGACGGCAACAAGCGTGTCTGAATTTACACGTCAACAATGGGTGAAGATAATTAAAAGCATTCCAGTGCTGTCAGTTTTTACTCGCTTTTGTAAACATCGCAGTCGTGTTTTGTTCATAAATATTTATACAATCAAGTGAAACGTAATAGTTTTTCCATGTTTTTGGCTTTATGTGCACCTTGTGGGTGAGACTTTTTGTTTTCAATGAAAAAAAAAAAATTCACTTCAATGTTTTTTATACTTCACTTGTTTCTGTATAATTTGTACTTACATAAATATAAAGTTCTTACTTTTAACAACTGTGATTATTTGCATATTTATTGCTTGAATTGTAACTGCAACAGCCTGATTCTTTCTCATTAGCACCTTTTTGTGTGCGTTTCAGTGGGGGAGGAGGTGGTTGCGTATGTTTGTGTGCTTTATCTGCTCCCGCGCCTCACATCTACGATCTGCAGCCCATCTGAATGGGTCAAATTGCGAAACCCGTGGAGATCAGCAGAGTTTGCACAATACCAGAGGAATGCATTCAAATGCTTCATCATGCTGAGCTCATTATGAGTCTTAATTAATACAAGTAAAGCAGCTTTTCTCCTTGATGGGGTTAGGGGCACTGCTGTAAGACAAAGGCAGAGATCAGAGTTTGCACATGAATGACCTGCAAGGAGGAACCTGGTGAGAGATGGGAGCTGGTCTCCACGATCCTCCTCCAGTATTTGAAGATTAATGTTTCTAACATCTGATTATTACACACTAATATAACAAGCAACAAAAGATACACAGATCTTTAGAATAAGTCCTTCACCATTCAGCCGTACCACTTTATGACTTGAAAGGACTCGTTTCTGCTTAAAAATGACAGATTTATAGCCGAGTCAGCGGAGAGGCCTCGGGGTCCTGTTTGCCTTAAGTTGGCCTCTTGTTGTCTTGACAAAGCGAGTCTTGATTATACAGATAAAGACTCGGTGAGATCAGATAAAAGCAGCCAGACTGACCAGTGAAACTGTTTCATCTGGTTCGCAGTGGACAGACTTGTAACTGAAATACAAAAAAAGAAGAAGCCGTAACAGGTTGAGAAGATTAATTAATCAGGATTGTGTTAGCTTATTTGCTAAGATTAGCTTGGTTTATTAATAATCAGTGCAAACAGTCTATTGATGATGTACATAGTTTTGTCTAATGGCAGGTTAAAAAAAAGTGTTTTATATTAAACAACCAGATCCTGTTGAGGTTAATGTAACAATTTATTAAAACAATACAAATATAAATTAATTAATTGATTTTATTCTCTGAAAAAAATTCTCTAAAGCTTGACTGAAACTTTTCATATTAGTTTATAGAAGGAAAGTTTTGACCTTTGACTCGCAGCCTTTTGGCAGAGCGACCGCATGCTTTGGCTTTATATGTGTTTTTCTTAATTATTAATAAATACAGAGCAGTTGAAGGTTTGCTCAATGTTTCTGAAAAGTTGGACCTCTAAGGTAAAGAAGAGTTTATTCAAACTTAGTTTAAAATACTCTAAACTATCATACATTAAATCAGAGAAATGGAACTGCTTTATGTTTCATGTCAGCAGCAGGTTTTAAGAAGTTTGGACATGTTTACTTTTGTATCAACTTTTCTTTTAGCAGCACTTGAACTAAAAAAGCCAGTTTTCTACAGAAAAATGTTTCTCATTCTTGCCAGACTTTGTTTTTTTCCCTCCTTTTATGGTTTGAAATATTTTTATAGAGTGATAAATCTGCAGCTCAGACAAGCTAATATTCAAAATGTCTCATTTAAAACATGTGAAAGCTGTTGTACCATGTGGATACCAGCACGTTGCTCTAAAACATTCATTTTTCCTGATAAGATCTGGGAGTTTTAGGCACTTTTTTTGTATCTTTTATACATTTTTTTAGTTGTTTTCTAAATTATTTGGATGAACTGTTCAAATATTTGCTTTCAGAGGGATGAAACTTTACATTGAGTAAATTAAATGTGTATTATCATCCTGTTTATCCGTCTCAGTTGTTGTTTGGTGTTATTCAGCAGAATGTAGCTTTTATCTATCATATTACAATGAGCCTTTCTTTATTCTCAGGTTTGTTGCATCGCCTGGGGTTTATGAATCAGCACCCTGCTCTGTGGTTGGTCCCGGTATGTTTTTTGTGTCCTCTTGAGTCTGAAAGTATCACTATCACAGGCTGAGCTGAAAGTTGTTTGCTTTCTTTATGTTTTGAAGCTGTTTGTTTAAAGATGTTTGTCATGTTTGCAACGTGGTGAAAGATGTAAAACATAGCAGACGTGTCCTTGTGTTCATGTGTGGTACACTGTTCCTCTGTGTTTTAAGCGTGTAATTGACAAGCTGTTTTTTTTTTTTTTTTTTTTTTCAAAGGTTGAGTGAACGAGCGGGGGAGGAGAATGATTGTTTTTTTGTTTTTTTCACTCGGCTCATTTTCTGTTTTTTTTAGTTTCTAGTTTCACCCGACTTGTTTCCGTCAGGTTTTATTCATGACCTCCATCTGGAAATAATATCAGTTCATGAAAACAAGCCATCAGCAATTTTAGGGAAGAGTTGTACATGCATGTGTGTGTGTGTGTGTGTGCACGTGCACTGAGGGGGGGGGTGGGGGGGGTGGAGGTTTCCTCTGTAGGGCTTGGGCTCCTTCGATGTATTAATGCAGTTGGAACGACACGAATGACTAAAAACCAAAGCCTCCATCATCTTCTCCTAAAATCCTGGTGAAATGCTTTTTGTGGTCTCGCTAAATTCTTTGATTCAAATGTAACGTTAGTCATCAAACGTTGGAAACTTCAGCTGCTGGGAAAAATTACGTGTCAGGCAGGTCTTTGGCAAAACGTTTGACCTTGGCTCAGACTAAAAATATGCATTAACTGAGTGAAAGCCTGCATAGTTCTACAGGAAAGAAGATCTGGCTTGTGTTAGAGCTGCTCGCAGGAGCGTATGCGGCCTGCGATGGGGGAGATAGAGCAGATATTCACTCAGCTCCAAACTTGCTGAAACACCTCTGTTATGGAAAACCCTTTGGCTTTCCATGGCTGTTTCTGTCTTGGCTGCGGTACACAGGAGACAGACCGGTCACACCTGAGAGCCTCTGAAGACTAGCCAGGCATTTAGCCGTCCCGTCCCGAGCATAGAGGCGTCTTAGTTTGCAGCCCCGTCCAACTGTCGAAGTGGGTATTTGTCTGTCTGCCCGGAGCCGATACGATCTCTTTCAGACCCATAATGGCTTTAGCAGCCCCTGAAGGAGAGAGCAAGTAGGTGTGTGTGAGGAGAGGCTTCATTTCTGGCTGTCTGCATCAGGAGGTGCGGCTGGATCATGTTTTTAAAAGCCTTGAAGTTAACCCCCGGTCAAAAGGTTTATGCATACCACTAAAGCCACAATGGCATCCTGTAGGTGTAATAGCTCCATGTTGTATCCAGTAACAACTCCATCAAAGTTTCTGTTCTGCATTTTTAAAACTTCCTAAATAAATTCTGAAATTGGAATCCTGATTTAGTAAAGAAGTCAAAACGCTTTTGGTTATGAGATCCCCACATGTTCCTTTGCCCCACAGCCCCCCCCCCCCCCCCCCCCCCCCCAACAGCACACATACATCGCAGCAGCAGCCTGGGTCATTTTTCTTTTGAAGCAGACCCTTTACTCCCCCCCTCCTCCCCTCTTCCTCACCAGTCCATCCATCATACAGAGTCTGTTCCACCCTCCCGCCCCCATCTCTCTGTTTGAAACTTCTCCTTAAGGCCCAAACCTCCTCCAGCTTTGCTGTTAATTTAAGGCTCTGCTGCTGCTGTTGCTACATTGTTCCACTTCATGCATAACTTCAACCCTTCTGCCACTCTTCTTCTCTCCAGTCACAACCAGCAACTGCTGTGAAGCATCTGGAGTTTCCCCCATCTTTCAGCTCGCTGAGACCCGAGGGCAGTGACTGCTGAGGATCAGTGTGTGTGTGTGTGTGTGTGTGTGTGTGTGTGTGTTTCTGACTACCGCTGCTGTTCAAATCAAAGTGTCTGCCTTTTGTCTGTGAGCTCCAGAATCCCCTCCGTCACACCTCGACTGTTTCTCAGTGGGGGGACTTCTGCCCCCCGCTAGAGGAAGGCTTCCTTCTCTTACAGTTAATCCCTCA
>SSNP01000251.1:335769-454816 GCA_006937955.1 Pachypanchax playfairii | reverse complement strand
CCCCCCCCCCCCCCCCACACACACACACACACACACACACACACACAACCCCACCCCCCAAGTCACAGTCTTAAAGAGCTTTAAGGCTTTTAATTTGATCAAATCTTGAATCTCCCAACAGTATTTTCTCTTTTGATAGCTAATTTCTGCCACATGACCAGGAAGTTAACTCTCCCATGTCCTTATTTGGACTTTTTTACATGACTAATATCACAGAAGTCATCTTAACTGAAAATACAGCTAATTACCTGTAAATAAATTCTTTGTAACGTGCTTCTTTGGTGCAGGTTTTGCTTCCGTCGGTTGTTAAAACAGTAAAAAGCTGTGAACTGCAGCTCTTTGCCACAAGTCCTCAATTAGGGCTTTTCCCACAGAGTCATAAAACAGTTAGTGGAATCATTCAGAGGCTGTTAGATTCAACACTATTAGGAGTTCATTAGTACCTGCAGACACTGCTACTGTGGCAATTGGAGGATGATTAACAGAGGCCATTAAAACCTTTTCATTCATTTCCTTTGGCTGAGCTCAAGAGTCAACAAACACCCTGTGTTGTTTCTGCTTTTTATTTTTTAAATAATTATGTTTTCTTTTAGTTTGTGAACAAAAAAATTAAATTAAACCAATTCAGAAAACAAAATCTGAAGTGTGCTGATTTATATTTCTGCTTTTAAACTGATGATGTACTTTTTCTGAAATAAATAATGAAATAATATTATAAACAGTTAATTGAATATGAACTTTATTTTGTACAAATAAATCCTTTATCATTATTTCATAATTAGGTTTTTCTAGTTTGGGTTTTTTTTATGCAACATATTTCCACTGAAAATGATTTTTTTTAATCATTGTTCTTTCATCAGCTGTTCATCAGAGTTTGCATATTTTACTAAATAAATTAGATTTCTCATTCACAAAACTTGTTTCTTTATAATTATCTGATAAGTACAAATCTCTATCCGTAAGTGGATCCGGTAATTTTAAAAACTCTCCACTTTCTGTTTGTTGTAGCTCATGGGGTCAGCAGGACCTGCTGGGGTGAAGACTTGGGTTGTGTTTGCTAAAGGAGCCTTCGAGCTCTTCTCCAAACACTAGATGGAGATCAAACATCCCAGACCAGACCTGGTGTGAAGGCTGGAGTGCTGTGGGCTCGGAGGGGGTGGAGGGGTTTAGTGACAGGTCTGCAGGAAAGATAACAGAGCAGGAAGCCCTCAAACATCTCACCCCACATGTTTCCTCTAAAAAAACTCAAGATAACGCAGCTCCCCTGCCTCTAAATCCTAACCTCTCTGACACCGGGTTTGCTGGACAAGTCTAGCATCTGACCCCACTTAGTAACACGCTGGACCTCATGATAATCCTCCTTGCCAACTGACAACGAGTCAGCTGAGGAAGGAATTCAGCACAAGTTCATGGAAAGTTTGGGATGAGATTAATCAAAGCTGCACAATGTGAAATACACTCAGATGAACGTTTGTGCTCTCAAGTCGACCAATAATCTGCACAACATTATCAGTCACCTCACAAGTGTCCTTCCTTCGTCTCTTCACACATAATTTACATATACGCAACAATTAGCTGCAGTCGCATCAAACAATAAACATGTGCTCTGATTATTATCTCATTATTATATTAATCTGTCACAATTGCAGTTTTGCCAGTAAAGTCATTTGACGCTGGAATTTGTTTGGTATCCAGGTCAGTGGAGGAGCTGAGGAGTGAGACGCTACTGCCTCCAACAGGAAAGACCAGGTACAGAGAAACAGAACTCCTCTGAGAGGTTTGGGAAAAGCAGTTTCTCAGGGAATTAAAAGTTTCTGTGGAATTATGTTTACTGATAAAAACTCAAGTAAAAGTTAGACAAATAAAAAACTGTGAGTTTTGCTGTATAATGTAAAGTTTAATACAAGAAAGACAGGTTGTCCTTTTTTTAAATCCACATAGAGGAAAAAAAAAGACATAAAAGTTTCTGTTTTAATATTTGTGTCTTTATTCACTCAAGAAAGACTTGGAGATCAAATCCTAAAGGGCTTGTCATGTCTAAGAGAAACAGTACTCGAGGGCTGTTAGTTACAAATATAGCCTCCAATAGCAGTGTGACGTGTGACTGACACATCCTCTGGTCTGGTCAGTTCTCATAAGAGAGCAGAAGGTAAAGCAAGTATCTAAACCAGGAGACAGAGTCTGAAAACCTACACAGCTGAAAGGATTTTATTAAAAACTGAAAGGACAAATCAACAATCACAAGAAGAAGAAATTGTCCTCATCCTCCTCGGTGTTTGCAACCATGTCTGACTGTGAGGGACTCCCCACGGGTAAGAAAACCCGCTCATAAAAACCGAAGAGGGATTTGTTGTTTGTGTGTTTGCATTTCTGTAATTTGAAAAGGAAAAGATTTGTTTGTCTTTGTTGGTCCATCTTGTTTTAGTCTTTACGGTCTCCAGCTGCAAGTATTCAACAGCAACAAGGAGTTTGTTCAGTCTGAGGCCTTTTATGGACATTTGAAGTGAGTTTCTTGTGATTCCATAAAAATGCAGAATGACTCATCGTGGGTTTTATTTAGAAATATTAGATGTGGACATAGGGAGTGTTTTCTCTGCTGTAGAACTGCATGAGAAATCCTGGGTGGAGGTGCAGGTGTGTATATGTGTGTGTGTGTGTTAGTTAGACATTATGTGATGGGTCATTTAACACAATTGCAGCTAAGATGATGATAGAAGAAATGAAGCCTTTCTCCTGCCTGGGTAACAGAAACAATCAGTTATAAATAGAAACCTTCCCTGTCTGTTAATCTTTCACTCACTCAGTCTCCCTCCATCTTTTATCTCCTTCTTGCACATTTCCTCTCTGTTCAGGTGTAATTAAACATGACTCAGCAGTATGAGAAGCCTTTGAAGTTGCTGCTTACACAAAGATCGCTGTAATTGTGTCTTCTGAATGACTTGCTGTCATCTGACCATCCCTCCTTATCATGTAACATCGTTCCTCTGATGCCAGGAAATGAAACGAAATCTGATCAAATCTAAACTTCTGAAACAGTAAAACAGTTGTTTGCTCTCTGTTTCCTGCTCCGCTGACTCAGTCATCCATGATTTTAATTACTTTAACTTGATTATTTCAGATTTACAAGCAAATCAGGCTAATGAATGAATATATTTATATTTCGATGGTGATAAAATATTTATTCTTTATTCAATCAGATTGAAGCTTTAAGGGTTGAGATGGAGGCAAACAGTTTGTTGTTTAGATTGAACAACTTTCTGAACGTGTACGGGAGAGCGAGGATGGGATCTGTGGGAGAAGTTGTTTAAAGGAAAAGAGCGTTTTCTGACGTAAACGATTTAGAACAGCAGTCCAGCGTCATGGAGATGATTCCTGCTATCAGTAAACAAGTGTCTTGAACAAATAACGAAGACCCTTCTAGTTGCTTTAGGAGTAAATGATCTGAAAATGGAACTAAAATCAGCATCAATATTGGAAACTGAGACGTTTCGTTGTTTTTATGATGGCGGCTTGTTTTTGTGATAAAAATATGTACTAATGTTGCACAACAAATAACCCAGATTGGTACATGCATCCTGTAATATGTGCAGAATAAAGGCATGTGCTTGAATGATGAAAACTTTCAGTTGGAAGCAGATGTTGCTTCATACACTGGTTTTAACTCTAATGTTGCTGTAACGCAGCCGACATCCTGAAGATGGCAGCATTAGCACATTTTAGGGCTCATGGTGTGTAACTAAGTTTAATGAGATGAAATGGACTGAGCCACAAACAATGTGGAGAAAATAAAGAATAAAAAAAGACTAAAAAGAAAAGTGGGTGAAAAGTGGAAGGGGAGAAAAAAAAACAGCCCTGGCTGAGATTTATGGAGGCGTCACTAACAGCTGGTAAGTCTTTGTGTGACAGAAAATCCTCAGCATTCAGCGTGTGCCTGTAAATCTAACTCTTTACATATGTGAGTGTGTGCATGTGCAAACAGTTGATAATGGCGTCACAACTTGCCGACGTCCTGCGTCCATCTGTGCTCTGAATAAAAGACAAGTAGTTTACTTTTCTTAAATCCTTGTCTCATTCTGACAAATCAGCAGAAACGGTTTAACTGTGTCGTAGATTCAAGAGCAATTAATTTAATTGCACTCTCTCTTTTTGAGTTTTACATCACAAGAATTTTTAATGTTGATTTATGGACTGAGATGCAGGTGTGAGAAAAAAATCATTAAAAACTGACAAATAAACACAAAAATAAACAACAAATGATGTTCGAAGAAAGAGTAAAATGTTGCAGTAAGGATACAGAAGAGATTATCTGAATAAATATCCTTGTGAGCACTCGTGGTTGCATGAACGATACATATATGACCCACATGTTAAATGTTCACAGACCAGAACAGGGTTTTTGTTGGTTCAGGAAAGGGGGGAAGGGTGCACGTGAATGTTTCAGCACCAAGTCTGATATGATTAAAGTTGCCATTGCCTGAGAGATCTAACATCCATGCACACACACACACACACATACAGAGACACCGTGCATGTCTATGTTACACTCACCTTAGTGCTGCTGGGTTTTTATCACGTTGCTTTTCTGTAGATAATTTGATCATTTCCACACGAAGGCAGAGAATGTTCAGCTGATCCTACTGACCTGCTCTCTCTGCCGCTTCCTGGTCTTCAGTCATTTTATAATCTTTCATCAATTCACTGAATGATCCTCCTCAAAGGCCACATCTGGGTCTAAGTTTAGGCTCATTAACATGTAGATTAGATGTACAGGAATCACTCCACTTCCTCAGCATTATTAGATTAGAACAGGAACTTTGACACTAAGGCAGTGAAAAGTCACGTGATACCTAGAATATCTCTTTTTTTATGATGACATGCTGAAGAATAAAGCAGATTATTTCTATTATAGAATGTTGTACATGTTTTAAAATCCTCAGTGTCACAAATCAGTTAGATTTTTCTCCAACTCCAACACATTGTTTATTCTTGTATTTGCACGCAGACAGAAAAACTCTGAGTTTTACGTCTGAGTCAAGAATTCCACATTGGGAATATAAACATTCACTTGAAGCCTGTCAAACAGTCACATATTTGGATTTTACTCCATGCAACATGCAGTCGGTGTTAAAACTCCTTGGGGTTTGTTCTTCTCGTCAACCAGTTCTGGAATGTAAACAAGTCTTATCTTTTAAATATCGTGCATTACATCAAGTTTTTAGTTAATTAATTAGCTGCTGGTCTCTAAAAGACAAAAACCCAGTGGAAAAAATAAAAAATAATTCTGCTGAGGTGAGCTCAAGTCTTTGAAAATGCAGACTCATCTCCTGGTTTTAAAGCTGCAACAAACTTCAGTCTAAATCCATCAAATTTAAAACAAGGTGCTAAACACAGACACATCTAGAACATACAGTGTCAGATATCCTTCTTAAATACTTTATTGCGTATAACTGTAAAGTCTTTGTAGATTTTACAGTCATGCATTATGCTGTTAGAGTCTGTGAGCGAAAGACTGCATTAAACACAAGTGGTGACCCAGTTTCTCTGAGTCGTAACATCATCGCTTGGCGCTGCTGCTGCTGCTGCTTGTGTGGCCCTCAGCAGTGTGCTGCATTGTGCAGCTGTTAGATTCTCTTCTTTTTCTACTTCTCTCACCAAAATACTCCACACTATTATCTCATTTAGCATCGTGAACTGATTATATGTTCATGAAAAATAAAGGAATAAGTCAAATAACATGCATGAGGATGCTGGTTTGAATCCTTGCTGCCAAAGCAGACATGTTCAGCTGTGAGGCAGCTTGTTTCCATTTCTCACACAGACAGAGCTGCTGGATTTTTCCCCTAACTGAATGTAGGTCAGACTCCCACCACATAATTTAAGATAGCAACAATTCTCTGCAATCGCTTAAAATAATGAATTCTAGTTGATGTTCCACAGTTAAAGGGAGCTTTGTGACTTTTTCTGACACTTTAATGGGACGTTTGTCAGTTTTATTCTGCAGGTTTTGGAAGTAATAATGTTTAACATGCAGGGCAACATCAATCTTTAGTCTGTCATGAAATATTTTATTCTGAGTTCTGTTCTGATCAGCGTGTATCGGGCACGACAGGATATTTTCTCATCAGCTCTGAATGATGTGTTTTCATTAGTCAGTCGGCTGATTTATTCCCTCCTTTGACATTCATTCA
Organism: Pachypanchax playfairii; assembly: GCA_006937955.1. Classification (NCBI taxonomy): domain Eukaryota; kingdom Metazoa; phylum Chordata; class Actinopteri; order Cyprinodontiformes; family Aplocheilidae; genus Pachypanchax; species Pachypanchax playfairii. The sequence continues at coordinate 448,628 of SSNP01000251.1, read as the reverse complement.
ATCTTTCTCTGCCTCCGTCTCGCTGATCCTGTCCAGGAAGTTATCGAAATATGTCAGACTGTCAGTCACAGATGGAATTACAGCCCCTGCTTACAGGTGCATCAGTGGCACGGATTTACATGAGGGTGTTTACAGATTGTTCTGCTGCGGTAAAAAGAGAGAAAGTTCTTTTATTTTAGATTGAAAACTGTTTTATTCCAACCAAGTTTTAAGATGAGAAAAAATTGTATTTTGAGCGAAAAATAAAATTTCACTTATTGCATCATGTTGTTGTTTGATCAGTCAAGCTGAAATGAATCAAAAACCGAGTCCATTCAATGATTCATCAGTTTGTAGCTTTGCTGTGAACATCAGTTATCGTCTTTTCTCACGTCATCGTATTCAGCTTTCAGCTTGAGGTCTGAACTTTGACCTGGTCACTTTAGCTCCTTGATTATTTTTAGACTTTAGATTTCTATTGATTTGTCTGTCGCAGTTTCAGAGGTGTTGACAACTGAACCTCCAAAGTCCCTCTGTAATACATCAGAATACAACTGAATGAATGTAATATGCGTAGATCATGTGACACAAGCCCACATTATCAGTCCACCACCATCGTGCTTTACAGCTAGCATGAGGTGTTGAGATAAGTTTTCCAGATAGGATCTTGAACCTTGAGATCAAACATCTCACTTGATTAAATAACAGTCAAACATCTTGTGTCTCATTCAGAAACAAACAAACCTTCATGCTGCTTTCTGTAGACTCCGAGTCAAAGCATTTGTGTTTTCTGCAGTTTCTCAAGGCATCACTCTGTCTAATTTTTGGACACATTTGGTCTTGGGATGACTGATAAATGTGCTAAATGTTTTCCACTTATGAATAATCTTTGTGGAATGATGCGCTGCAGAATGTTTGGAAACTCTTCAGAGACCCGATGAACAGCAACAGCTGGACGTCTTTCCTCTAAAGTTACATTTATTTCCTGCTTCACACATTTATCCTCTTTTAATAAAACACAATCTATATTTACCTTTAACACTTTTACTGACAGTTACTTAAAAACTTTTCACCAGGACATGTACAAATACACCATAAATGAATCATGTTGTAAAACACGAAGCAGCTCCATAAACCAGGACAGACACACAGATGGAGGCCGGATCATATTAAGTACTGACCCTGTTTCTTCCTCTCTGGATTTGATTGTGTGTAATCCAGGTCCAGTGACAGACTGACTGATCATCTGCTGATAAAACGAATGTCAGCATTTTTTTTTGCTTTTTTCTCCCTCTAAAAAAAAAAAAAGAACAGCCTGCTAATACTGAACGTGACCTTCGAGAGTCACCAGAAAATGAGAGGCTGTAAAAATAACATCAGCAGATGGGAATAAATCAGAGTAACAGAACGTCTGAGTAAAACCCCAAAACTGCTTTTAATTCACTGAAAACAACATGCAGTAAACACACGATAACATTAGAGACAGTAATTGTTTAAACGAGCATGTGGTTAATATGTTTAAATCATGAAGGAGCAGCAGTGTTTGTCCTCCGCCTCCCACCTGCTGGGCTGTGGGCGGAGCTTAGAGCCCCCCATGGGAGTGGGTGGTGGGCTGTAGGAGGTTGGGGGGGGGTCTCTTTTGTGGGATTTGATGAGAATGTATCCCAGTTTAAGCTTCCTCCTCTCATGTGAGTGTCGAAAAATAGAGTCATACACAAATACCAGACCTGTCCCTAATCTAGATGCCAAATCAGCCTCACGGTGAGATTTACATTAATCTGAAGCGCTCAGACGAAACACTGCAGGGCTCCAAAACATATCACAACCCATGTTTATTTGAGTTGTGCACAGAGCAGGACAGTGCATGAAATTCTTGTTTCTATCTCTATCAAAACATCGGATTTCGTGACCTTTTGACGTCTCGGCTCCGCCTGCAGATAACTGCAAGAACTTCAGCACATTTTTCTGAATTTTTTTAAGATAAGAGTAGATGCATGGAACGAGCTGGAAGGTCAACTCTTCCATAATATTGTGCAAAACAAGCTGCACAAAGAGCACCTTGTTTTCTTGATAATCCTGGCTGCTACTGAGCTTAACATGTCTGTTGTTGACTGGATATTGTTGTGTAATACATGAGAGCAGCGTTTTCCTAGGAGACAGGTCTAAACTCAGTGATGTGAAAAGGGTTGGGGGGGGGTCTTGAAGCAATCAGCTGTTTTAAATGGGCTTTGTTGCAGTTTTTTCATCCTCCTAAAGGTCAAATAAAGCCACGCCACCTTGGAGACACAGTTATTATCTGCTGGGTTTCTAAAACACTGATACAAGAGCCTTTCATGTCTCTTTCAGTGTTCATGTCTTTGTATGATTTCTCTGGTTTCATCTTGTGATATGAGAAGAAAGGGGGAAGTGTTTCCAACATGAATATAGGCCACAGATTCTGATTTCCTAGGGCTTATTATTTTTCCCCCTTCAAGCCTGTAAATTATGCAGAGACCTCTTCACTTGAGCACATACAAAAGTCTTAGCTTCAGTTTAAAAAGGACCTAATCCCCCTTTTTTCCTTAAGGGTTTCCCCCATTTTCCCCTTTGCTAAACTCCCTCCTCACTTTGTAATTTTGGTTTTCTGTCTGCAGCCACTGCATGCACTCTACTTCTCCGTCCCCTCCCCCTCTATCCAAATTTTTTGCTTTCAGTCCCTTCGCCTTGCTTTCCAATGCCCCCCCCCCTCCTCGTCCTTGTTTTAAGAATCCCTCGGTCTCTGTGCAGTCTGCAACGGGGCAGATAAAACCGACAGACAGACGACAGAGTGATAATCATGTTTAACCACAGCAGGGATCCTCTGGCAGCATTCAGCTGAAGCTTTAGGGGAGATGTGATGTAGGTTTGTCTTGTTGTGTTCCNCATGTGACCTCACTGTATGACGCAGATCACCGTACAGGAAGGAAGGACTGCAGCAACTCACAATCACAGAAGGGCCTCAAATTGTAATCATATGAACTGAAAAAATGCAGCTAAAAGTAAAAATATATATGTGTACAAATTCTGTCCTACATTCATGATTCTGCTGCTTCTGTACAGACTCCAGCTCAGGTTCGTCTAAATCTCATTAGATATTGTCCAAACAGACTTTCTGCTCGCTGGTTTTACACACAATGCACATCAAACATCAGAATTAACGCAACCCCCCCCCACATAAATAAACAAACAAACAAACAAACAAACGAATGAATGAATGAATGAATGAATGAATGAAGGAACGAACGAACGAACGAACGAACGAACGAACGAACGAACGAACGAATGAATGAATGAATTAGTAAATAAATAAATAAATAAATAAATAAATAAATAAATAAATAAATAAATAAATGAGTGAGTGAGTGAGTGAGTGAGTGAGTGAGTGAGTGAGTGAGTGAGTGAGTGAGTGGGTGGGTGAGTGAGTGAGTGGGCAAACAAACAAACAAACAAACAAACAAACAAACAAACAAACAAACAAACAAACAAACAAACAAACAAACAAATAAATAAATAAATAAATAAATAAATAAATAAATAAATAAATAAAATGAGGGAATGATCAAGTCCATCTTTACAAACAATCAACATTCTAAGCTCCGGATTTTATTTATTTATTTATTTACTTTTTGTAAAACTTAATTTCATGTCATCTAACGTACATGTGAAATAAACGATCCAGGGATGATGATGGTGTTACTGGATCATGTTTACGTCTGACTTCTTCTTCTATGATCCATCTTTAGCTGTGTTTGTGGATCACATGTAGAACTGTGTTGACAGACAGTCATATCAGCCTCAAGGTCCCCAAATCACAAGCATCCAGTTTCAACCTTTGACCTTCCTCCTAATTATCTGAATATTTTGATGTTATTCCCTGTAGATGGTGTGATCTTCAAGGTCTTGGCAATTTTACACTGAGGAACATTTTTCTCAAATTGTGGAGGAATTTTTTGAAGCAGCTTGTTGCAGATTAGTGAATCTCAGTCCGCCTCTCAGAATGAATGACTCATCAGTCATACTGAGCTGTTGCCAATTAATCAAATTATTTGCAAAATGTCCCTGAAGTTTTTTTTAATTATGCCAATTACTTTAAAACTTTTTGCTGCCACTGTTTCCAACTTTTTGAGTTTTGCTTTTGTGTTGCTTCTGTCAAACTCCAAATGAGCTCATAGTTAAAACGTCTCAGTTTTAGCATTAATATATTTTTAAGTTCACAAATAATAATAAAACATGGATTTGTGAGTTATTCTGCTTTTATTTACATCTAACACAGGGTCCCAGCATTTTTGGAACTGAGGTTTTATAGTTTTATTTAATTCATCTTCAAAACACTTTCAGCTTATTTTCTTTGACTTTTTCTCTCCTGTTTCATTTCCTTTCATATGTTTTACTCTTCTTGAAGTGGAGGAGGAGGATCTATCAGACAGGCCCTGCCCCTCCTGCGCTCTGACTCGTCCACGCTGTGTGACAGGAAGGAGGCTGGGCTGTCCCAAGCCTTATCTGAACACTCACACAGCTTTTGCTCACAAACACACACACACACAGCCTGCCTGCTGCTGTTAGCTCTCTTAAAGCTGTTTTTCAGCCAGAGATCAGTGAGATCCAAAGAGTCGCAGCTGCCTCTGCTGAACAAGGAGGAGCAGAGAGAAGAGGAGCATCATCAGATTCCTGTCCGGGTCTATTCAGACATCCCTCAGCTTTTTGGGTTTTTGCTGTACTTCAGGACTTTTTGATCAGTGGGTGTTTAACCAGAAGAAGAAAAACAGGAGTTCACATGACATAATCGGAGTGAATGGGTTACCATGGTGACTCACCCAGGGAGCCTGACCCGTGCAGAGTGAATGGAGGGAGCGCCTTGTGAACGATAAACTAAAGAAGAAGAGTCACCGGAGGAGAGAAGGAGCAGAGGAGGACAGCAGGTTGAGAATGGAGGACGGGTTTTCCAGCTACAGCAGCCTGTATGACACTTCATCACTGCTCCAGTTCTGCAACGGTAAAACTAACAAATCCTCTGACATGTCAGCAGCTGACTGGCTAAACTTGAACCAAGGTGGAGGTGTTTTTAGTTCAGAAGGAGTTCAGCGTGACTTTAAATCTGCAGGGAACAGGTCTGTAAGCATCTGAGGACTGAAGCATTTACAGGAATAATGTCAACAATCTGTCGTTGTGAGTCAGCTACAATCAGGAGAGCTAATAAACACAGACAGGAGGAAGATGAGAAACAGTCTCTTACTCATAGCACTTCCTTGGTTCTGCTTGATGTCATCATACGAATGTTTAGAACATGTTTCTCTGCTGCTGGTTAATTGCAATCAGTTTGTTGAACAGGAGTGTCACAGCAGGACACTTTGCTCGTCGATCCGTTTCAGAGATTTATTTCCTGCTAGAAGGATAAACCATTCTCTGTTCTGGGTGTGAGAGAATGACTCAGGAAAACAGGATGACACATCAGTATGACATCAGTTTCAGGATTTCTTCCCCTGAAGAACATGATTTATCTTTCACTTTGCTTAAATAAGTCCCATTTAAATAAGTGCCATTTTCACATAATGAAAAAATCAATGGGATTTATTGCTCCCTGTGAGGACTTACAGCCGATAAGACGAGGGGAATTCCATCATCTAACAAAGCAAATCAAAGATGTGCAGTCAGGTGGAGGGGGTGAACCCACACCTCAGTGTTTTCATGAATAACTGATGAATAAAAGCATTTGCATTGATCTTTTCTTTAGAGCAACAAAGTTTTCAGTGTAAAATCTAAAGTCAAGCGTTTGACTAAAACCAGGTTCATTTACTGGAATCATTGATTTCCTGTAACAGCAAGAGGAAAATGCAACGAGGTCTGTTGGTTTGACTGACCTGAAAAACAGGTGTAGCAGCGCGTGTTAAGTTAGAGAGGTTGGAGGTGTTTCCCCCGAGGAAACAGCTGACATTTAAATATCCTAAAAATCACAGTCAGGTGCTTTTTTTTTTTCTACATCGCCGTGTGAAACAATGTGTTGTTGCGGTTCGGTGTTAAACAAGTTTCTCAGCTCGTGTTTATAGAATGTAAAAGTTGTTCTTACCTTAAACCCAACAACAATTTCATGTTTTCCCATGAAATAAGTGGTAGTTAATGGTAGTTTAGGATTTTTCAGCCTCTTGTACATCTTGTACATTGTTTTTATGGACGTCAGAGTTGTAATAGTGTAAGTCTACACAGCAGCCGTCATTAGACCCGTAGGCCAAAATGACATCATACATTTCTGCTGCTGCCGTCCAGATTCACTCAAACCATGATGTCATTCGCTCCCCTCTTTCACTGCCCTCTCTGCTGGCTCGTGTGTGTTGTGGAGCATCCAACCAGACTAATGTTCAGAGACCGGGTCAGCTAAACTGCAGAAACACGAGCAGGCTGCGTGTTTTGTCCTCAGGAGGTCAATGAGCTTCGTTACACCCTCACACACTCGCAGACGTCCCTGCTGATTACAGCTGATGAAGGAAGTGAATCTTTGCTCGTTCAGGACGTGATGATTCTGGAGAAGAGCTTCGATTGAGTTGGTTTTAGAAGGAACATGTTTTTAATCGATCAGGATTGAGAATGACGTGATCAGCTCGACGTGTTAGGTCTATTCTTTCAGTCTCATTCTTCTGTTTAATACAAGAACATGACGGTCACCAAATCACGAGTTAATGAGCCTCCTTGTTCGTCAGGTTCGGATGAGTTCAAAGGTCAATCTGTTAATTACATAATCTGGCTCACCTACAGCAGTTTAATACTCAGGATCATCCAGGTTCATCAGAGGCTGATCTTTGAGTTGCTCTTTTAATTTCTGTGTTCTCACTAAAAAGATAATAACAGAAAATGTTAGTTATTAAATGAAAAAAGCGGATATGGATTCGTCAGAGTGCAGGTGGGTGCAGGAAGGAGGAGCTACATGATGCCTGTCAGAGGTTGATGTGACTTGGCTTCAGAAGCATCTCCATCCAAACTCTGTCAGATGAAGACACGTGGCGAGGGATTAGGATTAAGCCCTCGCTCACGTTACCAGCTGCATCATCTAAGCATGGATGGCAGAGAGGAGGAGATGTTTGTGTTAACGCTGTTTCTCTTCTGTTTACATCTGTTTTCCTTCATCTTGCACTGATCCTCCAGCTCAAATACAAAGTTTTTAATCTAATACTTTTATTGCAAAATATGGATTATTATATAAAAAAAGTTTTGCTGCTGTATTTAATTTTCTTAACTTATCAACATCATTGATATAGGCATGTTTAAACTCACTGCATGCTGAAACAGTGAGATGAAAGTCACCATGACAAATATTAGGATATTATATATTTCTATCACTCATCTGTAACTACATGTTTCAGAGCAGCAGTCTAATAAATATTGATCTGAAAGAGATAACTCATCTGCTTCTGCTGATTCATTTAATGACTATAATTGATTTCCAATAGCTGAGTCAGTGAGCGCAGACACACCTCTTTCTTCTTTGTCTCCGTTCTCTGTCTCGTTCATTTAAACGTGCTTTTTTTCCCCTCCTGCATCAGACTCTCTCGCGCTCTTTGATCTTGTATAAGTGAAGCTCGCAGTTCTTCTGCTTTTATTTATTTATTTTTTTAATCTCCAGTCAGTCAGATATTGAGCCAGGCGATTTGGACTGCCCCACCTCCCCCCTCCCCCCCTTCCCCCAACTTCTTATCTCCCTCCGTGTTCCCTCACTTCTCTGCTGATAAGGTTTTCTCTGCACTCTCTTCTTAATAGTGAGCCATTAACTGTTGAGAGATACAAAGAGAAACACTTTGCGCTCATTAAAGCGAGTCTAAGTGCAGTCAGGCTCTCCGAGACTTGTTTTCTACAAGAAAATGACCTCCTGTTACGTGTTATTATTCACGTGATGGTCAGGTTTATTCTCAAGTCTTCACTTATAAACACTTTTAAGTGTTTCTTTGTAATTTGTCCAAACTGCTGATGTTTTTAAGGTTGAGTGGTAATTTTTTAATCTTCAAAAACAATCTTAAATGTTGTCTCCATGTTTTTTTTTTTTAAGTTGAAATGAAATTCATAAGATGATAGATTCTTGGTATTTATCACACGGTTATCATTTTCATTATATTAAGCATGTTTTCTTCCTCCTTTGCCTTTTTCTCCACTGACACACATTCATGCAGCTTCATCTCATGACCTACTAAAACAATCAGGCATGTAAAGCAGCAGTGTTTAAATTCCTGTGCTAAATATACACTCCAACTCTACGTGGATGCACGTATAATTCTTCAGGGAGCTGAGCATTAACGAACCGTATGTGTTTGAAGATTTGCATAAATGTTTTTATCTACATGTCCAGGTTTACCTTGTGTGGGTTATGAGAGGAGACATGCAATAACTGCGCTGAAGATGCATAAAGGATTGTAGTTCTATCAAATTTACAGATAAAAAGTATTGAGACGGAGTGCACAAGAGATAAAGCAGTGGATGAATAGCAAACAAGTGCATCAACACTGAATAGGATTCTAATAAATGTAATTATATTCACATTAAACAGTTTTAAAATTGTACTTTGTATGAATTTCTACATGCATTACAAGTATTTGTGTTAGATTCTAATTCCACATTGTATTTTTATTTAGAAAAGTATCACTGTGTATAATCTGCAGAACATTTTTGAGGGGAGGAGTCATAAATTAGACAAACTAGTTTCCTACAACCCACACAACAGATTCTGATTGAAACAATTAGATCTTAATGGGTTAGTATATGTTCAGTCAGCTGACTTTTTCCTTGATAATACCACAAAAAGAGTCAGAAACTGCGCTCCAACAGAAAGTAGGCTGCGTCCACTCTGCACTGTAACAGGAAATGTGTTCAACCGAGCGAGGAGTGTTACCTGTGGGGGAAGGCGACTGGTAATAAATCACATAAGTCAGCAGAATCCACAGGAGATGCCATTATGTTTTAGTTTCTATTTGATGTTCCGTCCAGTCACAAGAGAACAATTAACTCACTGAACCGTGCAAATACTTGAAATGAGATTTGTATGGAAAGACGGACTGTGTTATCGGTGCAGCATTGCGAGTCTTTTCATTTAGCATCAAACTTTTTTAAGATCAATTAAATAGAAATGTTACAGTTGGCTGGACTGGTTTTATGGTAATTATATTTGTCAGCATCTTAATTCTGATGAACAGGTTAAACTCATGATCTGTTGTGTTGTTAACAAATATAATTAACCTCTTAGTGCAAAAAGTGCAGCTCCCAGAAGTTACACTGCATCCTGACTGCTGGTTCTACATCTGCTGCATGAGGAAAGCCCCAGACCCCCCCCCCCCCCCCCCCCCCCCCCCCCCACCACTGAAGACAGATGGACAGGGGGAGATGAGTGGTGAACCTCGTTAGAAATTCCATTAAAAATAGATTCATCAAGAGCACAGGTGCAGAGATGAGAGGAAACATGATGCTTGAAATAATTTGGTTCCCTTTCCACTCAATTAAAGTCCAGTTTTGTTGATAACAAGCAATTTATCACTCACTGTTTTATTGTAGCAACAATGACGTATTGACTAAAATTTGCAAACATAAACTTCAACAAAGAGCATCTTTCTCTTTGTCTGTGGAAACCCAGAAGACTGTTTGCAACATTTCTCATGTAATGATCACATCTGTGTCCAGCTGGTCTTCTGTTAGTTCTCTTCCGTCCAGATGGCAGATGTATGACTGGCTGGTGTTCAGTATGTGGCTGTCACTGTGGAAATCTGGTTACCTATAACAACCCTGCAACTGGATGGAACAAGTATCTGGCCTCCTGTTCCCGTCTGGTTGTTTATTATTTGGGGAACAAAACCCTGTTTTCTGTGTAGAAAGGCTGAGTCTGAGAAAGGAGCTTGTGTCAGAGCCTGGAGCTGCTGCCAAGCATGACTTAGTATTTCTGTGGTCTGCTTGGTCCCGAAAAGTCACAGTAATAAAGAAGATGTCTGTCTCCAGCTGTTTTTAACTTCAAATTCTGGCAGGATCAGTAAATTCTGTTGAGAATGTTGTTGTTGTTACAAGTTTGAGTCACACAGAATCTGGATTTTTGCAGCCCGTCATGTTGAGTTAGAAATTTTCTGATGCGTATTAGCCGCACTGACGTCATGTCACCTGCCAGGAAACTCACAAGTTTATAAAATAAAATTCAAGTGGAGTGAGCAAACCTTTCAGAATGTGTCACTAATGGAATTCTTGCTGATTTTTGCATTTTTGTCATGGAGCATTTCATTGTTTACGTCTAAAAATGAGCCTTTTTGCATTACAGGTCATCATAAGCACTTTAAACTTTTAAATCTGAGCAATATTCAAATATTATTATTATCATTTTGAGTTCTTTTTGAGTGAACTGTGTATACACGAGCACGGTGTTGGGAAAAATGCAAGAAACTGTTTCACAGGAGACAAAGAGGTTAGAGACAGAGAGAATTTAAACCCAGACAGCTGCTAAGCCCAAACACCCTCAAGTTCAAGTATCACTAGAGTTCAACAAGATCTGCTTGGCATATCCAACATAATCCCTCCGCCATGCCCGGAACACTTCCTCTTTAACAGGAGAGTGTGTAGGACTGTGTGTGTTTTGTTAGAGTGTTGAGATGATGCACACTCTGTTCATACTCTTCTGTCTTTGTGGCTTTTCTTATCCCTGATTTTACATTTTGATTGATTTATATTTCTTCACATGATCTTATAATTATATTATTAATGCCAAATAAAGTTCTCTGCTCAGCGGCTTTTAGTAAAAGCTCATGAGCGTCCTTCGTTTCTGCTCTGTGTATTGTGTTTCTGATGATGCACTTAGCTAAAAAAAAAAACAAACAGTCTTTCTATTTTTAAACCCCCTCTTGGACTCTAGCTTTTTTTTTCCCTCTTGAACAATGACTTGTGAAGGTGAGAGTTTTAAAGTGGTGGAGCTTTGTCCCATTTGACCTGAATTCAGCTCCAGGATGGACGTTACTTATGGGACAGAAAGGTTTAACATGTCCACACGAGGACGACCTGGTCTGTCATGGGTGTGGTTTGACCTCTTATCATCACTCTTTCTGACCTCAGTGCACACACACACACAGAGCCCCCCCCCCCCACTGTACTGCCTGCTTTCTCCTCTTTAATTTTCCCTCGTGTTGTGTTTCAGGATTTCCTGCTCTCTGATCTTCCGCTGGCTTTTTATAGCCCTTGTTGACCGAGAGCCATCAGAGGCAGCTTGTAATCCAGGCACCTGTTTTCATAATCTGACCTGCTGATCTGCTAAAACACAAAACTTAAGTTGGAGGTGACACAAAGGTTGAGATTTCATTTCTCCCACATTTTTTTTTTTTGTCATATTTTTAAAATTCGCTCTTCTTCATAAAAAACTAAAATCAGGTCCATTAGCTCGATGTATCATGAGTGAAGTCAGCAGCAGATCCTATTCAGGTTTGTTTAAAGGCTTGAGCGCTAAATAAAAAGTCCCACCCCTTGCTTCATGCTCTCCCCCTAAGCCACGCCTCTATAACACAGGCACGCGCAGCCAGCATGGTCTTGTTGGGTCTCCGCCAAAGTCACAAAATACAACCTGATCTTACCCGTCCAGAAGAAAATCGGCAACCGGTTAGCAAACCCTTAGCTACCTTGAGTTGACGCCACCATGTAAACGCAGCAGCTCCGATGCAGATTCGGCTTTTGGCACGCTCTTCGTCGGCTTTCTTCTTTCTCGTTGCTATTTCCACAACAGCTTTGCGTTTTCGATTCGTTTTGGGAAGCTTATCTGCACTAACGTCGAACTTGATGCTTCACCAAACAAACACGTCGGCTAATGCAGCTTGTGCAATCTATGTATCTGCTGGCGCGACAAAGTAGCGCGAGCTCACTTCCTGTTTATAGGCCAGAACGAGCATTGCTTGTACACGAAGGGGACGCGCAGAGAGGGAGGTGCTGGAACACGGAAGCTTTGCTTACAAGCCAATTATCCTGGACGGGCCGTAGAAGTTGATTGGATGAGGCTTTTTTCAGGGTTTCTCGCTGTAGAAAGAACGATCGGTCTAGTTTAAGAACTCCTAAAATGTAAATTGCCTCTGGTATATGAAGAGCATTTTTTGCAGTTTAAAAAAAAAGTGTTTTAAAATGAAATCGTACACCCTGCCTTTAAGTAAGTGTGGCTTGTTTTAGAAGAAATCTGCTCCTGCTGAACTGGCACAGTAGCTGCACACCACCTGGTTATGTGTATTGATGATCTGCATATAAAACCAGATGGTAAGATGTTTGTCCAACAGATATGTGGCAGCAGGGATGATAACACTACGGTCAGTCATCATAGTGTTGTGACAGGCTGTTTCCTGCAGCCATGTGGTTCTTTGATCTCTTGTTTTCTGTCCCAAAATGCTGGTTGTGGATTTTAAAAACCGCCCATAGTGACATACACTGTCAGCTAAACTTTCCAGCAGATTATTTAATGTTTGGTTTAGCTTCTCTGCTGAATGAAAAAGAACACAGACAAAGTTTGTTTGTCATTAAAGGAAATGTCACATCATCATCCAGCTGGTGTTAGAAAGTCTAATTACGATCCTTCACGTTTGTGACTATTTTATATCCTTGCATGTTTTGCATAGCCAAGAAATGATCAACACAAGCTGCTGCAGAAGGTATTTTAAACATGAGGCTGCTCAGAAGGCTCCTTCCCAGTCACAGTTTTCTCCGCTATTACATTGATCCTTGAGGTTGATGGGTTTTGCTGCGGGGGGGTTAGGGTTTCTCTGGTATTGATGGCAGTCAGGTCAGTGAATGACTTTAGATGATTTTACAGCAGGAGGATGATGCTGAGAGTGCCTGTAATCTGAAGCTGAAGTGATGGACAAGCACTCGAGCTTGTGGAATGACATCGTCTTCCAGATGGAGGTAATAGGAAGCAGCGTGTCCAAACGCATTAAGGTGAGCAGAATGATCTGTCTCAAACATGTGACTCAGCCACATGTTGGCCGGATAATGGAAACCAGATCTGAGAGCGAGTCAGGAAGAAGATGCCAGAAGTGATGTGATTTAACTTGATGGGTGGCAGGTGTGAAGACCCCGCTGGAAGTTGTTAGGATGCAGTAATTGTTTTTTTCAGAGGAGGAATGGGGACTCAGAAATCCAACGCGCCAAACTGGGATGGATTTCTGTCTCTGATATGAAATCTCTGAGGTAAAATCATGTGATCTGAGCACCTTGTAACATCTGGATGAACACAAAGCTTCTCTGTGACCGTGGGGTTAACTCGTCTCAGACGCTGTAGGAAGCTGTGTGACAGACGGAGGATGTTCGTCAGGGCCGTAACAGTCGACGATTGTTCTTCATCCTACAATAGTTTCATTCTGTTTCAGTATCTGTTGTTAGCAGACCCACAACAGATAACAGATGCTGCATGTCCTAAAATGAATATTAAACAGAAACTGTTTAAACTGAAATTTATGTGCACACGTTTGAGAGATGAAATCTTACAAGTGTTGATGTCTTGTGGTAGTTTTAAGTTGATTATGCTTTTTGTATCTGATGATTTGTGGTGCGATTTTTGGGAACACAAACAAAATTAGCGTGACAGTGAATTTAAACGTTAAAAAAAACAGTGAATGTTTTCTGTATATAATATAAGTTTCTATTTCTAGTCAAACTCTCTAAATAATGGGAGGAGATTTATTTCAATTAAAAGTCCAAACAAGTGTTGATTAGATTAACTTTATTAGATCCTTCTTTGTCTTCGGGAGGAATTGGGGAGGGGGGTAATTAACCTGCACGTCCTCCGAGTGCCAGATTTAATGATGTCAGCATAGAAAAATAAACATAAACAAAAATGATTCTTCCAGCTGGTTTAGAGATGTACGCTTGATTTTGTAACTTTAGGTCATGATGAAGTGACTAAAAGAGGAAGACGGGCGAGTGAATCCTTTAGGACTCTTTTGTTTGCAGAAGTCGTGTCATTTTGCTTTCAGCTGTGTGTCTGTTGTTCTTGATTGTTTGAGATGGTTATTTAGAGAGGTCAAGCGCTTTTTCAGATTTCCATGTTGTTGTGAAGCAGTGGGGGGGGGTTTAAACACAGACTGCAGATCAGCTTAATCACCAGGAGCCTTCCACCTAATGCATAATGCATCAGACTGTTATTACAAGTCTGCTGGGAAAACACAGCAGAGATTTGCATGAATATTTCATCAAACCACTGTGACATCAAAGCCCAAGTGGAGAGCCCTGATGGACACACACACACAATCATAATGGTGTGTGTTTTCATTAATAAAGTGGACCCTGGTGGTCTGTGTTTGGCCTGCATCTGCAGGTGGAAACATAATAATAATAATCTGTTAAATGAAAAGAGAGATTATAAAAATAGACAGCTGTCGACTTTTTGACTCTCTCAGTGTAAAAGAATTTATTTGACCCATCCGTGTGTCTCCACAGATGACAGCGCCTCAGCAGCCAGCAGCATGGAGGTGACCGACCGCATCGCCTCGCTGGAGCAGAGAGTCCAGATGCAGGAGGATGAGATTCAGCTGCTCAAGTCCGCTCTAGCTGACGTGGTCCGCAGACTGAACCTGTCTGAGGAGCAGCAGGCCGTGGGGTCTCGTAGGGGACCCACCAAAGGTAACCCACTGCGCTGCTGACGCCTCCTTCAAATTCTGCTTGAGTTTGTCCTCTGACCAGCTACGGATTTCTCCTCCGTCTTGTCCGTCTTCACCTAGACTCTGTTGTGTTGTTAAATACGTTTTGCGTTACATGTATAGACCCTGCTATGGTGAGAAAATCTCCCTCGGCAGACAGCAATGTTGGGAAGTCAGGTAGGCCGTCTGCACTTAACCAGACCTGATGTGCACATTTCAGTCACTGCTCACTCTGCAAGTATCTTGCACAGCAGACACGAAGTAGGATTTAGTTCTGCACCATGATACAACTTGTAGAAAGAAGGATTTATTTGTATCAGTATAACAACAGATTTGCAGGGAAATGTTAAATAACGCTCTGTTTAAACTAACAAACTTCAGCTTGTTATTCTGAAGTTGCTTTAGTTTTCTCATCCAACTCATGCTTAGTAAGTTTTCATGATTCCCAAACTATTTTTCAGAGGAAATTCAGTGTTTTTCTCTAATCTAAAATTTCCTCACTGTTTCGTCTGTTCTGCTTTTGTTTATCGCATGGTTTGATGCACCCAACGTCTTTTCTAACAACTGGGAAAAAAACACCCAAATGTTGAGAATTTATAGACAAACCCTCTGATTTTTGTTCTGCTTCTGTTTTGTCACAAAACTGTGCACTTTAATTGTCAGCTGACCCATTTGCTAAAATAAACATGGGAAATTTGCATGTAAAATCAAACGTTATTTTTTGAATTTTTTGCCTTAAATGTGCATTTGAGTAATGAAGCAGAAACAAGCTGCTGCCAGGTTCTGTATTAGATGTCAATGTGGATGAATGAACTTTATTTTGAAAGGATGATTTTAGTGAGCTGCTGCTGATGCACACACACACAAAGACGAAACACAGACATTTATCCTCTTTAACACACTAACAAAATTACCAGCATCAATTTGTTCCTGCTGTGTAATAACCGTATAACGTGTGTGTGCCTGCTGGAAGACACGGTGCCTATAAATATTTATTAGTGCAGATAAAGTCACAGCTTGGATTTGCTGCTCTGTTCTTGTCTAACAGGCATGTGAGTTGTGTTTTGTGTGTGTACACACAAGCTGTGTAAGTGTGCACAAAAACAAAAACTCACTGTCAAATATTGTTTTTGGAATCTGCAGGAATCAACATCTTGTTGAACTTGAATCCCTTTATTGGAGCGAAAATTGATAATATTCTATCTATTTTTATTTGTTTGTTTTTTTTTCCAGCCAGGCCAATGATTGCCACTCTGCCATTACGGCCCACAGTGAACAACGGGACCGTCCTACCAAAAAAGGTTTCTCTCCCCTCCCCATCTGGATCTGGATTCAGGAAGGATGGCAGCACTGCCACCAACAAGAGGTCAGGAATCAAAACTCATCGGATAGGACTGTGATTTGTCCTCCATGCTGTTCTTCATTGTTTGTGGTATTAAAAAGGAAACTTTTATAACTTGATAATGTGGACTGAATGAAGCACGTTGTGTGGTGTTGGCTCTCTAATCCCTCAGGACCCATTAACACTGTTAGAGAGTTCAGGTTCCTCATTGTTCTGTTTATCTTTTGTCTTCGTTATCTTTTGTCTTGGGACACGTCTCTGTTCATCTCTGTCTCTGCTATTTTCACTGTAACATTTCCGGCTTTTTATCACTCAAACCTTTTGACATTTAACAGGACGGAAACACTGAAAGGGATCATTGTCATTTGTGGTGTTTGTGTGTGTTTGTGTGTCTGTGGGTGTGTTTGTTGTATATAAAGACCAAGTTATCAATCTGCCAAAAGCCATTTATCATTCCTGGATTATTATAATCAGATGAGACCTGCAGACACGAGCGACCTGATCCTTCCAAACACATGTTGGGTTTCAGTTTATTCTTCTTCATGCTTCATGTTGTGTTTTTTTATCCTACATGTCTGCTCCAGTGTTTTTCTCTGTTCAGTTTTCCTCTCTGTCTCTTTCTACCAGAGTACTCTATCTGTCCCTCAGGTGAGACTGTCCCAGAATTCACTGGTAAAAACCTCCATCCTAAACCAGCTTTCAATTATACAAAAATGTACGCTTTATTTTTTTAAATCATCGCCTCTCGTTGGTATAATTTTCTGTTCTTTACATCTTTGTGTTGATTTTAAACAATCACTTGGTCCCAGTCCCATTAGCTCTAACAGAAACACAGCTGTCTTCAATTCCCTGTGGCTTGAACATGATTTCTCATGAGAAAACGCGTCATTTTTTTCCTTGTTTTTCTTGCTCTGCCCTCCAGAGAACAAACACACAGAGGGTCTCCAGATGAGGCGACTGTCAGTGGTCAGATTCAGGGTTTGAAAGGACTTTTCTCTCATTGGGAGGCTCAATGATGATCTGTGAGCTTACTGACTGCAGAGCTGCTGATGGAGCCCTTCCTTTGTTGGGAATAATTTGGCTGCCTAAACGTCTGATCTCCACAGTTTTAATGTTGTGGTAAATATTACCACAAGGGTTGAAAACAGAGTCAAAGATTGAGCAAATAATTCATTATACAAACCTTTTTACTAAAAGACTGGTCTTATAATTAACCAAAGATCATTAAAAAATCCTTCATCAACAAATAAAACCAAAAGGGAAGAATTTAAGCTCGTTTCTTCTTCTGTTCTTTCCCCTGCAGCTCCGTCAGAAGAACCAGCTCAAACGAACATGTGGGTACTCTCACTCGTAAGGATTCTGGCGAGTCTAAGGGGAATCGAGCGCGAGCCGGATCCACTGGCAGCAATTCCAGCAGCAAAAAAAGTGACAGGTGACTTAGAGCCGAACACAGAGATTTTCCTTCTCACAAGATGCAACGTGACTCTTGTTACCAATCTAAGGTTTCAAATAGAAGAAAGAAGCGTTGATTTATCAGGAATCAGGATGTTGACTGACACGTGTGTGTTTACTTTGCAGCAAACAGAGGGATCCAGTGTTCAACACAGGTAAGAGTCTGTGACTCTTCAGTCTGAAAGCTTGAAGTTTTCCTTTTCCGCTCACTGACTCTCATTAAATTATTTATTTATTTGAGTAGAAGAATGAAACCGATGCATTTTCAGATTCATGTTCAGACAACCTCACATCATCCATAACTTCATGTTTAACAAGCCGACCTCATCCATCACATCTTCACATTCATCTAACCATCCTTTCATCAACTTTATGTTTTTTTTTTAGCATTTAAAGGTTGACACGGGGCAACACAACAAACATTTATATTAGTTAAATGTTCAACTTTCTTATTTCACAATGCTTGAAATCTGAGAAACAAACAGAATTTTTAGTCTGTAACACAACTCAACATGTTCTGCATGTGTATTCTTTAAACAAAGAGCAGGAAGTGTGAGACTGATCTGAGCTTCCATCTGCAGCCCAAAATGGCTTTTATTTTGTAATCTCAACAAGAGTTTCCTGTTTGTGTTAATTAATATAAACCTTTAAGTATTTAAACTTGATCATGACTATTAAAAACAGAGATTACATGCAGATTATTTTCATATTTTCTACATCAAACTGATTTTTCAAATTAAAATTGGACATTTTGTCTGTGAAATTTGGGTGAAAATCAAGTAACGTGGGCAGAAGATAAACTGAACTGAATAACAAATAAAATGTGGGACAGAGTTATTAAGTAAATGAGTTCTGATTCATTTAAACAAGAACTCTGATGTTATAAACATCGTAGACAGAAGCGGCTGTTGTTTAATGCCAGGAAACAGGAAGTGCGCTCACATTAGGACAGACCGAGAGGTGAGAAAGAGATGGCGTGCTTCACCTGGTGCTTGTGTGTCTCTCTGTGACCTTTACAAGGGATGCGACGCGTGACCCACTGCAAAGGTAGGACAGTCCTCTTCGTCCCTGAATTTCCCCCCCCCCCCAGCGTCCACAGCTCTCTGCACACTACAAACATTTCATTCTGATCTTTTAAGTTTTGTAAATTACCTGTGAATATAAATTTTACCTAAAAAGTTATTTCACAAAAGACAGAGAGCTGTCCAGACGGGGGCAGGAGTGGGTTAGAAAGTTGCTTTCCCTTTAAATATTTTGTGGATAAATAAACTCACAACCCTCCCACCTAACCTCCACTGAGTGCTGCATCAGCGTGTGATGACAACTTCACGTGTTTAACTGCAGACAAAGCTGCTCTGCTTCACCAGACTGTTTGCTCACAGCCGCTCACTTGCAGGAAATTTGTTTTTATTGCTATGGCAACACTAAGATGTCTGACACTTGCTGCCTGGCCTTTCAGTTTCTCTGCAGTTCTTCAAGTCCTTGCAGTCCATTTCCCACTGCTCTCATTGTGTCCCTGTCTTCAGAGCTAGCATTAGCATCACAATCTCTTTCATTCAGTCTTGTTTTTAGAGCTTGTAGTCGTCTCACGCGGCCTGAAGAGTCTGTTTATGTGCAGTGAACTTAAAGTGTTCACAAGAAAGCCAGAAAGTGATTTCCTCAAACATATATTGATGTTTACTAAGAGTGATTCAATCTTTTGAACAGTCTGAGCATGATGTTAATGAAACCTCCCAGACCAGTGACTTGTTTTAATATACAACACAGGAAACAGACATTTTACCCCTTAAATTCCTTTAGTTTCCTTCATCTTAGTGTCTTAAAAAAGAATAAACAACTATGTATGTTTAAAAAGCGTAACACCTTCTATTGCATTTTCTAATTTATTCCATAGAAGTAAGTTTTGTGCTCCTTCAACTTTATAAGTAACTTATAATATTGTTTCTTCTCAGTAAATATTTCCAGCTGAAATAAATTATTTTAAACATCACGATGTTCTGAATAATGTTTCATGTATCAGGTTTTTAATTGTTAAAACATGTAAAAAAAAGTTTTTAAAAGAACAGATTTTAATTAGGATAAATTTGTGATGTTATTCCAGTCAAGCTGAGACAGATGTTTAACCTGGTTGGAGCTCAGTTTCTCCTCCTTTTCGTAGCCTAGTTTGTGTTTTGGTGGTTTC
Organism: Pachypanchax playfairii; assembly: GCA_006937955.1. NCBI lineage: Eukaryota > Metazoa > Chordata > Actinopteri > Cyprinodontiformes > Aplocheilidae > Pachypanchax > Pachypanchax playfairii. Next base: position 429,043 of record SSNP01000251.1, on the reverse strand, counting down.
AGAATGGCGACTCCACATCCTGCTCCTTCCTGTTTTGTCCCTTCACATCCAAACTCAATGCTTTGCCCCCTCCATCATGACTTTTTCCGCTCTTTTCCCCGTCTGCGTTATAGTCAACATGCAGATTTACCTCAGCAGCTCTGCCAAGCAGACGGGGAAGAGCAGCAGCCCTGCAGCTTTGGTTTTAACGGCTCCTTCAGCCACCAAACACCAACGAGGCTCAGAAAACAGCCAGACCAGGAAGGTCGGCGCTGCCAGGGTGTCGTCGGTCAGAAAGATCCCGAACTGTAGCCTCCAGCTGAGGAAATCAGGGAGTCTGTCGTCTCCTCTTGATACTCCCAGCTACCGCAGCCCTGTCAAATCCCCCAGCCAGTATTTCCAGATTTGTTACTGAATTATAAAACAGTAAGACATTAATATCCCACCTCACTCCAAAACATATTTCTGTTTGATCCACTTTTCAATCAGTAGAGGCATTTTTTAGGTTTAAAACCAGATGTGTATTGATAAAACGAGCGCATGCATTCTCATCGGACTGGTTTCCAGTTTGTCATATTTTAAATAGAGGAAGTTTTCTCTCTTTTAATTTACTTTGTCAGCATTTTCAATCACTCTGCTTGTGTTTGCGTTTCCTGTTGGTTAATCTGTTGTGAGCTGTTTTCAGTTTATTTTGTGTCCTGTGTTGTCACAAAAGTGTTGAAATAAACTAATAAAAGCCAGATTAAAAAACATTTCTGTGCATCTGTGTTTGTCCTTTTCTGTTTTTCATTGTGCTTCAGAAAATAAATAAATAAACTTATAACATCTCCTCACGTCACTTCATCAATCCTCTCATGCATTTAGTGTCAAACCCTGTAGTCCATCACTAAATTAAAACATATGTACATCACTAACATCATAAATCTGTCTAATCTGTATTACAAGTGTGTTTAAACATAATTTCACTGATGGTTTCTGTTGCTTTTTTCCAGAGGAAGGATATGTGAAAATGTACTTGAAGGGTCGTCCTGTTACCATGTTCATGCCCAAAGATGAAGTGGAGAGCTACTGTCTGGAGTCCAGAGGTGATCTGCCTAACAACAAACTCAAACTGGACTGGGTGTATCCTTTTACCTGCAGCTTGGTTCGGATACAGAACTCGAGTCTGTTGGGTGGATTTCTGCAGAAATCATTAAAAATCACTATGTGTGGAAAATGATTTTGTGAAGAAGGTGTGAGAGGAAGCTGAACGCGTTTCTCCTGTTTGTCAGAGTCGATCTGTTCAAAAGCTCCTCGCTCTGCAGCCTGGAGTCTAAAATAACCTCCAAACAGCTGGAAGGGCTGATGGCGCAAGCAGTCAGCAGCTCCTCTTGTGCTGTTTTATTTTTATTTTCCTTCATTTGTGGGTGACTTGTTAAAATTTTCTTGCTCAAAAATGAATGAATGTGGCATGTTGTTCTGGCTGCTTGAGATAAAAATGGAAAAGAACCACAAGGCAGATTCGATCTGAGGAGACATGCACAAACACACAAATACATTCAGGTTGCTCTTTTTTAATCATCGTTCAACCTGTTTTGTTTTTTTTGACATTTTACCTTTGATGCTTGATCTGAAAAACTGTGAAAAACGTAACTTTTATACCTTGACCTGATGCTCAGTTACGGTTACCGTGGGCGAGATTGTCGCTCCAATCTTTACCTGCTTCCTACTGGAGAGACTGTGTATTTCATCGCCTCTGTGGTCGTCTTATTTAATGTGGACGAGCAGCTGCAGAGACATTACACCGGACACACAGACGACATCAAATGGTGAGAAAATAAATCACATTTATGATGCATTATGCTTTTTTTCTCTTAAAGTCAAAATGTTTTACACCTCCTGTACGACGGTTTGTTTGTTACTTCTTCACCAGCCTCGCCGTCCATCCTGATAAAATTACCATAGCAACCGGACAGGTAGCAGGTACCTCATCAGATGGAAAAGTAAGTGAGATCTTTCCCTTTTTTTCCGCTTAGAGACTTTTTGACAAACTGATTTAGATGTTTCTGAACTTTACAGTCAATTACTGATGATTTCCCTCTTTTGGTGTCTCATGTTTGTGCATCGTTTTTCCTGGCAGCAGCTGGCTCCTCATGTCCGTGTCTGGGACTCCGTCAGCCTCAACACTCTCCACATTCTGGGTTCAGGTTTCTTTGATCGAGGACTCGTTTGCCTGGCTTTCTCCAAATCGGTATAGGAAAAGATCATTACTGTGCTGTTGCCGGGTTTTTGCCTTTTCTTGTGTTTTTAAAGACTATTTTTTTACATGTTAGAATGGAGGAAATACTCTTTGCGTTGTTGATGACTCCAATGATCATGTCCTTTCTGTGTGGGACTGGCAGAGAGAGGACAGAATAGCTGAAACTAAAGTATGTGCACCCTAACACATTTATATTCATCTACTCTACTGTCATTTTGCTGAACTTACTTTATGTGTTTGTTCAGTGCTCCAATGAGTCAGTGTTTGCTGCAGACTTCCACCCGACTGACAGTAACATTGTAGTGACTTGTGGCAAGTCTCATCTCTATTTTTGGACTTTAGAGAAAGGAGGAACATTGATGAAGAAACAAGGACTGTTTGAGGTAAACAGTTAATAATAGTAACAAGCTCACAGCACACAAAGAAATATGTTTTATTGTGTAAAACAATCAAAAAACACTTGTTCTTGTGTTTGTTACAGAAACAAGGGAAGCCCAAGTTTGTGTTGTGTGTGACCTTCGCAGAAAATGGTGACGCCATCACTGGAGACTCGAGCGGAAATATCCTGGTGTGGGGAAAAGGTAACTGGAAGTTCTTGTTTTAATCAGAAACTATCTTGACGGAAACATTTAAAAAAAAAACAAGAGAAAAATAATTCTGTTTTGTGTGATAACAAGCTCAAAGATTTTTCATGGAGTTGATCTAAAAATAAAGCTGGATCTCGTCATCAGATCTTTAATTATCTATTGATCACCCTTCTGTTCGCCTGTCTTCCTGTTTCTTAATCTACCTCCCTAAAGCTGTCAGCCTTTATGTTCATCTGTCTCTGACTGAGCCTTTTCATCCGTCTCATCCCATCTCTGTCGTACAGGCACTAATCGCATCAGCCATGTCATCCAGGGAGCCCACGAGGGCAGCATCTTTGCAGTGAGCATGCTGAGGAATGGCACGCTGGTGTCGGGAGGGAAGGACCGCAGACTCATCACGTGGGACAGCAGCTACCAGCAGATACAAACAGTGGAGGTGAAAAACCAAAATCAAGGCCATAAATCAAACATGATTTGAAGGATATGATCCATTAAACAGGCTGTTAGATCTCCACAGCCTCTTTATTCATTGTTAGAATTTAAAAAAATTATAATAAGCACAAATTATGTGGAAATCTCTCACATAGACTATAAGATCTAAATAGATCTGAGTCTGTTTAGTGTAGCTCTCAGGAAAAAATAATTTATATGAGAGAAAGAAAATGTGTGTAAAATGAGACTTTAGATATGTTTCATTTAAAGCACGATGGAGGGATCATTATGGTTTGAGGTTGATTCATTTGGGTGAAATTTAATAAATCAGAACTGTAAATCAGACTGTTAAAGTTACATCAGAAACGTTTCTTTACTTTACTGACGCATCAGTTTTTAAAACAGCAATAGCAATGATCCTTAACACTAAAATATTCATTTTTAAATCTGGTTCTTATGTTTAAGTATCACACTTTCCTCTGCAGGAATGGCAACATTTTGTAAACAGTCATATTTATTTCAATTCTGTTCTAAATCTCAATTTTGTTCCTGTTTTCTGAGCCAGAAATCCCACTGCTGCAGACTGTGTATCTCAATGATGCATTAATAAATAAATATTACAGAAGCAGCAGTGGATTTGAATTTTTAGTGAGCTTCATGGATATTTATTGCAACAATGCTTGTGATTTATTTATGACTGATGTGCTATTAAAACCACACCGTGCAGTGAAATGTTAGCTGGTGTTTCATGTTGGATTCTAGTTAAAAAGCTGCTTTGTGGGATTTTTTTTCCTTTTTGCAGGTGCCTGAATTATTTGGTCCCATCCGAACCATAGCAGAAGGCCGAGGGGAGGCTGTGCTCATCGGGACCACCAAGAACTTTGTTTTACAAGGCAGTTTGGATGGAGAGTTCATGCCCATCACACAGGTAAATGGGAAAATCTGGAGGTCACACCTAAATTTGCTTTATTTTTATTGTTATCTAATGTAAAATCTCCTCTCAGGGTCACACTGATGAGTTGTGGGGTCTGGCTGTTCATCCCTGCAAGTCTCAGTTCCTGACCTGCGGATATGACCGGCAGGTCTGTCTGTGGGACTCAAACACTCATCAGCTCATCTGGACTAAATGTTTGGAGGTAAAATTAACCAACACTGCCCCCTGGGGTCATGTATGAGAAATTACACCTCATCAAATCACGTCTAATTGATTTTAAAGTGAGAGAAATAAGATTTGCACAACTACCAAATGTAAATATTTATTTCCAATCATTAGTTTTTCATATAAAACTGATTAATCTGTCTGATTGTTTTGCACAGGATACAGCCCAATCAGCAGGTTTCCACCCATCAGGAGCTGTTGTTGCCATAGGAACCCAAACTGGCCGGTACATATACATCAATAAAAAACATTCAATGGCTCATTACTTTGGAAAAGTAGTTGTCAAAGATTTGTATTAACCTGACATGTGATCCTGCAGATGGCTGGTCCTTGACACCGAGTCTAAGGATCTAGTCACCGTACACACAGATGGGAATGAACAGCTGTCTGTTATGCGCTACGGGCCAGGTGAGTTAGTTACTGCTGACAGTGTGGTTCACCTGAGCCTTTTTCTAGTTTCCTTTCAATGTCTGGTAACACTGAATGTAAACACAGCTGTTTAACAATAAGAGGAGCAGCAGCAGTTAAAGAATAATGTTGTTTCTATATTCTGTCTTCTTTAGATGGTAACTTCTTGGCTATCGGATCCCACGACAACTACATCTATGTCTACGCCGTGGCGGAAAACGGGAGGAAATACAGCCGAGTTGGGAAGTGTTCTGTGAGGATCTTTATTTTGTTACTATCACTGTCTGTTTGCATTGTGTTTATACAGCAGTGATGCACCTCCAGGTCACTGCAGCAGCATTTTCAGACTCTTTTCTGTTTTATTATAATTCACTGGAAACACTGTAAAATCTGAGGTAAATTTTGTTTTTCTACTAAAGGAAACGCCTCTAATTTTTGTTTATTTCTACTTTTCAACAGGGTCACTCCAGTTTCATCACTCATTTGGACTGGTCAGTGGACTCCCAGTACCTGGTGTCAAATTCAGGAGACTATGAGATACTGTACTGTAAGTGTGGCTGCCGTTCTCATAGTGCTGGCTGGTTTTTATTAGACTAACGTTATAGATTAACTCATTAAATACCGTCCTGCTGCGTCACCTCTTTTTTCTTGTCCTTAGGGATCCCATCAGTGTGTAAGCAGGTGGTCAGCGTAGAGACCACCAGAGATATTGAGTGGGACACCTACACCTGCACTCTGGGCTTCCAAGTTTTTGGTAAGTGAGTTCTCAGCTCCTTTCCCTCATTTTCTGTTTGTTTGTGCTAAAACGAATGTGTCTGCTGTTTCTCAGGCCTGTGGCCCGACGGCTCAGACGGCACTGACATCAACGCAGCATGCAGGTCCAATGACAAGAACCTCCTGGCAACTGGAGACGACTTTGGGAAGGTCCATCTCTTCTCATACCCCTGTTCACAGTTCAGAGTAAGATACATGCTGAAAATAAAAAGATTTAGTTATCTGTTTTAAATGTAAACAGCAGTTTAACTGTGTTTTTATTTCCCCTTTAGTCTCCCAGCCATGTTTACAGTGGCCACAGCAGTCATGTGACCAATGTGACCTTCCTGTTTGACGACAGCTACCTGGTGTCGACTGGTGGGAAGGACATGAGCGTCATGCAGTGGAGGATAGTCTGAGTGAACAGAAACTGAAACCCCAGCAGAAGCAAACTGTATCTGAACGGCACTGAAATGAACCAAACGGTAGCAGATCTGAAGAACCTGAAGTGACTGGAGGGTTCTGCTCAGCAGCTGCTTGAACTACAGAAATACTCCCTTTTTTCTATTCTCATCCTTCACACTACATGTACAACCCCCTCCCCCCCCTCTCAAGTTTTAGCCTCGTCACTAATGACACAAGACAAAAAAAGTCCAACCAAACAGAACCAAAGTCTCTGACTTTATGGCTGCACTTGTACCGTTTGGGTTCCTTCTACTGATACTGGATCCAGACTGACGGAGAACAAAGAACACTGCAAAAAAAAAAAAAGAAGAAGAAAACAAACTGAAGCAAGGGGATTTTTCTAATTGTTAAACTTTCTTTGATTTTGTATTTAACAACTCAGGAAACGCCCTCCCTAATCTAAACATATCAGGAAAAAACTTCCCCCAAAAAATATTCAGAGGCATAAATGAAGGCGAGTATTAGACTTGTTTGTTGGTTGATCGTTCCTGATCTGTTTTTGTCAGATTTTATGTGTAAAAACTGCTAAAGTTGAAGAATATCATAAGTTACAGTAATCCAGGTTTCCACAATGAGCCCCTGTCATGTGGGAAATGAATCTGGAGGCCTTTTAAATGATATTATTATGACATATGATTTGAAGCACATGTTCTGCTTATTTATGCTTCAGACTCTTAAAAAGAAACAAACTCTCCTTTTTATTTATTGATTATAAATCAAATCATTCACTGCCACTTCATTTTTCCTTCAGATTTTCTCCCTGTTTCGTCTCGGACGAGTTAAATGTTCCCAGAAACATGAAAAAAATCTGAACATAATGCGCAAATATTTGGAAACTGTTTCAGATGAACCAGATCTTGAACGTCTGTTTGATTTTTATTCATTTTTGTGTCAAAACCAAGTAAATGATGAACTTTTTCAGACTTTTTTCTTGTTTCTAAGTTTACGAAGAGGAAGGATGAGACCGTTGCACTGTAACCGTCTGACCTGCGGTGTCATGATACTGAACTGAACCCTCTCTCTCTCTCTCTCTGTAATGCACTACTTCCAAATGACGAACATCCAACAGGTCTAATACTGTTCAGCACTAGATGGACCTGCTCATTATTCAGTATTAGGAAACAGTTCAGACTCGAATTTTAGTTTATCAAAAACATTTAGAGTAAATCTGATGTGTTTCAAGATGTTTGATGAGAGCTGTGAAGATTTTGGGATGAGTGTCACTGTTGCTGTTATTAAAGTTTTTGTTTTTTAATTAGTATAACCACAAAAATCTTCCAACAACAAAGATTTAAACTTGACTTAAAGTAAATGAAAATCTGAAAATCGTTTATTGTGTCTTTTTTATTCCCACACTGTGTGTTTTGTATGTTTGTTTGTTTGAAAGCTTTTTATTTTGGTGTGGGAGCCTTGAGGTATAGCATCACAACACTACTGTAGAAATTATAACAAATAAATTTAACAAACTCGTTTATAAAAATCATTGGGTACAGCATAAAATTATAATTATAATTATAAAAAGTTTGAAGCATTATTTTGTCATTGTTTTCTGATTAACTTTATTCTTAAAGGGTCTTTCCAGCTTTTTTGTTGAGTGTAATGTTTTTTTCTGTTTTGATGTGATTTTTTGGTTTGTCCTGTTTTGGGTGAATGTGTCAGCATAACAATCAGTCACCAATCTGAACAATAGCTGCTGTTTAGTTACTAATTTTACAGCATGAACATGGTGCAACATAAACACCAGCCAGTCAGTCTGGAGGGTGGAGCTGAGGGTCTGATTGTGCGCGTCTTGGCCGCAGGTTGGCAGCCTTGAGCCGGTCATGTTCCTCCTCCTCCTCCTTCTTCACGCACCGTATTAGCATTTTCTCCCAAATCTCTCTGCCTCACCAAAACACACCGAATGGGAAGAAAATATGGCGTGAAGGAGGCGGCTGCCGAACACCAGCGATCCCCGTCCGACACCGATCTGAACATGGACTCACGGAGCCGCAGCTGCAGCGCGTCTGGACACCAGAGACAGCCGAGCACAAAGAAGCGGCAGGAAGAAAACGCTTAACGACTCATCATCATCATCATCATCATCCTCCTGCAGACTGATTCCATCGCTTAGAATAAACTGAAAGGAGGTTGGAGGACTGATCCGAACCACCCAGAGTGATTATTCATCGAACTAATAAACCGATCAGCCTCCTCGGTTCCATCATCTCCAGCTGAATAAAGGAGGAGAAAGGAAAATGAGGTAAGCTGCGGCCACGCGCTCCGTTTGACGAGTCATGACAGATGCGCACCGACACGCTCTCTGCTCTGCCTTCACACTGCATCCACACATATGACTAGAACATGTCAGTACAGCAGATTTAACACTCCACAGCTCATTTTATCCCCATATAGAGGGAGTATTTAAAAAAATCCAGCGGCCCACACCCCCACACCCACACCCAGCCATCCGGCCGACCACCCGGCCTTAGCTCCGTTTGTCCGGCCTTTTTGCTGTCCCCTGACTTATTTTAGGGTTTCCTGCCCATTTCTCCTTTTCATTGTCCCCATCGGAACCGCCCAGTGTATTGAAAGCCGGCTTCAAGCCAGAATACGTTACCATGGAAACGACAGCACCATAAGTGTGGATGGTGACATAAAAAAAGGCATGTCTGTCTAAATATGACCGATACACCGCCATATGTGTGCTTCTGCGGGGGGTGAGGGGTGGGATAGGATAAGTGAGGGTGCTGGAGGAGGGGGGTGTTTATTCTAGTGGTTGCCAGGCAGGTTACCAGACCACCCACCCCCCCTACTCAACACACAAACACCCCTCCATGATGAATCTATATGCATTCAGACTGTAGGTTATCTCTAATGTAAACATGTTTCTTTGTCCCTCTCTGAGTTTCTGAGTGTCATTTTCAACATTTCTCAGTTTGCACTCAGTCTCAAACCCTTTTCATTATTATTATCTGTATTTTCTTTTATGCAACAGTCCTTTTATGGACAGACTCCTTCACGTTGCCATAGCTGCAGCCTGCACAATTCTGTTTTACAGCTTCAGATTTATTTTGACAGCTCTCCTCAGACACAGTCCAACCTCTTCACTCTGCCTTACTCCAGCTAGTTTGACTGGCTGTTCAGAAACACTGTTCTCCTCTGCAGCTGAGACAAAACATGCAAAAACTAAAAAAAGAGAGAGAAAGTGAACAACGTTTCCATCAAATCTAAATAGTTCACATCTATTCTGCAACATTATACAAGTCAAGACCGGTAGCTAATTTTCTTTTTATTAGCCTCATGTTGTACCATCCAGCTGGATGAAAATGTCGTTTCCTCTCTTTCTGTAAAGCTCAGCTCCTTGTGTCCCGTCCTGTGTTTATTTTTGCCAGAAGCAGATCTGTTCTTTGACTCAAGCCCAGAAGGGAAGTCTTAAATCTCCACCAAGAAGCTACAAGGCGACCTTCTTTTGCAGAGTATAAGACACTTATTATTTCTTTCAGCGTGGCTGCTTGCATTGCAGCATTTGTGTCTGGGTCCATAAGCACTTACCACATCTGTGCACGTGCACATTAACAGTGTGTGTATTTTTAGTCCTTTGACAGTAGTGCGCCTCTGCTGTCAAACCCAATGCAGTCATTTAGTTGGATGGTAATGGCTGCTTTTGGATATGTGTGTTTGTGTGTGTGAGAGAGAAAGAGTCCGAGTTTATTGGAAGAGCTGAAACAACGAGGCGTCTGTCCTGTGAAATTATTCCAGCGTGATTTCTGAAGCGCTTGTTGTGGTGACTCATTGTTGTAAAGGTAGGGAGTGAGTGAGCCGAGGCACTGGAAGGTATAACACTGCAGACTGCTGCTGATGCCCTCTGAACTGATCTCAGAACAGCCCACTCGAGCAAGCATCACTGTAGCTGCAATGCTTTGTCATCCAGGTTCTTACTGGAATCTGTTAATTTTTTTATTTTTTTCAGTCTAATCCTTTATAAAACCACATGATAAATCTGTTCTTTGACATGAAGAACACAGACCCTGTGAGCTTTCCACTTCTTTTGACCCATTTTAAATACCCGTTCATCCACATTTGCATAACTACATCTTACCAAATATTTAAAGACCAATACTTTGACACAGTTTTACACAAAGAACTTTCGGAATGAAGGTTTATGAAAGTTGGAGTGAATTAAGACGTCCAAACATTCGATAGAAAGACACATTCTCGCTACAGCATGCCTGTGGGAAGTTTTTTGAGAACACATTGAGGGTTTATTTGGAGGAAGTTAAATGAAATCCATAAGTTTTGATTCAACCTACTTTCAGTTATGCACGGTAGAGGTTTAATCATGATGTGGGTGTTTACTGCTATTTCTGCAACTAGAAGCATTAAATCATGTTTCACCCAAAGTTTTGAAAACAAGGTTTGTGGTGAAAGACTTGAATTGTTTTATTAGACAAAGACCCAAAACACAAAGCCAGAAGCACCAAATAAAACTCTAAATGTCACAGAAAACCTTTGGACAGACCCAGAACATGACATTATAGAAAGAACTGCTTATTAGAAAGTTTTGAATTCATTACAATAAAGAAGATGTAGATACAAGACTAAATGTCACTGCTTAGAATTGTGTCTGGATGTTTCTTGTTTTTTTCTTTGAGCCCACAAACCCTGCTAATCTTGTCAGTTGCTCTTTGTTTGTTCCTTACACCTCGGCTTGTTGTAGCAAAGCAGCTTAATGCTCTACGTTTGCTTCAGACAGATGGACCCCTGGCTGAGGATAAACCTGAGGAAGCCTCTCTTATTACAGTAGAAACAGTAAAATAGTTGTTTTAAGAAATATAGAACTAACCATTAAGTGTTCAGATGGAAAACTAGATTTATTTGCGCAAACATCTTGATGTTTTGTTCCTTTTCCTGCTACATATATATATAATGCATCTATTTTCGGAACATTTTATGCTGTAGAAAAGCAGAAACCCTAAAAGATTACCATGTAATTATTCTGTGGAAAAGGTTTCTTGGAGGTTTGAAAGATGGTGGTCCAATCCTTGAAGCAGAGAGAGATGACTGGTCTGGGGTGATCACATGTTCTTCTCGGCTCTCTCTCTTCTTGTATTTCGTCCTCGGTTGCAACACTTTTCATCTCCCTCTCCGGGTCGTTCCCTCCTACTCTCTCTCTCTCTCTCTCTGTGTGTGTCACAAGCTTTGCTGGTGATTTTTTTAAATAAACTTTTTTTAGAGGATGTGAAGAAGGGAAAGAGTGAGTGTGCTGCAGCACCATTAGACAACATGTGCAGCGCTCTGTCTTCTCAGACTGACACTTCCCCCTCTCCTCCATAATCTTTCCCTCTATATCTCCTCTCATCCTGCGCTCGAGGACGGCGTTGTCTCCTCCAGTAACATGTATTCTCTGGATGATTTCGGGTAAGGCCATATTACTCGTCATCTCCACTCCCCGTTACTTTTTCGGTGCTTTTAGAGTCATGTGAGTGAAACTCTGATTGATTATGGAATGTGTGGTAATGTTGCTGCTTCTCTGCTCTTGAGTGTTTCTTTTTAAAGCCTGGCTCGGCTTTCAAACCACATAATCTGTTTCCTTCTTGCACAGGCATTTGTTGGATTGTTCGTCTGAATTCGACTCTGCTTTTCTGATTGTTGTCAGTGATTTTCAATCTTTACGTGCAGCTAAAAAAAATCTCGCTGATTTTGTCTTTATTTCCACCTCTGATTTGTGTTTTCTTTGTTCGAAGGGGTTTAATTTTGATTGGATTCCGTGTTTTTTTTTTTTGCCGCCTGTCAGCAGCTCATGCTCACTCACAGTAATGATCTGACTCATGTATGTGTAAGTAAGAAAGAAAGGACAAAACAAAAGATAGAGAACCCTGATGTAGGATGGCAGAGTGAGTGGGACTATCAAAAGCCAGATGATGTTCAGACAGAGAGGTCTGTGCATAATATGGCTTTGGCAGATTACAGCAGGTCATGGTGATTTGTTTCAGCTCAAATACAGATGTGCAGCAGAGTAGGGGTGGAAGGGATAACATCAGCTGTTTAGACCTGACCGCATGAACTCTTTTAATCTACTGCAAAGAGCAGAACATCACATCTCTCAGCGTTTGGTCACTATTTATTAAATCATAGGTTATAATATAACAAAAAATGTCCTGATATTTCAGATGCACATCCTGATGAATTAAAGTGAAATAGAACGTGTTTTAGACGTGTATTTCCCTCTGAGCTGAAGTGTCGGGTCCCTTTAAGGATCAAGATTAGTGACTCAGTGAGAACAAAAGGTAGACTGAGGAAGAGGAGGAGTCTTGTATCCACGAAGTTTAACCGGGGGCTTACTGGCTTTTAAAGTGTTACGTCATAAATAAGTAATTTTATTGGAAAGATTCAATGTCCTGATTGCATTTATGTTAAATTTTTAAATCTTATTTCATTTTTAGAGATATTTAATGATCAAATATTTTATTACATTTTCTAAGAACGTGATGGTGGATGAAAAATTCTCATCCAACTCACGCAAACACTTTAAATCAAATCAAATCACTTTTATTGTCACATCACATGACTGGTACGCTGGTACTGTACATGTGAGTGAAATTCTTATGTGCAAGCTTTACAAGCAACAGTGGTGTACAATACAAGAAATAAGGAAATATTTAAAGAATAAAAAATATTAGAAAAATGTGCAATGAATGGTATGGATATATATACAAAGTATAGGAGTGAATTAACATTAGTATATGAATATATGAATACCAATATATATACAGTATATATACACTCACCGGCCACTTTATTAGGTACACCATGCTAGTAACGGGTTGGACCCCCTTTTGCCTTCAGAACTGCCTCAATTCTTTGTGGCATAGATTCAACAAGGTGCTGGAAGCATTCCTCAGAGAGTTTGGTCCATATTGACATGATGACATCACACAGTTGGCGCAGATTTGTCGGCTGCACATCCATGATGCGAATCTCTCGTTCCACCACATCCCAAAGATGCTCTATTGGATTGAGATCTGGTGACTGTGGAGGTCATTTGAGTACAGTGAACTCATTGTCATGTTCAAGAAACCAGTCCGAGATGATTCCAGCTTTATGACATGGCGCATTATCCTGCTGAAAGTAGCCATCAGAAGTTGGGTACATTGTGGTCATAAAGGGATGGACATGGTCAGCAACAATACTCAGGTAGGCTGTGGCGTTGTAACGATGCTCAATTGGTACCAAGGGGCCCAAAGAGTGCCAAGAAAATATTCCCCACACCATTACACCACCACCACCAGCCTGAACCGTTGATACAAGGCAGGATGGATCCATGCTTTCATGTTGTTGACGCCAAATTCTGACCCTACCATCCGAATGTCGCAGCAGAAATCGAGACTCATCAGACCAGGCAACGTTTTTCCAATCTTCTATTGTCCAATTTCGATGAGCTTGTGCAAATTGTAGCCTCAGTTTCCTGTTCTTAGCTGAAAGGAGTGGCACCCGGCGTGGTCTTCTGCTGCTGTAGCCCATCTGCCTCAAAGTTTGACGTACTGTGCGTTCAGAGATGCTCTTCTGCCTACCTTGGTTGTAACGAGTGGTTATTTGAGTCACTGTTGCCTTTCTATCAGCTCGAACCAGTCTGGCCATTCTCCTCTGACCTCTGGCATCAACAAGGCATTTCCGCCCACAGAACTGCCGCTCACTGGATATTTTTTCTTTTTCGGACCATTCTCTGTAAACCCTAGAGATGGTTGTGCGTGAAAATCCCAGTAGATCAGCAGTTTCTGAAATACTCAGACCAGCCATTCTGGCACCAACAACCATGCCACGTTCAAAGTCACTCAAATCACCTTTCTTCCCCATACTGATGCTCGGTTTGAACTGCAGGAGATTGTCTCGACCATGTGTACATGCCTAAATGCACTGAGTTGCCGCCATGTGATTGGCTGATTAGAAATTAAGTGTTAACGAGCAGTTGGACAGGTGTACCTAATAAAGTGGCCGGTGAGTGTATATATATATATATATATATATATATATATATATATATATATATATATATATATATATAACATATACATAAAGTCTGCAGATGAGTATTGTGAAAATATATACAGAAGGTCAGACTTTGTAGTAAACTCTCATAAAACTGGATGTCGCTGGACTGTTTTCTTATTTTCTGTAACAGTTCATCATGTTTTACACATCTGGAGAATGTATCCTCCTGTTTGTGGGAAAACAATCTGAATAATGTTGATAATTGTTGATTATCCTAAATGCTAACATTGATATGCTCATATTTACCCACACTGTTCATGCAGGAGAGTGAAGAGCCAGAGGGAAACCTGTTGTTGTGAAGTGATGATGATGAAGGGTTGCAGCCCAGAAATATCTTAAAAACAGCCTTTCATTCAATTCTGTTAGGAGGAAAATAACCTGCCATCCACTTTAGTTAGAAACATGTTCGTATTTTGTCTGTAGAAACTTATCAGTGCTTCATGAAAGAGAGTGAACAGTTTGAATCGGGTCGGTTCTGATTCCCTGGCAGCTGGTGATCTTCATGATCTACAAACCTCCTCGTCTCTGACTGAGCAACAGTGTCAGACACTCTGTAGATGTTAATGGATAATTAACAACCCCCCCCCTCCAGCTGATGTGGGTTGTATTGGTGTATATTTACCCCCTCAGAGGACGAGTGCTTCCTAATCAATAGTAGTTTACCACAGAATGGAAAGCTCAATGTTTAAAACTGGGTGACAGCAGCAGGGTAGTTAAAGGGGGTGGGGGAGGTTACAACAAAAATCAGTATGACACCCCTAAAACAATCAGAAATGGCGCCATGTGTGGCTTGTGGAGGGGGGCGGGGCTTTGAGGGATATGAGGTAATCTCCCCCGGGTAACAATATGACAATAGCTCTGAGGATCAGTGACACACACACACACACACACACACGAGCCCTCATCAGTGATGCAGAACAACAACTGGCTGGTCAGTGACATCATCGCTGCCCGTCTGTCAGTCACTCATCTCTTTGTTGTTGAAAGGATGGATTATTAGTCTCACTGCAGTAGAAGAATTCAGAATGATGGGATGGTTCTAATCTCAGTTCTTCATGTTTTTTCATGTAATTATCAAGTTCTTGAATGTATTTTATATTACATTCATTCAGCTGCTTCTTATTGGTTGTAATTTAAAGATGATAGCGCTGCACCAACGAGAGTTTTTGCTGTAGATTGTTTTTTTTTTTTTCCTGTTTACCAAAAATGGACATACATCGGGTCCAAGTCCTGCGCTACTGCCTTCCTCAGAGTGTGAGTGACTCAGGACTGTTTTACAGCCACATCGCTGCCAGGTTTGTGCTGATACTTCTGACTGTTTATACAAGCTCTGTCAGTAAATGTCAGAGTTGAGTGCAGTAAAATGTCACGTAAGAAAGGAAGAGCAAATTCACAGTTTTTGGACTGGACATGGTTTGATTTCAGAGTGCGTATATTCAGCGGGTAAAGATGGATAAATCTGTATTTTAAGCAGAGCTATAGTTCAAATCTGTAATCCTAATCTGCTCTCAACAAACTGTTGTATAGAAGCAGAACTAGTTACTGTGTGCGTGTCACTGCAGATAAAAAGAACGCTTTGCTTCTGTTTTTACTGTAGAAGTTTACTGCCGAGGTGTCCGATGTTTGAACTCTGATTTAGTTTCTGTGGTGGATCTTTACAGTGAAACTCTTAGAGATGCAGCTTCTCACAGAGCATCTCTGAAGAGCAGGACTCTTTAAGGCCCTCATACATTTTTAATTCACACATGTATTAAACACAGTTTGGCTTCTGGCTGAGACAGCAGCCTTTCAGACCCCCCCTTCCCCCTTCCCCCTTCCCCCTTCCCCCATGCTTTCTGCTGGCAGAGTGCAAGATAGAGGGAGGAAATAAAGGAAATGAGGTTACTGTCATCTCAGACGTGAATTGGAAGGATCAAGCAGTTCTGTTGGAAGTCTTGTTTTCACAAAGAACTTGTGGAATTGAATCAGAGTCTTGATTTATATTTTAAAATTTGATTTTAATCAAATATAAGAACCTTCCTGGCTGTTTTATTCTAAATATTTTCTCCTTTTTTACCTGAAACTGTAAAAATAAGCGCTAAAACCTTTTGACACAGTAAAGAATTAAAAAAAATAACAAAAAAGTCTGCATTGCACCACAGAATATATCATTTATTGTTACTATGTACTGATATTTTACCATGTTGTGTTTTTAATTTCTGCATTAAATGAACTGAACTGTACTGAATCATGCATATTCAGTTTTTACATCCACTACACTCAATCTCATATGCAAGTTTATACTAAATGTAGATTGGGAACTAGTTGCGCATGTTTGTATTAGGTGTAATAACATAGTAACATTGATTCATCATGTCAGATTTTACCTTTTGCTCAAAACAACTGGAACATTCAGCTGCGACCACGTTAATGTGGTTTGCATTAACTCCATTAAAAGCATCAAGTCTCTTTCAGGCATTTGGGGCTTAACTGTGGTCCATTCAGTTGTATTCCAGTTTATAGATTAAAAGGGGAAACCAGAGGTTAGATAAACACACTGTTTGAGATGAATCTTCTCGGTGTCATTTATAATAACTTTAGTTGTGAGTGGAACTTCGATGCATTAGTGGACGAATCTTTTTAATCCCTGTTACTTTAGAAAAAGTAAATCCTGTTTTCCAGCAATGATGCTCACGTGAAATGCTCGTGATCATGTTTAGAATAGAAATAGGAACACAGTACTGGGAGTGTAGTGATGCATATCTGCAGGTGTGTAATGTGTAGCTCTACTTCTAGTTTACTGTAAATAACTAAAGACTCAATGTGACTCTTTGTGTAAAAAAAAAAAAAGCTTCTGAAACATTTCACAACATGATTAATAAGAACATATCAGCTCAGAACCAGACGGTACTGAGTGAGAACACTCATACAACTACAGTGCAACTCATTATTTATTATAAAAAACATAAATTTAGATGATATATTTTCTGATGTGATTATAACAGTAACAGTGGAGTGAGATTACAATCCCAAAAACTGAGATAAATTAAATATCAGAACAAATTAAAGTCGTAAAACAATCTGATGTTGCAGCTGGTTGTACAACTGGAAAAAGATTCTCCCATGAGTGAATGCTGAAGTCGCCATTTTTAGTGGGATGACTGTTGCCAGTCGCATAGAAGAAGAAGACTATTTTTTGCTGCTGCAGAGCGGAGGTCGTTTTACCAGCTCAAGTTATTTTCTTCACCTGACATCATATGAAAGCAGGAGAGGAAAGTGGAAAAACAGCGATCTTTAATTACATCAGAGTCGTTAAAGATTGGATCAGTACCAGGAATTTTAAGAATGTATAAATACACAATAAAAAGACTTGATTTAATACTGATATATTCATTCAAACCAGCTAACGTGTTCTCATCTGCTCAGTTGCAGATGACCTGACTTCACACTCCTCTGTAATAAAGTTGGCTTGTGCTGTTTTTAGGTCCCAGGGCCTCTTTTTCCCTGCTCGTGCCGGTAAGCAGTACTTTCCCCCTGTGGAGCAGATTAGAGGTTTTGTACGGGAGTTAAGTCCTGGTTAAGTTAGATTTAAAACTTCAGCGAGGTAATGATCCGCCCTCCTTGGCTCTGTCTCTAATCCAACCTGTCAGTCATGCTTCTTCCTTGTGTCAGTTCTTTCCTCAGCACCCACCCAAACTCTGTGCTGTAAATAAACAGATGCACCTCCACCCAAAAACACAAAAAGTGGTGGTTTTACCCATGAAGCCCTGATGAACCCTGGAGGCTCCATCTTTGTGGTGAACACAATAATTACAGACAGCAAACTAGATCCATACGTTTCTTGTTTATTTACTAAACATTCCTCTGGATTTAAACTCTCCTTCACGCTGACTTTATGTCTCTATTAGCTGCAGCACCAACCAGGGACACATAAAAACAGCATCATTATCCCTGCCGCTGCGCCTGCCTCTCGCTGGATTCTTCCTCTCAGCTGGATTGCACTGCACAGGACGTCAGGATCATTTGTTCAGGCGTGTTAATTAAGATGAAATGAAAATGAATAATTGAATGAACGAATGAAACCGTCTCCATGCGAACGTGCACCTTCTGGGCCGACGAGTTATGTTAACAAAATTATGCATCGTGGTTTATTGTGGAGCTGAAGCACAGGAGAGGTGTTGAAGAGGACTCGGTTTGATTATGTAACGTGTCCTGATTCCTTCACAGGATTTTCACAAAGCAAAATGAGATTTAGTCTTTTTCTTATTGCGTCCAACTAATTATATCTCCCCTTTTGTTTTATTATCATATTTGCAAACTAGAAAAATTGCATGTGTGAATGCTGGTTGCTGAAAAAAATGAGTGAAATCAAACAGAAAAAGTTCAATGTAGTTTCTAAGTTGAAGAGAGCTGAAATAGTTGAAAAAGTGTTGAAAGACTTTTAATGTGTTTCAGTGGAGCTAAAGGGGTTCACAAACTTAAATACTTTTTAAAGTTTATATCAATATATAAAGGTGGAGTTTCCACCTTAGTGGAAGTTGTTAGTTGTTGCACTGCCTCCATACTAATGTATAAATTACACACTCCTAAACTCCAGATTAAAAAAAAAATGCAACTATTTACTTTAAAGTCTTTATTGAAACAAACAGCCAAGTAAAATTAGAGCACTGAAAATAAAACCAAACCCAAAAGATTAGAATTAATTCCTGGTATGAAGTTCTATTTGTAGTTATGTTTACATTTAAAGCATCTGAATGTGTGAATGCTGATTAGGGAGTCTTGCAAAGACACGTTTACGCCAAGCAGTTGCATCTGATTATGCTGAATTCCTGTGTAATTATTTTTATTAGCGTTTAGTTTTTAATAAACAGGCCGAAGGATAAAACACCAGATGAGTTTTTATTCATTCTGTCTTGTTAAGAGGAAAATTAGTAAACAGACAGACAGCTGATGATGTTGGTCATTTATATATTTGTTTTGATCATGAATTGGTGCTCTAAAGGATGTCGTTCCTTTTGAATTTGTTCCAGTGGGATGAAACAATTTCCCCAGTAATAACAGCTGATACCCATGAGGTCGCCTCGTGCAACCGTCTCCCCTCCTTCCTGCAGGAAACACGCCGTCAGGCTAAAATACACAACATCCAGGTATCAGATCATAAAGATGATGCAGCAACATAAAACTTCCATCTTTTTAAACGCTTGACTTCAGGCGCTGAGACTCCTGCTAATGGACTGATCTGTTCTTGACACACGAACCGTGTACATCAGGGATTTGCACTGGAGGAGGAGGCTGCGACGGAGACGGCACATATGTCCAGCCATGTGTGCAGGGAAGTGCTTTACTTAATTCAAAAGCCGGGGAATGTGGCCTTCTTTTTTTCCAGCTCTCGCCTCTGAGGCTTATTTGACATGAGGAAGTGCTCAGAGCAGCAGAAGCCTTCATATCCTCTCTGCTCCTCTTTTTCTCTCTGGTCTTCATTTTTTCCTTCCAGGTTGCGTTTTAGGTGAATATTATTCCACTTCCACAGAATAAAAATCTGCCTACTCAACAAAAACCAACATAAACACTGCACTAACACACAACTCAACATGCATATAATTATATTTAATGGAACTTATTTGGCCTGCAGACCTTCACATTGCATTTAGAATAGTGTTTATGTCCTGATTCACAAGCTGGTAGTTGGGAAACTATTATGCATCTTTAATAATCCAAACTAGAAAAAAATACAAAACATCAGCTGATTTAAACTTTCCGAGGGTTGAAGAGTTGTGGGTTATTTTGGTTTTATACTTTATACTGTCTTATTGGTCGTGATGTGAAATGGCGGTCGGCAAGGGTGTTTTATTTTGAAAATTTAAATTTTGAATTAATTTCTTGAGTTCTGCTCGTGTTCAGGAAGAAAAGATGTTATCATGTGTGTTACAACAGAATAGTTTCTCCAAGATTTATATTTTCTTTTAAACAAAACATCAACTCTCTTGTAGCGTCAGTTACTTTCTGTCTTCAGGTGTTTTTTTTTTTTATCTATTTTTATTTTAACAAACATCTTTGATCTTTAAAAGACGCAGTTTCTGTTTAGAACTTCAACATCAGTTGTCTTGAATGCACCATAGAATTCATTGTATCCAGTAACAATGTTTGTTGTTGTTTAGGCTTCATATTTTAGCAGTTTTTGTTTTTATAGCAGGTGAACGTTGCACAAAATGCAGAAAAACACAGTTAGCAACTAGCTAGTAAACAGAAAGTGGCTGTAGTTTTCATTTCTCCTTGATTTTTTAAGCCATAACATTATGACCATAAACTGATGAAGTTCATCTTGTGACATCAGCAGCTTAGCACATCAGCTTGATTCATCACATTATTTTAATGCCACTGATTTGAGTTTTCAGTGACCTTTTCCAGATTATGAAGCACCATCTGCTCGTCTTTCATCACAAATAAGATGTCACTGTGTTTTTGTTTTAATCTAATCACTCTGGTTCTTTCTTACTTTCTTTAAATCTATGTGGCAACTTTTTTTTTAGGCGTCTCTCATCTGCCTGTTTGTGCGTTTTCTTCTTTTCCCTGTTTGAATCTAGAACTTTGGTTCCACATTAGATTTGCAGATCTAATCTATTCAGCAATCACAGCAGAAAATCCCTGCTGCTGCTTCCTTGATTTATTCCAACACAAGATCACTTCTATTTTTACTAAAGCTGCTGAGATCTTATTAACTTTCATTCCTCTTTTTTTTTTTTTTCATTTACATTTCAAATCTGAGCAACAGAATTTTGTTCCAAACGAAGTTTATTTAGAATTTCTTTGGGAGAACTGAAACCCTGATCATCATCGCTGCGCTCGGGGGGCCTTCCAGCCCTCTGGCCCAAACTGCTCCAGAAATAAAGGTCTGTTTTTGTAAGAAGAGATGCAACCACCTCCCTTCTTCTCTCTCTCTCTGTATTCCCAGTGAGACTCTGGTGGTCCGTCAGGTCTCTGAAGTGGAGAGACGTGCATGTTGTGTGATTAGAGACTCTGTTAAACTCATTTAGAGAAGCAGGAAACATAAAGTCTGCAGCTATCCCACATTGTTTAGTATTTCCCCCTGGAGGTTCTGCAGCAGAAAGAATTTCAAATTAAAGTCTTATTGTGCTGATAATTAAGTTCCCCGAAAAAAACCGCTTAATTCATGTGAAATTTGGGCTGAAAAGGCGGTCGCGTCAGACATGATTTAAAGCAGGATTAAATATGTGTTTACAGGAAGTTGATATTTATGTCGTCTTGGATGAATTTGTCTGATTTGAATCCTTGTTTGTCCCTTGATGGTGAACATTTTCACGCAAGCTCATGTTTTTCCTCCTACTTGCAGTAAAATTAGACGTCACATGATCGTAATGTTTCTGTTCTACTTGCCAGCAGTTGTTATGCAGGGAGTGATAAATATTTTGACAGCAACTGTGTTAAAATCCATCTGTCAAACAGAAATTAAAGGCCTCTCATTTGAGGACAATGTTACGGGCTTTTAGTTTAAATCAGATTTTCTTTATAAAAACAATCATCTGTATCCAGCTGTTGAGTGTGAAACTGATTATTTTATAAAGAGTTGATTGTTTTGTAGCTTTAAAACCATCAGAGCTTTATTATTAGGTTTTTGCTTCATGGCGTCTTCCTTACTGATGACTTACATGAGGCTGTGAGGAAAGGGGAGAGTAGATAATGGCAGGTAGGGGAAAAGTAGCCTGAGAGTGAACGTGGGGGGTCTCAGGTGTCATGCTGTCGTACTCCTGCAGATCAGCACATTCAGGTAAAAGCGTCACATGATGCCCTTTCAGTTTGGCTCATGTCCTCATGGATTTTGGGACAATAGCTACAACATAAATCCTCTTTTTCACATGTCTAGAATGTTTCTTGCAGCTAACCTGCGCTGCATATTCATAAATGTTTGTTTTGTAAAGATGTTTCAGGATTTTTACTTCCTTTTCTGTTTGATCACTTGATCAAAACACGTATCAAGTAAACCATCCATCATCTCTTTAAAACCCGATGTGTTTTCATACATTCAAATGTTTGAGCAAATCTTTGTAAACTCGAGCTTTTGCATCTGTTGAGTCACCAAAGTGAGTTTTCACTAAATGATTCTCCAGCTGGCGACACGCTTTCTGATCAAACACTTGTATTTTTATCTGACTGTGTCATTATCCCGCGCTCGCGCACACACACACACACACGCCCTGCTGTGCTGATGCCTCTACACATTTCTTTATGCTGCTGCACCACAGTGAAGACCACAATATAAACTGGGATTTTCCAGGGTTGCGCTTTAGACTGAGATCCTGATTACAGATTTTAAAAATAGTAACTTTATAATCATTATCCAACAGATTCTTCCAGCAGCAGCGGGTTGTTTTTAAAGTGGTAGCTGCAAAGTGACTTCTATTTATTAGAACGTTATCAAGAGTGTTTACAGCTGTGGACCTCTGTCAGACCTTCTTGCTGTTTTTCTGATGGAACAGCTGGATTTTGAAGCAGACTTTCACTGGTTCCAGATACAATAATCCAAACAGAGGACCTGAGTATCACGTTTCAGCTCTGTGCCAAGAAAAATATCACAAACTCTGAATGAATTTACCCTGAAATCTATGTTTTTTTTGTGGCCTTTTTCTTCTACCAGTGAGCAGAGTATCTGCCAGGCGCGGGCCTCTGTCATGGTCTACGACGACGCCAGCAAGAAGTGGGTGCCCATCAAACCGGGGCAGCAGGGCTTCAGTCGCATTAACATCTACCACAACACTGCCAACAACACCTTCAGAGTGGTGGGCGTCAAACTGCAGGACCAGCAGGTGAGACGTGCAAAGAAAGGAAGAGACAGGGACGAACTGTTTTTGGAAAATAATTTAATAAATAACAATTAAATCCAGATTTTACCTGAGAACTTTCATACAATTGTTTCATGAAACCTCCATATTTTGCTATTAGCTCTTGAATTAAATTCTTCTTCTGCTGCAGCTGGTAAAGAACATCAAGTTGCAACAGCTGTTTGATTAAAGAAGCATTCAGATGATTTACATTCTCCTTTTAAAGGTAGTGATCAACTACTCCATAGTAAAAGGCCTGAAGTACAACCAGGCCACCCCGACTTTCCATCAATGGCGTGACGCTCGGCAGGTCTATGGGCTGAACTTTGCCAGTAAGGAAGAGGCCACCACCTTCTCCAACGCCATGCTGTTCGCTCTCAACGTCCTCAGCTCACCTGACAGTGGAGGTAAAAACTCATGATACATGGAGGAGATGACTGTCTACCTTTTATATCTCCAATAACAGGTGTTAAAGTTTGAATTGATGATTTAATTTCTAAATGTTTGAGTCATAAAAATGTTTTTTTTTTAAATGATAATTGGTGCTAATGTTGCCATTTCTGATCAATCTAAATCTGTTTTTAAAGAATGACAGATAGCTTTTAATTTATTTCTATTTCCTGAACAATAAATATAAATATTTTCCTGAGATAAAATGATAAAAAGAGGGTCTGCAGATCATCTGAACAGCTAAACATTCACATTTTAACAACACTGCAGAGTTTAAACCCATTGAAGTGTAATAACAACAAAACTGCACTCTACTGCACCCTGCTGGTTACTGATGTGCATTACAGCCCAACAACAAGACACTCGCTTGCTTCTTTTTTATGTAAATAAATCAAATTTTTTAATTAAATGTTTTTATTTTTATAGTTATGTTAGAATTTCTAATGGCTCAGTATATATAACTATACATTAAAGCAGGAAATGTGCATTTAGGTAAAATAACAGATTTATAATTGTATTGAGTAAATAAATTCATTAGAAATCACGCACTGTATTTGAAGCTCATCTTACTCAAACTCTTTACTAAATAGCTTCTGAGCATCTCTGGTTACAAACTACTTATATGCTCAGAGTGTGTGTGTGAAAATATCTGAGTGTTTAACTGCAGTGTCATTCCATCCCATCCTTGTGACCCCCGCTGGCTGCTAAAATATCTCTCATGGAGCCTTGATGTCGTAGCCCTACATGTTCACGGGGGAGGATTCGTGTTATTTGATGCATTTGAACCTCTATTGGAAGTGTCTCTTGAACGTGTCGATACACTGGTAGTTCTGATTGATTTAAGCTGAATTAGATTCAATATGCTGACTCCTGAGATCTCACCAGGTGATTTCAGACACGTCTCTTCAACCCTCATCATCCTCAGTAAGTGTTATGTTGTAGAGAAATATATTTAATAGTCAGTTCAGCAGAAGAAAGCAGCCAGTTCCTCATTATTTACATTATTTATCAGGAACTATTAGTTATGTATTTTCAGTTATTTCTGTTTTGCGTGTTTATTCCCTTTAATTTTTTTATTATGTGTAAATTTTTATAAAATATTCCACTTTTTTGTTTAATGTGAAATCAGTTGTCTCTTGTTGGTTTTTATTCCTTTTGAATCTTCTCTAATATCTTTCTTATAGATATTTTGCATAAAGACATGAAGATTCACAGGATGTATTTCTATTTTTATCCAGCTTATCCATGACATGACCTCACACTCGTCTTGTTATGTTTTGGATCAGCTGCGCCCTTGAAAAAGACGTGACTGCAAGAGATTTACTTGTAAGACAATATTTTTAGAGCTTTTTAAAGATTTATTTGAATTAGTGACACAGTCCGCACTGCTGTCAGTACATCATAAACCCCGTTATAACGAATGAGTTTTAGAGTAAACAGAGTCTTTTGTATGACAGAAAGGAGGAAGAGGAATTTAAAAACCTTTAATTTGGCATCAATAATTTTGTTGTTGTCATCTCTGAACTTCTCTTCTGGGAACAGTAACACTGAACTGTCAGCCAGATGGTTATGAGGAAAATACAAAATAATAATAACACAATTTAGGAAAGCAACTTTTTAGAATCTGGTTTTTTTTCTGTAGTCATGGATTCCTGGGTGTGTTTCAGGAGGATCCACACAAACACACATCCTGGTCTCCGGGGCTTCAGTAAAATGCTTACAAGTCTGATCAGGCTCTGTCGTCTCCTGGGTTTCCATCACCATGGCAACAGCCTGTGTCATGAGCATCGTGCGTGCCGTAGAAACAGACACAGTCATAAATGCTATTCAACACAACACGGGTTTCACATCTTAATCATTAACAGGAGCTGAAGAGTTAAATGGCGTTAGAATGACTGAGATCCTGTTATCAGCTAGTAGAAACAGTTTCTCCCCTCAGTGTCTTTTACTGTTGGTTATTTACTAAATAAAATGTGTAGAGCAGATAATTACCAAGAACTGAGAAAAGATTGTAGAGAGTGTCAGGAATCGAGGAATGGAAGACGCCTTCAAATCTGTAAAAAGTTCAAAACAGTTGCTTGTTTATAAAAGTTGTATTATCTGCATTTCAGTCATAGAAACAAATACTTCAGTTCTACTGCTACTAAAAGCATCACATATCCAAGTTTGATCAAATTTAGTATTAAATGCTAATAAAAAGCAAAAACAAACGTTTGATCTGGCCTGAGCTGTCGGGTTGAGGTCGGGTTGACGTGTAAAGTTTGGTGATAAATGATAATTCTTTTAAAAACCGCTCCTGACTGATGTGCGTTTGTGTAACAAAGAGCCTGTTTTTGTTGAATCTTAGATGTTTCCTTGATATTTTCCATCTTTTCAGTTGATTTGAGCCTTTTGGAGGATTCAGTTTACAGCTGAAATTCCTGTGGTCGGCAACACGCTGAATAAACTGCTGTACAAACTGCTCACAGTCACTCCAGGCCAGAGTCACAGAACCTCACATGATGCCAGCTGTTTATGCAACTTCTCTTTTCACAGCTTAACATCAGACTTTTATTATAATCCCGACTTTTCTTTTTCAGTTTCTTTCAGGTTCACACAGTGTGTGGAAAAAATGTTTAAATAAAAGCGTTGTTTATTGTTAACACACTTCTGCTGCAGATCGATTCATTTTATAAAGTTGTTTTCATTTTATTCTTTGCATCTTTCAGGTCCACTAGTTCAGCGCCAAAATGGGCCTTCTTCAGAAGAAAGTGAAGGACAGAGGAGGTATGATGAAGCAAGAAGACGTCAATAAACTAGTGCTTGAACTTATTAAACCAGAAAAAAAAAAAAGTTAATGGAGTCAGTGTGGATATATGCAGCAGGAAAATATAAATATATATTTAAAAGAGGGTTTTCAGACCCTGGAAAGTTTTTATTGTTGGTATATTTTTATCACCAAAACCTGATTGACTGTTTCTAAATATCATAAAAACCCAGTTTAAATTATTAACTTCAGTACTGATGATCATTTACCACAGAAGAGAGTGTAAAACTTCACATTAGGCTGAATTTATTCAGAGTAGTGACATCCTTGCGCTTGATAGGATGATGGAGCAACATCAGATGCAGGCGCACAAGGAGAGGGAGCGGCGGACGTCGGGATCAGGTGAGGTTCAAACAAACACGCCCACACCCCGCTATATAAACAGTCACTCTCCCTGACACACACACACACTCTCTGCTTTAAAGACCAAGATAAAATGATGACCGCATGTCACATGACCCTAACTATCCAAACATCCCAAACAAAGTATTTAATTAAAAATAATAATCTATTGATAATAAACACTCACGACAGGAGGAAACTCACATTTGCTCTGCTTTATTTTTTTTTCGTTTATCCAACCAGGCCAGTTAACGTTTGTAGGTCAGACACTCTTTACATTTCCAAAGCAAACAGGTGACCTCATCATTAATGAATACCAGAAATTCCTCAGTTCAACAGGTTTCCCTGCTGTGGTTTGTTTTAGTTTTTCCAAGTCAGTATTTCTGCTTTTTTATTTATTTATTTTGCACATATATAAATGTTCAAGTCTGATCTTTAAAGACACACACAGACTTAAACATCCTCCCTTGTCCCTGATGTTGCTGGTAATATCGGCGTCCCATTGTTCCTGCAACATGCTCTACCGCCATCTCTTTCTTCCAGCTACCGTTGGGGGGAAATGCCACATGCTTTCTGGTCATGGCTCAGTCATGTTGCATTCTGCTGCTTATTCTTTTTTATGATATGTTCAATTCTTTATTTGCTGTTGGCTTCTGTTTTTTGGGACTGCTCCTGATTTTTTCTCATCGTTATTTGCTTGAATTATTCAGTTGCTTTTCATTCTTCTCACGTTTTTCTCTTTTCTGTTTTCCTTTGTTTGTTACCCTCCTTCGTCTGCATCTCCTCTTCCTCTTCTCTGTCTTCCTCTCTCTGCCCGTCACAGTCGTTTCCACTCTCCAATATAAAGTGTCCAACCCACCCACCCACCCAGACACTCCTCCTGAGTACAGACAGTTCAGAGCTAACACATTGCCACCCTCCTACGTCCGCGTGGCCTCCTCCTCCTCCCCTCCTTCCACCACCTCTATGTCTCCCGCTCAGGAGAAAGAGGTGGGGGCTGCCAGGGACAAGGCCCAGCTCTCCTCCCAGCTCTCCACCTCGCTTGCTTCAGCCTTTTCCCCCGTCCAGACAGGTGTGAACACTCAGGGCCGACAGGTCCGTCAGATTCCCCTGTCTCCTCCCTCAGCAGCACGCCACCTTCAGCAGCAGCAACAAGACATCATGCTCCCCCCTAAACACGGCACCTGGTCTGCCTCTCACATGCATCAAATGTACCCCCAGTGCCCCCCATCCTCATCCCCTCCAGTAATGATGGCAGTGCCTGTAAAGCAAGGTTTGCCCCCTCAGCCAGTCCTCCCAGTAGCCCACCCTCTCCCCCCTGTAAGCACTAGGATGAAGCCCCCTCCTCTTGATCCTAGCGCTGTGACGGGCCCTCATCAGTACCCCCACCCTCACTCCAACGGCCAGCCAGATGACACCTACTCTCCTCATTCTCATCATCTTCCACTTACCCCGCAGTACTGCGAGGCCATCCCCCTGCCTCCTCTGATAGGTCAGACAGTCCCAGGCCCCGCCCCAAGCCACCAGCCTCAGAACCTATCCACCAATCCAATCACCTTCCTCCCTCAGCAGCATCATCAACAACAGCAGCAGCAGCAGGCGTACCACCAGCAGGCCCAGACCCCCACCACCACTTCATCCTCATCCTCATCCTCGCCCCCCTCTTACACTGCCATGTCTGACGGGGGCTCTCCCAAGAAGACCCCCTCCCCTGTTCCCCAGCAGGCCCCCATGGCCAGCAGCAGTAAGTATGAGGAGGAGAGGAGGAGGTAGTCTCTCAGCAGAGGGACGTTAGATAAGTTCAGTGTGTGTGTTTGTGTTGAGTTTGTGCATGGGAGTGTATTAGTGTTCTCACACATGCGCCACACCTTCACTGTTAGATAACATGAAAGAAATAAAAGTGTCAGCTGCAATAAATATGAACACACCCTCAGCTTAATCTCTCTCCTTCTGTCAAACAGGCAAGGTGAGACGCAGAGGACTGTGTAATCATCTTAGACAATAAATATAAAGTTCTTTGTAAGTCTTAATCCCACAAAGCCCAGAAATCCCTTTGCTTGTAAAACAAGCCTACGTTAATGTTCCATTTTAGTCCAACAGGTTGTGAAATGCTTCAGTCATGAAAGTAACATGCTGATGATCTGATCGACATACAGAATATAAATAATAAAGTTAACAAAGATTAATCACTTTGATAAATGTAACTATTTTAATAGATTCAAAAGATCTGAAAATTCAGGGATAAATATTATTATTTAGAGGGCAAATACATGAATTTGTTCAATAAAGAGGGAGTTACTGAAACTTTGGATCAATTAAATTAAAAGTATTGAGATGGTACACGAGTCTTATAACAGGCAGCTTGACAAAATCAGAAGAAAAACCTCTTCCACTAATGGATAGGCATCTATTAAAGGCTTCTAGTGGAAAATATTTTACATTTGTTAATGTTAAAAAATACAAAATAAAAGAATCTGAAACAGATTTTTACATTTTACCATTTTATTAAGTCCAAAACAGATAAACTAATCTATACAAACAACTCTCAATCCGCCCGGTGGAGAGAGAAACAGGAGGTCTTATATATGTGTTAGGTGTTTGATCTTATAAAAGATCTTCCAAGGAGTGAACATCAGCCCAATTACCCAATAACAGAGCTGTGATTTGGCCCGTCGCAGGCGGTCCTGTCTCCGCAGGTCACCCATCTATGCTCTCTGTGGCTCCTCCTCCAGCTGCAGCTCCAGCACCCATGGCTGGTCCTCCAGCTCCACCACCACCACCCGGACCACCCCCTCCAATGGCGGTACCTCCACCCATGCCCCCTCCATTGCCCACTGGTGGAGGGCCTCCCGGGGGCCCACCTGGAGTCCAACACCAACCCTCAGGACTGGCCGCTGCGCTGGCTGGAGCCAAACTACGCAAGGTTCACAGGGTGAGCTGCTTTATTTAAATCCAGCTCTTCTTGTTGTGTCACATAGAAACCCTCTCGGGTCAAAGGTCAAACCCATTTCCAATTGTCTTCTCCAGGATGAGAGCAGCCCCCCTGGATCTGGTGGTAAAAGTGACTCCAACCGGTCGAGTGGTGGCAGCGGCGGTGGTGGGGAGGGACTGATGCAGGAGATGAATGCCTTATTAGCTCGCAGGTAAAACATCCGCAGATCTTTACCAAACAAATTCATAATTGAGAAGCTTTTATTTTTATTTATATATTTTCTTCTTGGTTCTGATTTACATGTAGTTAATGTTTAAAAAGAAAGTAAGGTCTTCTATTTTTATCTAATTCAGATCTTAATTAAATTCTGTTTTTTTTCTCTTAGACGAAAAGCTTCAGAGAAACCTGATGAAGTGAGTCTGCCATCTTTAATCAGAGAAGAGTTTGAGTGTGTTTATTAAGAGCCTGTCATGTTTGTTTATGAGTCTACTTTTACGTATTATGTAAACATGTTAAAATGTCTCCTAATTTTCAGAGAAATTTTTTTCTTTTTAGAAATATTTTGTCGAGGTTTGAGAAATTTAAAATATGCTGATAATTTCAATGTTGTTTGTTTTACAGGATGATTCAAGTGGCCGGGCTGGACAACAGAATTCAACAGGTAAATAGCTAATAATGACATTATTTATGTACAATTAGGAATAAAACATGTTTGTGAGATTTGCAAATCATTGTTTTCTGTTTGTTTTTACATTTTGGAGTTGGAGTTGTACCCAATTTATTGTTATTTTTTGCTAGATGCTGTGAAGAAGCCATGGGAACGATCCAACTCTGCAGAAAAGTCCTCCCTGGTGTCCAGGTCTGCAAAGAGAGTTTCAAAATAAAACAGTTGTCGACCTCTAATCTTTGTAACTTCCAGTTGATGCACAAATCTGTAGCACATAAGAAGAAGTTAATTAGGTGAAACGGACAAAAGTAAACTTGCATTGTTATGCTTCTTTAAAACTGAACTATTTGTTTCAGAGTGAGACCGATTGGCAGCACCAGTGAAGCGGACACAGAATTCGACAGGATGAAACAGGTTTTACTTCATTTTTATCACCTGACCAAACAAGACTATATTGTCTTCTAACTACGTCTGTATTTTTAACTTACAATCAGATCTTGTTTGTTCGTTGCTGGTTAGGAAATTCTGGACGAAGTTGTACGCGAGTTGCACAAAGTGAAAGATGAAATCATTAACGGTAAGGAATACAATGCTTTTATTGTTGTAACCAGTAGAGTAACATGTTCCATCTTTGTTTACTTACAACAGATATTAGGACTCGGCCTTCATATGGTTGAGTTAGTGTGAATGGAAGCAGTTTTTTCTACTTCTTTCTTTTCTTGCAGCCATTAGACACGAAATCGGCAGGATCAGCACATCCTAATCTCATCTGAGCGTGAGGGAGGAGCTGGTGGAAGACAGAAATGCAGATGCACAGACGTGAGGACCGCGGAATGTTCTCTCAACGTTTCTGTGACCCTCGCAATGCCATGATGAAAGTTGCGGAGACGTTGTGCCAACATTTAAGTCTGCTGGACAGCACGAACGGTCAATCGAAATGGGCTTAAGAGAACAAGGATTCATGAGGAAGGAACTGAAGGATTAATGAACTTAAAAAGAGACTGAACTTAAAGTTGAAGTGAAAAGACTTTGTACTGAGTTTGGTGTTGTGGTCCTCTCTGTGCACCTAGACTCAGTCAGCCCAGTTTTGCAGCTTTTTGTTCTCTGTTAAGTCTTAAAAAGAAAATATTTTGGTTTTCTAAGTTTTTATTGTTTTGTTATTTAAAAAAAAAAACTGTGGTGATAATAATGATAATGATGTTGGTATTTTATTGATATTAGAGAAGGACAAAGGAATCTTGCACACCATTAATGTCAGCCTTTTATATTTTGTATATTTTGTTTCGTTTCTCCCTGTTTCATGATAACAAGCACAAAACGGGGCGTATTGGTGCTGCAGACCCACCTGCCCTCTGACGGCTTATCTCAAAACTTTTTTATAACCGTACTCGTTCTGGCACTCTCTCAGCTTTTCTCGCCTGAGATGCTAAAAAAACCTGTTAATGTTTTAATATCCATTAGCAGCTTCAGTTACCTCTTGCCTACTTTATCCACACAGCAAATGAGCCTCTTGTTCCAACAGTAAATAATATTAAACTCATGATTCTGCTCCATAACGCCAGCGTGATGGAGACACAGGCTACATGTGAGATTACCGAAGTTCGGGGATCATTCAGAAAACAGGCTGATGACCGTAAATGTGCCACCTGGTTTTACCTACATATGGAACAATGTATTATCTCTTAGTCATCTTATGCTTTGTGAACCTCCCTAGTATGCATGAAACCCCTCAACCCGTCTCTACAAATTTGTTTTCTATTTGGTTCAAAACAAACAATTAAAAATAAATATATATATATCAATGGTGGTACATTTATTAGAGTGGTTTGTTTCTATGAAGGTTCCCCTTTCTATGTATGAGATGCTAAAAAAGGATCATGAAATTAAAAGGTGGCGAAGTACAAATCCTACTGAGGGTTAACAGTTTGGTTTTTTTTTGTAGTAATTAATTGTTTACTGGGAGGATTTGGATCAAATCAGTTGTTGCTTTCTGTCCACTCGTAACTACTCAATGATTTAAAACTGGAAGTAAATTTATTCAAACAAAAATAAGATGTCTCGTGTCAACCATCTCACACAGGATAGACAGAAAACGTACAAATCAACTATTTATAGGAATAAAATAACGTTATATTCCATTTCATCCTTTAATTACTGTATATAATAATTTACTAATATTTGCACTTGTCACCTGTAATACAAATATCATCCACTGAGGACAGAAAACAGGATTCTCCAGCAGGAAAATACTAAAACTGTTAAAGAGGTAGAGCACTTTGAAAAGAAGCTTTTCAACTGATAAATCAGCCACAGCGGGATTAAATTGTGAAACTATAGAATAATTACAGGTCGCCTCATAATGTGGAAGTTAAAACTGTAAGGAAACATATGACTTGACCCCTCATGTCAACAAGTGAAACATTTAGCAAAAAACTAAATAAACCTTGTAATTTTTTCAGTTGTTGATTCAGTTTTTTTCTTGCTGCTGCAAGTTCTAATATATATTTTTTCATTGTAATTAGTTATTTGATGCTTAAAAACAGCAGGATTGTCTGTGGAAGAAGAGGTGGGATATGATTTCACTTTAGACATCTAGTTATTATGTATGTTGATGGATACAATTTTGGGAAAGAAACAGGAACACAATCACTAAAACAATGTTTTTTTTGTGTTATTTACTGTAATTCAGGCAAAACAGGAATGCGGTATTTCAAAAACTATTTATTAACATCAAAACTTTTCATTTTAAAAAAGTCACATGCACAGCAACACAAACTTTATGGAATATTTTATGAGAATAAAATGAAAATGTAACCAGAAAAAAAACACATTCCAGGTTGTTTTAGAAAAAAAAACAAACAAACAGCTGCTTTGAGTTACAGATGTAATCAAACTGTTTACAACACGATGCAGCTGCAGACAAGCAGAATAGAGCATCACCAAAGAAAAGACTCTTCTTACTGAAGGATAAGTTTCATAGCACATTTCCTCTTCAGCACTATTCTGCGTGATTAATGTGAAACTTTATTAGGGAACCTGAGAGGCCGTTTTTTTCTCACATTCAGAATTTTCTGAGGAAGCCTAGCTAACGCTTACAGGCAGGAAAACCTCCCTTATTCCTCATGATGATGCATGTGACCTCACCTCAACTACAGAAGTGGAAATGTTAGATTTTTATTCACTCTTCATTTCTGATGCCTTCTGGCCACAAACTAATATTATGATTAGAGCTAATATTCTGGCCATTAGTCAACATTTTTTAAACGAGGTATACAAGGAAACTACACATCCAGTGCCTGATTACTTCTTCCAAGAACTGTGTACACTTGTAACTGCAAAGAAGACATTAATTTACCACAAAGTGAGAGGGCAGGGCTGAATAAACACTGACTATCTTGACTTAAACCATGTGATTTGTCAGGAATTATTATACGATCTCTGTGGTTAGAAGATGTTCAACAACTGGAATTCACTTTTTATGAATAAATATGATCACAGCTCTATTCCTGCTTGCTCAGCTTGTACTCCCGTTTAATTCTCGCATATGGACCGATGGTGTCATCAAAGACGAAGTCCCATAGTACCCGGGTCCAGGAGGAATGCTGGGGCAGGGAGTCATAATACTCTGCTGCAATCTTTTTGACCTGCAGACAAGAAAACACAAAGAGCTGAGATAAAAAAAAAAATCAACAAATATATAAACTGTAAGAGAAATCGTTCTGGACTCAGAAATATTAATCATGAACTTGTTTGACTAGTACAGATACAGACTTGTTAAAACTTTGAACAGCATTTACATGTGAATCAGTACATAAATACCTAGAAATTTATCTGAACAACCAAGATAGACACATAAATAAGGTTGTCAGATAACGTGATGAACACTGAGTGAAAAGAGAAAGAAGTGATACTGTCTGTACTCGTTACGTTGAATCCCTGACAGACCAGAAAGGCTCATCTTCTCTTCCGTCTTAACTGTCCTCGTTCCTTAAACACGTCAACTAGCACGAGCCTTGGAAAATGACTCAGGTCCAAAGTTTATCTGTTCAGATATTAGTCATGATGTATGAATAAAACACAGGCTCACCTGAGGTAGTTTACTGCCAGGTATGCTGGGGAAGTCGTGGTGCTCCATGTGATACCCAACATTGAAGGTGATCCAATTCAGGGGTCCATAGTATGAATATGTCTCATGTCCCTTCATAAACATATAATGCTCTGCTATGAAATGTCCAGAAATGGGATGCACCCCCATACACAAAATAGATCCAGCAATGAGGTAAACAACTGGCTTAATCCCCCAGAAATAGAAAATAACAGCGTCTGCTATGACCTGAACGACTGTATTCTGGATTTCCAGCAAACCCACTGGTTTTGGATTGACCACTAGTGGCCGTAATGCATAGAATAAGGGCTGGAGGAAGAGCCAGAGGACCTTCCTCGCAGGGGTGCAAAAGAACCATCCTTCAAAGTCTGTAGGGATGTCGACATCCAGCTGGTCACCACCCAGATAGCGATGGTGGTCGATGTGGTACTTCTTGAAGGAGGCGGAGTAAGGAACCCCGATGGGAAGGTTGGCCCATATGGCAAACCAGCGGTTCCACTTTGCCAGCTTGTTGCCAAAGGCCACGTTGTGGGAGATATCATGAATGGCCAGAGTCAGGGAGTGATTAATGCAGCCTCCAAATGCATACGCCCAGAAGAAGACCCACTTCCAAGAAAGGTTGTGTACTAGGTAGCAGGCCAGGAACTGTGTGAGGACCATGCTGGAGACTACCCACTTCAGTTGGGGGTCTGGACCCATTAGGGTCTTAATCTCTGGATATTTGGCTGAGAAGAGAAAGACAATACCAGAGATTTAGACATTTTTTATGAAAGTCTGGAGGATGTAAGAAAAGAATGTGATAAAGTAAACAAACAAAAATAATAATTGGATATAATAATAGTTGTGACAGCAGTGGAAACAGCTGTTAAACTGGATTAATTTTGTGTCTTTTTCAAAAGATTTAAAAGCCCAGTGGGACATGTTATAATGTCTCCACCCTTCTCATGGGAAAATCCCACTTACAAAAGTCAAGTTTAATTAGCAGAGGTGTTGTTTTCCTGCTGAAAACAAAACGCAGAAAATCACCGGGAAACCGTTTGGGTTGCTTCACGAGTCCATGTGACATAATCCGCTCATTAGGACGTACAAGTTCAGAGATGTTACACACTGTCTAAACCTTATAGAAATTACTATGAAATGTAGAAATGTAGCATGAATAAATCAGATGACAAGTTCACCAGAAAAACTCAATGTCACAAACAAGAAAGTGTCCCAGCATAGATGAAAGATGACAATACGTGATGTGAGGAAGTCACATGCAAATCAGGACTGTCACTGTGTTTGCAGCTTTTCATTTAATGCAAATTCAGCCTGAGTCAGTCTGAAAGTTGAACCACACTAATGTGCACATTCAGTGACTTTTATGCAGCTTTAATGTCTGTCTTTTATGAGCCAAACCATCCTTTTTTGGTTAATGTTTAGCAAGAGAAAAATTCTCTGGTGCTTTACTGTAGCCTCATAATTTAGGTCAATAATTCAGCAAATGAGATTTCAACAAATCACAGTGTTTTTCCTTTATGTTCTTTATAATATAACCATATCTTCAATTTGATTATTGCATTTTATACTTTTTAATATCTCAAAAGTGCTGGCTGAGCT
This sequence comes from Pachypanchax playfairii, assembly GCA_006937955.1. Taxonomy (NCBI): domain Eukaryota; kingdom Metazoa; phylum Chordata; class Actinopteri; order Cyprinodontiformes; family Aplocheilidae; genus Pachypanchax; species Pachypanchax playfairii. Next base: position 393,276 of record SSNP01000251.1, on the reverse strand, counting down.
CACCGAAAGGGCATAAAGTTAAATAACCAAGACCTTATAATAAAAGCAGCTTAAACTGCTTAATGGCTCTGTGTGAAACATACAATGCAACCATTATTGGATTTCAACTTCACAACGTCAAAGAGACAACCTTTCATTTATCTAATTGTTAGAGAGATAATTTAAAAGCTTTCAGATTTGGATTTCAACTGGAAAGTGATTAATGTTTCAAATAAATTTATTTGTTGTATTTTTAGAAAGAAAAACCTTCTGAATGCAGAAATGTTGAACCATTATGTAAATTCAACATCTTGTGACATCACAAGACACCGAGTCGTGACAAATCTGACTTTGTCCCTTGAATGTTTGTGATTATGTAAAGTTTATGGCCTGAAAATAAATGTCCACCATGAACAAACATGTCCAATGATGTAGCACTCACTTAAAAAAACAAACACCTATCAAAATATCCTGCATGACACAATGAGGAACATTCTTCCTTTGACCTCCTCCTGCAGAGAAGACTGAGAATAATCAAAACAAAAAACACTTTTAATAATTAACAGGTCAGAGGTGTCAAAAAACACATCAAGATGCTGCTTTCACACCAGAGCAGCCACAAAACAAAGAAACAAAGCTGGGATCAGATATACATCAGTAGGTTTCCACCCTGTTAATTGAAACTTTTTATTCTAAATATGAAATTTAAATATGTGGAAAAATCAGAAATTTGACTGTTTTTTATACAAATCTGACAGGTTTAAAATATAAAAAAAATCAAAGTCTAAATGATCTGCCAACAGATCAGAAAACAGATTTTTTTTTTTTTTATTCCACCTTGGGACATCTAATCATTCTGTCACATAGATTAGCTCCTGATTTTCTGTCTTCCCTCTTTCTAAGAAAAGATTATTTTTTCTAAACAAAACGTCACCAAAAGTAAATATTGTTCCAGCCCGAGTGTTTGTTGACAGGAAGAAATATGAAATGAATGACAAAAGAAACAGCTCCTAAAAGTCAATACATAGGCCTACATCAAATAAATACATTTGCTGTGAAACTCACTTTTATTTTGTCATCTATCTTCAAAATCTTCATATATTTATCTTATATTATTGAGAATTTCGATTATTTCTAAATGTAGTTAAATCTCGTTTATAACTTGAAGAAAGATTAAAAAAACTGAAAATTGAATTTATTTTGAATGACATTTTTTATGCATCCACTGTACTGACTAGTACTACTGCACTACAACTGGTTGTAAACAGGTTTAACCGGCTGTGTTTTTTTAAAGTATAAGAAGTTCCACTATCCAACCTCAATTTTCGCGCACGTGAATTGGGAAAAGTTATCGCAGATTATCAAATGGGACTAGACATCCTTAAACTCACCCAAAATTTCTTTTCTTCTTGACGTGTGCGGCTGGTCTGTGTAGACCCATTCAAAGTCTACTCTTCCACCTGTTTTCCCCATGGTTCTCCTCTCGCAGTATGGAACAGGCACTGTCGGAGAACTATATGTGTCATCAAACCTTCGCAGTATCGGTGCACACCCACTTCGACAGGTTGCAGGCTGTTGGGTCCGCTCCGTTTATTTACATCAGCGAGGGGCGGCGTCATACCAAACGGCGTGTCCGCCCGCCTCGTGATACAAACATAGTAAAGTTGTTTGGAGTTTCGCTATTTACATAAACTTATCTTAAAAATAAATATAGCTAGTAGTACATTAATCTCCTGTTGAATTTGTTACGGTTTACCTTTCATTGTTTAATGCATCACCAAACTTTCCACTCTTATTTTTTCGTCCTCACTCCGGCTCCTACGCCGGTGAGTAAAAAAGGAGCGAACTCAAACTCAAAAGGCGTGTGATTATAAACCCCTCCCACAGGTTTATCGGGGAGGGGCAAGGTTTACTTCACCTGCTCAAGGTGTTCAACCTTGGGTGTTTTCCACTGAGGTAGCCTATATCAGTGTTAAACGACACAGGGTGATTTGTTTCACGGGTTAAATGTGCGTGTTATTCCACTCTAAATACGAACAACATGAGAAATGATTGCCGTGTTCTTCATCCCCTGTTTCATAATTACAAAGTTCTTTACACTATCAGACAGATTTTCCAAATACAAAATGCAGCTTGATATCTGCACCTGTTCAGTATTTAGTGTTGCTTAATTATTAGTTGGTTAAATAAAACATGACTCATTGTTACAGTTGGTGGCCTTGATTTGATCTGCTTTAATTGTGAAATTTACTGTCTGAGTTTTAGATTGTTGAGAAAGTAAAAGCAACACTTCAGATTTATCACGTGTGCACACATATCATTGTATGATAAATGACTGATGGAAGAAGATTAAATAAGATTATCTAATTGTCATCACAAATGGATATTTAACGTCTTCTTAGTCCAGAGGCATATTATTTATCATTTCTTGTGTGTGTGTTAAAACTGACTTTTAACTATAGTTTCTAACTCTATGCCAATAGCTAAATAAAAACACTCTTGAACTCAAGGGATGTACCCGTGTTGTGTCTGTGCGTGAAGAAAAACCTAACAAAATATTTGGAACTTAATCTTTTGGCACTCTGGCCAATGGCACAGTTCTAATGAAAACATGTTCCTAGTGAAAAATACCAAAGACAGTTGGAAAAATATAAAAGTATTTAATTACTATCCAGACTGAGACTGAAAGGTGATAAATATCTCAGGATCTGTCTCATATCTCAGATTGATTTACCCCCATTTTCTTTATTTCTATATTTCTTTAACCTCTGACAACAAAAGAAATCCTTCAGGCTCAAGTCACACAAACAGTAGCTGTGATCCAAATCACGCGAGACTTAAAAACTGGAGCACCGTGGCAACGAGATTTCCGTTGTGAAGAGTTGTTGTTGGACGGGAAGAAGGAAGGCTGCGAGTAGAGTGTTTAAAAACAGCACTTAGATTGATTTAAGGAAAACAAAACTGAACATGGCATCGGGGGACACACTGTATATAGAAACGGATGAGTCTGAGATGCCAGCAGAAATAGTTGAACTGCATGAAATTGAAGTAGAGACAATCGAGACCACAGTGGTCGGAGATGACGATGAGCACCAGCCCATGATCGCCTTGCAGCCTCTGGATGATCCCAACTCGATCCTCCCGCACCAGGAGGTGATTCTGGTGCAGACAAGAGAAGAGGTGGTGGGTGAGGAGGATTCTGAGCTACATGCTGATGATGGTTTTGAGGATCAGATCCTTATTCCTGTGCCCGCAGTGGAGGAGGACTATATCGAACAGACTCTGGTTACTGTCGCCGGCAGAAGCTCGTCAACGGGTCGAATGAAGAAAAGTGGAAGCGGGAAAAAAGGAGGCAAAAAGAGCTACATAACCGGAGGGGAAATGGGTCGAAAATGGGAACAGAAACAAGTTCAGATAAAGACTTTGGAAGGGGAGTTTTCGGTTACTATGTGGGCATCGGGTAAGTTGACAGTGCTGCCGCTTTGTTCTGTGTCGTGTGACTAGGCCCCAGCTGGCGCCTCGTCTTCCGTGAAAGTAGGGCTGTTTTGCCAACTATGTGCAACTTAAACTCAATTTGAAATGTTTTTGTTTTTATGGGAAGCCATGTTTTATGTGTCAATGGGCGCCGCCATATTTCCCCGGTCTAGAAAGTATGGCGGCCCGAAAAAATGGCGTTTATTTGGCCGACGAACATGGCGGCGGCGGTGGGAGCGAAGTGCTGGTGGCTTCGCTGGGCCGCTGTGGCGCAGTTAGCAGAGGCGGATGTGCTGCCTTCAGGAACCCCTCAGATTTCTGAGATGTCACGTTTTTAAACACTAAATACAGCAATTTTTAGTTTATCAACAATTTCGAAATGACAGCGGAAAAGGTGGAGAAGAACTCATTAGATTTTATAACGACTGTTTGTTTATATGAGCGTTATTTAGGCCTAGTTGCGTGACGGGAAATTGTGCAACTTCAAACTGACGTGTGCACATACAACGGAAAGCCTTTTGTCCTATACAAATCAAGGAATGTAAACACAACTTGTTTATTTATGGGGTAATATATTATTTTAGATTTTCTTCTCAAAACAGTAACAAAATATATGATGTAATGGCATTTCAGAGGGTTTTTACAGTTTTGTAAATTATTGTACAACAATTTGTGTTCAGACTACGTGTTATTATTTTAAAATATAATAGTCATTTAGCTATGGGTGGTATTTTTTAACAGTCTTTTATGCATAATAATAATCATGAAAATGTTTGGATGTCATTAATGGCCCAAGGAGAGTTTGGAGCAGTATGGAGTCTCAAACTGTCTCATTCTAATTCAGATGACAAGAAGGACATTGATCATGAAGAGCAGATTGTTGGAGAAAATTCTCCTCCAGATTATTCTGAATATATGACTGGGAAAAAACTTCCTCCTGGAGGCATCCCGGGCATTGACCTGTCTGATCCCAAACAGCTGGCAGAGTTTGCCCGGTAAGAATTGACTTTCATAGCAGATTTTAGTTGCCTTTAACAGTCATGTGGGTGTTTTAACTTTAGAACATATAAAAATCTTGTCATCTGCATGAGTATTATAGGTTTTGCAAACAGTTTATAATGTGATTGTTTTGATTTATGCTGCAGAATGAAGCCAAGAAAAGTAAAAGAGGACGATGCACCCAGGACGATAGCCTGTCCGCATAAAGTGAGTGTGATTTTCTGCTCTAAAAGTCTATAAAAAAGTCTCCAGCTGAAATGGTATGAATCATTAAGCTTTGTTGTGTTTTTTCTCCTCCTAAAGGGATGCACCAAAATGTTCAGGGACAACTCGGCGATGAGAAAACACTTGCACACACACGGACCTCGTGTGCACGTTTGCGCAGAGTGCGGCAAAGCTTTTGTAGAAAGCTCTAAGCTGAAAAGACATCAACTCGTGCACACAGGGGAGAAACCTTTCCAGGTGTGTTTCATAAGATTTAAAAAATGTAAAACCATGTCTTATCCTCCTAAATGTAAAAGAAAAACGTTTCTCTCTGTTTGGTTTCTGTTTCCAGTGCACATTTGAGGGATGTGGCAAGCGGTTCTCACTGGACTTTAACTTGCGCACACACGTGCGTATTCACACCGGAGACCGGCCATATGTGTGTCCGTTTGACGGCTGCAACAAAAAATTTGCTCAGTCAACCAACCTCAAGTCTCACATACTCACACACGCGAAAGCCAAAAATAACCAGTGAAATTCTTCATGAATGAACCCGGCTAAAAAAACAAGAACTGGGGCTGTGACTTTCACAATATTTTACAGTTTCTTCTCATGAAGATATTTATCTGATGGTTCCTGCACCTGAAAAAAAAAACTTATTTATACCTTAACACAACCATTTAAAAGTGTTTTGCAATATTTGTCAAATTTGCGTAGATCCTCAGCAACAACTTTCCAATTTTGTAACTTTTCCCAAAGTGTGCATATTGTACACTGTTTAATATAAGCTTTGTTGTCATGTATGTATTGATTGTTTTGTAGGTCTTCCTGGAAGAATCAAAGTTTGTTTCATTTTTCCTCCTCTATATATATATATATATATATATATATGACTCTTTTTGACGAGATTTTGTGTCATTTGCATATTTTTCCTTTTCAGCAACACAATTTCAGATTCATGTAGATAATAGCCGTGTGATCATTTTTTCCCTTTGCATTAGTATAATGATTAAAATGTTTCCCCATCACACCACAGATATGTGTGACTTGTCTCCTCACGTGTGCAACTTCTGTGAAAATATGATTTTATGTAACTGTTCGATCCTTTTATTGTAAGTAGTGACATTAGGAGATGAATTTTGGAGCTGCTGCTCCAAATAGTGACTAATAAACTCAGGTTAGCACAACATCCAGGTTCTTTATTTAAATGTATACTTTAGATAAAAAAGGGTGGAAGGACAGAGATCAGCACTTCTTTATTTACTTAAAACCCCTGTTTAGTTTTTTGTCTGCAGGTACAAGGTGACACTTTTCGAGTTAGTATGTCGCACAATATTTAGAGTTGTGGTTTTTTTTTGTTATATGATACAGGAAGTGCGGACTGGTTACCCGAGGGCATGTTTGAATTAGCAATTGAAATTAGGTTTCAGTTCATTGGTTTCCTGTCCAGCTAAACCGACGTTAACATTTAACTTACTAATAATTTAACAATCCTAAATTTTAAACTAGATCTTGTCTGATCTTTTCCATTGAAGTATTTTTATGAACACAGTACTCGTCATTTTCATGTCTTCAAGTATTTTTATTGTATTGACAGACAAACAGAACAGGCAGCCGCTCTCACGTCAACACACATCCAACTCGTGACTTCGCAAAGGAGCAACAAAATCTTTCAGTAATTTAAATCGTACGATTCTGGTGCATTTTTTCTAGTTTGTTCATGACAAAAAGAAATATGTGTAATATTGAAACCACAGAATCTAGAAACAGCATTGGACAAGCATGATGTTTAAACAGAAGTTGATCTAAATTCATTCCTGCTGAGAAGGTTAAAAAAATCTCTCAACACTTTTATTTTCTTTAATTAACCCAAATGACCTCGATCAGATGTTTTAACTGTATCCACTCTATTTGTATGATAAATGATCAAGTGAAACATCTCAAACGTCACTGGAGGATTTAATTTCAGTACTTTCTCTTTAAAACTTCTTTAGGTTTTGCATAGAGACCAAAGTGTTTTGCATTTTTTTCCCCATTTCTGGAATTCTAAACATCTCATTTTAAAAGGACTCGCATAAAAAAAATACATTTTTTGTAGATATGAATCGAAGACTCAGTAAAAATACAAAGAACTGAAACGTCAACTGGTCAACTGCACGACACACCTGAAGATACAAAAATTTCAACAGTTTTAAGCCTTCAAAGGTCATTTCTTAGGAGATCAATTACAGAGATCATTAAAGGGATGAAAATGATTAGAATTAAAATTATTTAAACGTCGAGTGTTAATCAGGATTAAAGCAGCAATACCACCGTCCCGCCTTTTGGCATCAAGAACCTGATGAAGAGTTTAGATCCGCTCTCAGAGCAGACGCAGCGTTTCCGTTCACTCTTTAAGGAGTGCAGCCAGGAATGCGGGGTAGTCTGGTGTCCCCCAGCCTGTGACCGGGTCCCACGATGGTGCAGCACAGAAACCGTTCCCCTGAACCTGTTCATCCAGACAGCCCAGGTGACAACCTTCAGTCACCTGAAGAATGAAAGGCAGCACAAACAGGTTGTTACAGAGTTGAAATATACTTTCCTTTTAAAGTTTATCTACCTGTTAACTGTTTATAACTTACATCAAACAGACCCTGTCCTTTAAGTTTGTAGAGGCGGGGGTTGAGAAAGCCCAGAGCAGGAAGACCCTTCAAGAACCGCTGACCATTGATGAGAGAAAGCATCCCTCCAACCACGGGGGTCGATGCCTGGAAGAATAAAAAGAGTTCACAAACTATTTACAAAGGTTTTAAATCAGAATTAAACTCAACGAGTCTTATTTTACCGATGTCCCGGACACCCAGGGGACAGGCACTCTGTTGGTGACCACCCAGTAATTATCGGACAGGGCGGCCATGTCTGGATACGCCCGGCCGCTGGTGTTAAAGTAAGACTTCGGAGGAAGAGCTGCAGCAACGGTCTTCAGGTACCCATCGACAGCACTGACCTAAGGTAACAGAAATACTAATATGAGCTACATTTCATGTGCTAAAATGATCTGTCAGCGAAAACAGGATCATTACAGAATGCATGTTTTTTTTTTTTTACGTACCTGATAGTCCGGCATCTTAAAAATGTTGCTAAAACCTCCTCCGCTGATATAATCTGTAACTTCATATGAGACTTTAAATGGGTTCTTGAATGATGTTCCTCCAACCGTGGTCACATAAGGGCTGCAGAGAAGAGACATGTAGACATGTTATATTCCACCAAACTTCATACAGGTTACATATTTAACAGTTTCAGATATCTGTTTACCTTGAGGCAGGAAAACTGGGCCTGAAGGTGTTCTTATCTTTACCAATATGCCTGCAGCCGGCGCCGCTGTCACCTGAACATGACACGAGATCAGGTAGATTAAGAATGCTGCATACCTCACAGAGGTTTGAACGCCCTTTTTGTATTGTTGCTCTCTACAGATAAAGTTACGAGTTAAAGGTTAACAGGGTCTTTTTTTTTGTTTTTAGTAGACAATAATCTGGGACAGTCATGCTTCACACATCACAGACATCATTTACAGAAAGGAAAGGTTGATCTTCCTCGCTCAACATTCCATCTGTGGTCAGAACCACTGAATCATTTCTTTTAAGGAACAGGAAGTCATGTAACATTTATCACGTGTTACATAAATAAGCTGTCTCGTGACTGTAAAAAACAAACAATATAATTATCAAAAGTTAAAGACTGAAGCATTCTGTTACAGATGTTCCTCCATGTCTGTGTGCAGTTACTGACCAGAGGCGAAGAGCAGAGAAATCCCCCGGACTCCAGCCTTCATGAACTCTGTGTTTACACGCATCATGTACGCAGAGGACAGACTGTCCTCGTCGTCTCCGTAGCTGATGGTGTGGACCCAGGGCAGGTCGGACATGTTGCTGAGCAGGACCATCCACTGGAGGAAGGGTTCCTGGGACTCGTGACGACCTGAAGACAAATAGAAGAAGGAGTATTTAAACACATGGGGATGTTTGTTTGGAACATAGAGTCTGGTTCCCTCAGACCTGGGTTAGTGAAGACCCACGTGGAGACATTTGCTCCAGTACTCATGATGTACTCCACATCCAGACTGGCCTCCAGACCAGCTTTTCCTCCTCCCTGGGTGCCTACAACTCGATCCACCACAGACAGATGCTTGAAGGTTTGACCAAACAAGTTCATGAACTCGGCCAAGTCGGCGGGGTGATAATACTGCTCCAAAAACTACAAGAACAAAAACAATCGAGTGGAAAAGCACAGAGTTACCATGGAGACGACGATCAAACATCAATCCTCAGTGTGGATCATACTTGAGCTACAGCTTGACTATTGTTCTGAACAGATCCCACATCAGCTGCAGTCAGATTATAGCGAGCCCTCAGGACGGCGGGAGTCACTCCGAGGTGTAGTCTTGCTTTAGACTTCGGCTGCTTCCTGCTGACGTCCTTCTTTTTAGGTGGAAGACGGTGAAGACCTCCGACTGAGGACAGAACAAACGGTTGGAACTGTTATTTTTTTTACAGAAATGCACAACAAGCACTGATATAAAACATTTTCCTGGTAAAGTACTGAAGCTCACCAAAGTCAAGGTGCTTGTGAACATCATCATGAACAAAATACGGAGCTGAGGATCTCACTATGGACTGACCATCTCTGATGTAACGATGGAACCTACTTCCAGGAAGAAGCTTCTCTGCACCCCTTTATATAAAATACAAAAACTTAAACACTTTCCTTTTTTTTAAACAAGAACTCAGACTTGGTTGATTTTTTTAAACCACAGAAACAGGAACTATCTCACGAGTTACAATCACAGCTTCTGCTTTTTACAAGCTTTACAAAACTCAAGCAGAAAAAGTTACGAAGGGCCGATCTGCTTTCAGCTGCAAGTGAGCTGAGTAATCAGGACAAATGTTACCAAAAAAAGATGTGCTTACTCTGTAGTCATGGTGCACTGTAAAAAGTCCTGTGTGTGAACAGTAAGGCAGTCTGAAATCCCATGACTCTGAAGCCAGCGATGCACCACTATCTGTGTGAGTTCAGAGGGACGAACAAGTGAAGCTACTTCCTCCAAACTGAGATGTTTACCTGTGGAGAATAAACTCTGTCACGTTTGTAGCACGTTAACAGGTGTTTTCTGCTTGGATCTAGTCAAAGCTCTACCATACTGAGCTGAGTCCGGGTCCGACACCCTTCTGAATGTTTCCTCCAGCTGGCGAAGGTTCTGCTGCTTCAGGGCAAAGGTCAGCTCCAGCTTCTCTGAAGGATCGACTCGACCGACGTTGCTCCAGTCTTCTGGTATCCTGAGGAAAAATAACCCATTACAAATACAAAAATAATATTTATTTTAAAACTACCTGCAAATATGTGGGTCATTCACTTGTGTTGTGTATGGGGTTAGAAGATGATTTAAAACTCCAAAATTAGCAACATTAAATAATTTTAATTTAAAATTTAGACTCTTAGCAGATTTCCTTACTCTACTTTATCAGATAATAAATAAATACATTTTAAAATGATTAAATAGAAAATAAATCTTCACACAAACAAGAAGCAAAGTTTCTCAATCTCCAGTTATTAAACATAAAAAAGCTTTTTAAAGTTTCTTACAAGACATCCTGGTCATATTCAATATATCCGCTCCAGACCAATGAGCTGAATAACAAGGTGATGGAGAAGGGTAATCTGTTGTTGAGAAAAACAAAAACATATTATCATAGCTTTAAAATCCAACACCAAAATGTCAGCGTAAACACACCCGGAAGTTTGACCAAAACAAATCCAAATCTCCCTGGTTATATCAGAAAATCTGCAGTTCTCTTTGCTGTCAGCTTAATGTGAGTAAATCACAGAGGTCAAACAAAAAACACACGTTTTTAAAAACATATGTAACTTCTGGCAGCTCGGAAATGGACGGAGCTTCAAACTAACACTTTAACTTGCAACATTAGCAGCGGTTGTCTATGGAGGTCATCGCAAATCATAAACAAAAGCACGTCCCACCACGTCATTCACGTTAAAAGATATTCATTTTATTTTATCGTCTTTACTTTTAAAAACCTAATAGTTCGGTGCCTATTTTAAGTACTCACAGTGTGTTCATCTTGTCCTTGGTAGTGGCTTGTGTTTACAGTCTGCTTCTCTACGGGGAAACCGTCTTTACAGTTCGGTCAGGAATCACGTGAGATGCGTTCACGTGATCCCTAACGCTGTAGGTTTTTTCAGAAATGTGAATCTTTTTAGTGCTTTCCGGCGTCTTTTAAATGTAATTTGTTGAATACTTAGATTTATATTGATTATGGAAACTTTAGGCTAAATGAAAGGGTAGTGGGAAATACGTCCAGTTATCAAAAATGTCTTTATATAAGATCCTAACTTGTTTTTCCAATTTATAGTATTATTCCATGTATAGTAAAGGTCAATTTATCTTTTACTTTTGGCCAGGTGAAGCTTAAAGAGTACCTGCATAAAAGAAATGTAGTTTTCAATCTTTCAACTCTACTTTTATTACTATTGTTTAGTACTTTTTTGTGTTTTAATACTGTTATTAAACACCCTTGCAGAGACACTGGACCAGAATACAGAAATATAATAACTGCATGTTCTATTAAATCCTTTTTGTTTGTTTAAGTGCACATAAACAGGTCATAATCAACTATAAAAATTGATTTTATTGAAAAGATCATGCAACTGCTTTCTAGAGAAAGCACTTAAAACTAAAAGTATTTACAAAGTGGCTATTGGAAGTACTCGGCAACATTATATCACCAGTTATGTTCTTTTATTTTTTACACTTCTTGCAACTTTATCGTACCAAAAAAAAAAAGAAGAAGAATCTAAAAATGTTATTATTCAGTGAATTTGATGCGTTAAAAACAGGTAGTTACATCTTCAATCTGTTCTTCTGATTAGAATTTAATCTACTAATTTAATTAAAAAAGAAAAAGAAATTTCAGCTGATTCCAATTAGTCGTCTGAGAAGTAGAAGTCTTCTTCCTCGCCAGTCTCAGACAGCCCTCCATCATTTCCTGGGAACATCTCTCTGATGTAAAAGGTATCATTATCTAATGAATGAAAAAAAGGGACATAGATCATTAAAATTCATGATAGAAACTTGGGTTTTATTTTAGTTTGTGTAAAAAAAGGTTCCATATTTTATTGTTATATTACAATCAGATGACTTATTTGTCCATCCTGTAAATCTAAGTAGCCAATATGCAAAAATAAACTCCAAAACAGCACCTACCTGTGTTACCACATCTTCGTACTGTGCGTTTAACTGATGGTGTGGGTGTAAACCTCTAAAAGAAACAAAGGAATCAGGTTTCACATCACATAAACGTCAAAAATGAAACTTGAAATCCTTTAACGATCTGTACCTTAGAAGAACGTGAGGTCTTGTGTATGTTAAACTGATTCTTTTTCATCCTCTTCTGTAGTTGATAGACATACTTGTCGTCATCATTTCTTTATAAATGAGGAAACAGAAGAGAATTACATGTCTGTAAGTCAGTCGTGACATGTCAGAATACATGAGTCGAGCTCTCACGCGTTGGTAGAGCCGATCATGCCGGATGTGATGTGCGAACACTGAGGCGTCTTTATTTCAGGGTAAACCGACGACATCGGGGTCTGAGGTTCCAGGTCGTACATGTCAAAGTCCCGGTCATCGCTCGAACACATGGAGGGAATCTGAGCACCAGCAGATAAAAGAGGAAGTTAGACATTCATAAAATCACAGATGAGCTGATAAAAAGTGAAGCAGACAAACCTCAAAGCGTTTATTCTGCATGTACTCTGAGCTGAAAGCATCATCAACATCTTCTCTGGGCAGAACTTCCAGGAATTGACGCACCTGCTGCTTCCTCTTCAGAGTCCCCGCTCGGGCAGAAATCACAGGACACTCTGTCTCTAAACATAAACCCCAAAACAAACTAACCATCAGAATCACATTCATCTGCATGTGGTTCTTCTCAGCAAATCCCAAACTGTGATTTGTATTTATTTACCTGGAGGTTTCGGCGCTTCCACCTTCTCCTTGCCGTGTTTCTTAGCTCTTTTACCGGGACTCTGACACGCCCCCTGCATCGTGTGCTGCTTGTGGCACTCCTCTGCTGAACGTGTTCCCACCATCCTCGCTACCTTCGCCCAGTAACCCGTTATGTGTTTTGGATAGAAGGACGCAGCTCTGGAAAACAAAGACACAAACATTCACACGTATGAGCTTCATTTTGACTAAATTATCCAAACTGACTGATGGGTGTACTTTCTTTTTACACATATTCCATGAAACTTACTCTTGTAGTTTTAAAAGCTCCCCGTCGGTCCATTCATCTTCATCTCCCTCTTGTGTAACGAGGGTGTGGTTTTTGTGGCGTCTCCTGTCGGGCTGCGTCCGTGTAGGTAAAGTCTGTATTACCGTGGATTTTTTGGTGCATTTGTTTTCTTTGTGTTTTGTTTCTGATTCATCACTCTCTCTTATTCTTCTCCGTCTCTGTCTCGGGTCTTTCCTGTTCTCAGGAGCCGACTCAAACGGCGGCTTGTTAACAGGCCGGGATTTGTTGGAAACTTTTCCACCTTCCTTACTGTGGACTCCTCTCTCTCGCCTGTTTCTCCTAATGGGAAACTCATTCTCAGATGACACATAGCTTGAGGTTTGATCGATAGCAGGAGATTCAGAGGAATTTATTACAGTTCGTTTACTCCTTGACGGTTTTGTCGAACACCTGTTAGCATCGTTTGTCTGTTTTGACCTTTGTTTTCGAGGAACAGCCTCCACCAACGCTCCTCTTTCTGTCGCCGGCTTCGGACGCCTCCGTCTGGAGTTTGTTGTTTTATCACACCACACTTCACTGATTTTAAGTGTCTCTCTGGGGGGTTCAGGTAAATTAGGAAGCTTTTTGTTGCGATTTACTTCAGTTCTCCTCTGATTACGCTGAGCTCTAACCCTCCTCGCTGGTTCTGAGGCCTCTTCAACCTCGTCTGATTCACTTTTCCTCGAACCTGGCAGCACACAAAGACCACTGTTAAACTCAATGCTAAAAACAATAAAACTTTAATTCTCACAAAATCTCTACCTTCACTGCTGGGCAGGAAGACACAGACCGGTTTCTTCGAGGTCCTCGGAGAAACCAATGTTGAGACATCCTGTAAGATAAAAGACACTGTTTTACTTCAGGCTCAAAACAACAAGGCGTTTTTACCTGGTGAGGTCACAGGTTCACGAGCTTACAGAGATAAAAGTGTCATATCCCTCATGGATGGTAACGTTCATATGCGCATCAAGAATGACTCTCCCTCCTTTCCAATACTCCAGAGGGGGCTTGATCACTCGACCACTTCGAGATGTTTTTGTTGAGGATGAAGAGGAAGGAGGACAGGAATCAGCTGGAGAGGAAGAGGAAGTGAATGAATAACAGCGGTGCAGCTGACCTGGAAAGCTGAATCAAGACTCGTATACTCACACGTCTTCAAGGATCCAAGTCTCTCTCTCTTCACCGACTCATTGGTGGTTGAGGTCTCTGCTTTTGTCCTTGATGTGATGCTTTTGTCTTTGTTTCTATTTGCTTTGCTGCAGTAAGTAAATAAACAACATAAAACACCTTTTAGGTAATTATTTGGTGTAAAACAACAGGTCAAATCAAAGTCAATTTATTTAAAAAGCAAATTTTAAAACAATCGTTTGTCAAACTTGATGTGAAATATTCTTACTCGTTTGACTCGGACATAAACTTCTCGTAAAGAGCCTTCCAGTTTGGAGGAAAGCCACGAACAAACTTTTTCAAAAACCACTTTGGAAAATCTGGAGGCAAAAAGTGAGAAATAGATGAAAGAATATTGAAAGCTTGTTGGTTGATGCAGTTTTACATTTTGAGAACACGCTCACCAGACGCGAGATCCACGTTTATCTTCCCAACTAAGATGTAAACCCTGCCGGAGACGGTTTTCAGCACAGAACTGGAAACTCTCTCCACGATGATGTTACTGTTCCACGGGATGTTGTCTTCCCTGGAAGAGAAATCAGTGCAAAATCAAATAGTTTGACGTTTCTTGAATGAAGCAAACTCAATGTTGAGTTTATGACTCTTTTATTGGAAAATGATGATGAATTTCCAGAAAAACTCACCCGTGGATTCCATCTACAAAAAGACCCTTCTGATTTCTTCTTGGAAACCACTTTTTGAGGTAAATAACACTATCCTGTAAACAAACATTTTAAAAAGTTAGAGATCAACCTAAACAAAAATCTAATTACACCTAAATAACATTTTCTTAACTGAGATGATTTTCTGTTGTTACTCACAGCTGGGAATGTTTTCTGCGTGGGCCAGTGGTTGCGTTTGAACACAGCTCTGTCTTTCTTCGGTATTGCGATTTGTGGAGAGTTTAGCACAATCGGGTCGTCCAGCAGAACGGGTTGTGTCGATGCAGCGGAGATCAGAGCATCATCAGAAGCGTCAGCATCCGACAGGCTGATAGATGAGTCTTCTCTGTTTCTGTTAACAGGAACTGTAGCATTATTCAAAACATCCTTCTCCATCTCATCCATATGTGGAGCGCCTCTGGATTTGTTTCCTATAGAGAGAAAATTCATCATGTCCACCGTCCTGATGTGAAAACAACTGAATCTGGGTCAGCTTTCATCCTCACCAAAGAGCTCCCTTTTGCTGCTGGTATAAACTTCTGGCTTTTCTCCTTTGCGCTCCCTCTCCTTCATCAACGTAAACATCTTGGCTGGAGACATTGTGGGGAATTTTTCTAGAGCAACACTGCAACCTGTTCAAAATGACAAAAGTGACATTATTACAGAGTTTGGTCAGTTTCTGTCTCATAATTATGACACAAAGCAGAAACTTCAGCCACAACTCACGTTTGTCTAAAGTGGATCTTAACTGTGAGAGCATGGGTTCAACGTGGAGCATCTCTGATTGGTCAGTATTACTCAGATCTTTAGTGTAATTGTTGTCATGGGTGTAATCTTCAGTGGAAGTAGATTTTCTCTTTGCTTGTAATGAATCCACATCTTGAGTAAGTCCTCCAAGGGTTCTGCTGACTGTATTAAACTTCTGTTGTTCCAGTTTCCTCTTTCTCAGCTTGTGCTTTATGGGAGAAAACACGCTGGCAGAAGAAACAGGGTTCAGACACTCCTTCACACTCTGTCCACGGTTTACTACTGTCTGTGTCTTCACTGGAGTCCTGCTGGGGACAACGAAACCACTTATCTGGTCTCTGATGGTCACAGAAATAGGCTGACACAAAGCTGTTGACTCCAAAACAGTCTCGTCTCTTCGTACGTTTCCACGTACCGTGTCAGTCCCTCCAGATGTGTCATCCAGCGGTGTGTAATAACATTCGCTGGGTTTCACTGGACTCGGAACAGGCGATAGAGTTAAAGCCTTAGCTTCATTGCGACGAGAAATGAATGTTGTGTTTTCCTTAAACTCTTCGTCCGCGCACATGTTGGTAGTTTTCTTCCGGGGAGATTGGAATCCGGTGGAAAATCCGCACCTCGCTTCCAGCTGGACTTTAGATTTTAGCTTCGCAAAAATCTTTGCAGGAGACTCAATGCGGGAATGTGTGTGTTGTAATAAATCGTACGACGCCATTTTTTGAGAGAATTACACCTAAATATAACCGATTTGTAAACTAACAGCTACCGCGCGAGCCCGCAATTTTCAAATACCTCAGCGCTACTGTCTTTGGCTGGAATCCTGTGACGTATTTTCAAAACAAAACATCACTTCCGTCTTACTTCCGCTTTTTTATTTCAGGACGAAAACGTTGTAGAAGTAGATATTAGTGTTGCCAGTTGTGAATAATAATAAAGAGTAAATGTATTGAGTTTCAATATAATTCATTTAATATAAATATAATTCAGATAACAAGAAAAGAGATTTTTCTTCTGTTGGTTTTCTGCAGGTCAAGAAAAGTGAGTTTGCCCATGTGTTGTAGCTTTATCTTCATAGACAAAGAAACAACCAGTGTCATCAAGTTGGAGTGATGGTTGTCGATGCAAAACTGTCTCTTCAATGTGGGGTTGCCAACTCCCTGAAAAAAAAAAGTAAGGGACACCTTGATGGCGGGGCCAGCCAACCTGAATTTTTTTAGCCCTTTTTGTGCATGAAATAATTTTTTTTAACTATCTGACTTGAACCTGGTTTAACTAGATGTGCATTTTTGTGTTATGAACACACAAATTAGTATTTAGCTATTTATTTTTAGTGCAAAATAATAGAATTAACATAATAAAATAAGTACCTTTCTTAAACAGAAACCTGTCCTGCCTACTTAAAATTGTATAAATTAATAGACAACAAAAGAGAGCAAAACGTTCCTGTAATAGGGCACGTTTGGTACAATAAGAAAAGTGCAGAGTCTGTGGAAAAGCTATAAACATAAAATATGTGTTCCTCAAAGTCCTGAGTCCTCATTTATCAAACATTTGTAGAAACTGTTCTATATTTTATCCTACGCATGAAATTTAAAATGTTCGTACGAACAGTCAAAAGTCTGATTTATCAAATGTGCGGTTGCCACTCATATGCATGTGTTGACACTTGTGCGTACTCAGGTCCTCGTCCCCGTTCACAGTCATTTGCATACAGAAACGCCCTCAATTAGCCATATTTGGTAACAGCCCTTCCTTCAAAGCTCATACAGGAAATCCCTAAAATAATGGCCAAGAGAGCAAAACCGTCCACCATCCAGTGTCCACAATGAAGATAAGTCCTATCTCAGGGAGAAATTCTTAAAGATGCAGAACAAAACATAGTGTGCCACAAAGCAGGATGGGAAACATGTAAACACCCTGTTCCCAGAGTGAGGTCAAGGCGTTTCATAGTTAGTCAAGTATTACTGTATTACAACACAAGAACTTATTACTTACACGTGCAACGGCAGTTATTTACACACATTTAGTTTCAAGACAGCCATATAATACTGTTCTTGAAAGGGGAAAGTAGGAAGGAAAGTGTGAACAGTTACTCAACAATGGCATTTACCATTGTAGCAATATTGAAGGTGTTTTTTCTTCATAAATGCAGATTCTAAAAAATATATATATTTTAGGATAACCTACCAATGGATTGATCCTCTAAATGCTTTCTGGCGTTTATTGGTGACGTTTTAACATGCACAAGACTCCAACATTCTGCATAGTTTTACATCCCAAATCCTACTAAGTGCATTCCCTTTTTGAAAATGGGGTCCATGTTCCAGTTGAGTCACGAGATCACGTGATCAGTGTGCGCTCTCTCTCTCTCTCTCTCTTTTCCCCGATTATAAGACGACCCTAAATGTTTACATTGTTTTCAACGAAAAAAAATCGTCCTCAATACGGCCATAATACGGCGCTATTTTATCCTCTTGTTGTATACTTGCACACTGTTCAATAAAGTTCATTTAAAAAAACGAGAGCAGTTTATGATTGGTCAGTTGATGTCACGTGATCGTGGTGATGTACACATGCGCATATCATTCCCTTTCTGAACTTCTGGGAGGAAGTAGGTACAGCTTTTTTCTGCAAGAAATATTGGCAAGAAAGCTCAACATAAAGTAGCTAAAGCAGTCAGAAATGTCGCTAGGCACTTTTTGAAGAAAAAAACGTTACCAGGGGGCCTGAGAGGTTATAAAAACATGAATTTACCAGCAAGGGATTTATGGAGCCAGAATTGGGACTTTAATTTTGTACTTGCAACTTTTGTTTTGTACTGTATTTTATTTCTGTACTTGTAACTCAGTTCTGTAACTTGCACACATTTTAAAAGTACAAGTTACAAATTTGAAGTTACAGGTTTCAAAACACATACAAGCTACAAAACATTTTTTACCCAGGTGGCCTGGAAGAGCCAACAAGTGGTTGATTTTGACCAACAAATCATGTTTCTGCACACGGCTCACAACCAAAACTTCATTACGTTCATACTCTTTAGCAGTAGGTGGCGGTAATGCACCTCACTAGGTTTCAACCACCAATAATACTGAGCAAAAGAGGTTAAAAATAAATATGTTAGACTAAAAATAACAGGAGTAATAAAATTGAAATAGAAAATCATATGATCAGGGCCGGTTCTGGGCATAGGCAGACTAGGCAATTGCTTAGGGCTCCCTCTGCTGGAGGGGGCACCAAATTCTCCTATTTATTTTTTTATTTTTTGGACAAACTGTTGGACACACCATTAATCTCATATATAGAGCAAAATAAGTAATAATTACATATCTATATCTGTTTATCATCTCTACTGTTCATTTTAATATAAATAAATATTTTTTGCAATGTAATCCAGTTATTGAGTTACGTTGTTTCTGTTCTGGGCAGTAGGGGGCGCCAAAATCCCTTTTCGCCTAGGGCACCATGCAGCTCAGGGCCGGTCCTGCATATGATAATATAGTCGGTTTGACGACAGGGTCTGATTCTTAGATTTTGCGCCTTTAATCTGAACACTTTTTGTCACTGTGATATGATTGTACAAATGACACTGAAGTAAACCGCTAACCAAGAAAATCCACCATAAACAACATCCTCCATTCCAGATGAGCCTGTTGACACATTTGGAATTTATCTGAGTTCTGATAAGAGTGTAAGAATAAGATGTACATGAATTTCAAACTGTTTATTCTGTCTTACTTAAGTAGAATTCAAGCCTTTTTTTTTAACTGTTCATTAATGACTTTATTTTCTTTCAAATCCCCCAAAATACTCTGGTCTTCACCTTCTTTTCTCTGGACATTTAATTGTTTTTCTCTAGCTCCAGTCTTCCCACTCTTATTGAGTCATGCCTCATTTCTTTTTCTGATCATTTATATGATTCCATCTTTTTATTTAGAAAGGAAGTTTATGTCTTCAGTTTTTTATATTTGTAATTTCACATGTCTATGTTAAAACATGCTGCTGCAAAAAAATAACGATTCTGATGTTTTTGACTGACAGCTGGAGGACTGAGACTCTCCACTGAGCTGGAGCAACTGAAGCCAACTTCATGCAGAGAGACTCCAACGTGCAGCATGTCCTCCAGAACCCAGGAGTTTATCTTCTGTGCTGAAAATCAAAAAGAAAAGAAACCTGATTATTGTTTTTTTATAATGAGACAAAAAACAGACTGATATAAAAACAAAACAGAGAAACTCTTTAAAACTGAATTTCTGACTAAACGTCCTGAACTGCATTTTCTTCCCTTTTCAAAACCCTTGATTGTTAGTTATTTTTGTTAAATGTGAGTCAAAATATCCCAAAAAATGTTCATCATATCTCAAACATGAAAGCCAGGCATTTCAAAGCTGCATTTACTCTTCAGTTTGTGAAATACTGGACGGGGTCCTCCTTTTAGCAGATGGTGCTAAATATTTTCCATGTGTGTGTTTCAAGAGGAGTTGCCGCCCTTACGCAATCAATTCTTTCCTACTTCGTATGAACTAGTGCTTCTGATATTTTGGTAAATCAGACGTTTCAGATTCAGAAGGAGACAGTTGCATGTTGATCATCACTGATTGTGCAGGACGCACGTGTCTGACCCACTGCAGTTTAAAATGGGAGGATTTCATCAAACGTTACTGTTTGTCATCTTTATCTGCTGCATTGATGGTGAGTGGATTCTTTATTGTTTATGGTTCAATTGTCACATTTTTTAAGACTTAATTTAAAGAAACCCCACCAGTATAGTCAATTTATTAGATTTTCTTCAACTGGGTGCAGGGACATTTTCAAAATCGCATCCTCTTTTGCACAAATATGGCAAAAACAAATTAATCCATGACTGAGTGCTCCTGTTCCACCGACTGGCTGTTGTAGCTCATTAGAGTTGTTTACTTACATGGCAGCGAAGAAGACGCGATGGTGCACGGTTTCAGACCCTGAACAGAGGAAGTGTGCAGAGCTCACCAAAGCTCTGGTGCAAGTCCTGCCTCCAGCTGATGTAGCTGCATTTGCCAGACTCTCGTGCGTTCGAGCGTCCAGCACAGCTGACTGCATCAATAAAATCAAGGTAAGAACTGTGACAACAAACAAGTAGTGTAGGATCACGATCAAAAGAATGAGATTGATGAAATGGGCTTCAGGTGAGGAGCTCCGATGCTGCTCCTCCAGTTGAGGTAGTTTGAGCATCTGGGATAGAAGTTTTCTATCTTTCTAAAACAGGAAGTGTTTCAGACATGTTCCACTAAGAGGAGACGAAGGAAGAAAAAGAGTTTGCAAAATAAAAGTGTTTCTCTGCCTTCTTTGTTTCAGGCTAATCGTGCTGACATTGTGATGTTAGATGCTGGAGAGGTTTATTCTGCAGTGAAACAGTTCGATCTGGTTTCTGTTGCCAAAGAAATATACAGCGACGGTGCGTTTGCTTCCCAGGCTGGACAGTGAATAACTCAACACAGTTTCTGAGCTTGGATTCCTGCACTTAATGGTTTTAAATTGAGTTGAGTTGCCTGTGATTTGACTTGTCATGTTCATCCTGACTTAGATCTGAATGTTTTTTGTGTGTTTATCTGCAGGAAGCTGCATTTTGTCTGTAGCCGTGGTGACAAACAGCAACTTGGACATTCGTTCCCTGCGAGGCCGAAGGAGCTGCCACAGTGGGTTTCGATGGACAGCTGGGTGGAGCCTGCCGCTCGGCTTCCTGTTGTCCAGAAACTACCTGAGCTGGTCCAAAGAGCATCCCCTCAGTCAGGGTACCTACACTCTGATCAGCTGTTTGTTGTTCTTTTAATGTGTTTGATCACCTCTGACTTCCTGTACACTTCACGGGCAGATATCAGCACCTTCTTTGATGCCACCTGCATTCCTGGAGCTGCTGCCGTGGCACCTGCTCTGTGTACTCTGTGTCAAGGACAGAAATCTTTCATTCGCCACAAGAATTACTTCTGTGAGACGTCACACATCGAGCCTTTCTACAACAACCAGGGAGCTCTGAGGTCAGAGTCCAGAAAGGATGAAAACACTGTCAAGCCTCTATTTGAACTGAACATCCTGCTTTGTTCTGTCTCAGATGTCTCAGGAGCGGATCGGGGGATGTTGCCTTTGTGGACCATTTAGTTCTTGAAAGCATTGAAGGTGAACAGGAAAGTCTGTGACTCATATTATGCTTATTTATTCTATGTCTGGAAATCTCAAACTGCAGCATCAGTGTCCAAATTCTTCATAAATTTACTTTCACAAAATCTTTTTGTCTCTGATTTCCAAATCAAGTTGATTTAAAAGAGAAGGGTGGCAAAAATGAAACAAATGCTACAAATGCATAGTTAATTAATTACTGTCTGAATCTGTGTTGAGATTTTAAAGCAACACATTCAGCCTGTTACTTTGTTCTGAGTGCATTAAAAATGTTTGAAGTGAAATACAATTGTTCTACTCAACTACTAGCATCAGGCATATTGCAAAATTTGTACATTTTTTAACAACTAGATGCCACGAAAAATCACATTCCAGATTCCTAAATTCTATAAACAGATGTGAATTCTCTTTATATATTATTATTGTTTTTAATATACATTACAATTTAAATGAAAAACACAGTTAAAGCCTAGTTGAACATTAACTAACAAAAAAAAGCAACTGTTTTTTGTTTTGTTTTTTTTTGTTTTTTTTGGGCAGAGCGTGAGCAGGACCAGTTCTGGTTACTTTGTCCTGATGGGACTCGAGCCCCTCTGACCCACTACAGAACCTGTAATCTGGGTCGTGGTCCTGGAGGGGGGGTGGTCACCAGACATAATTTTCGAAAAATTGCCCGTAAGTTTATAACGACCATCCAGGTGAGTTTCTACTTTTATGATCAAACATGATTTTGATTTGCTAGTTCTATAAAATATGTTGTTTTTTTCTATTTATTTTTTTTGTTAGTTGCTGTTTGGTCGTGAAGGAAAAGAGAGGCAGCGCTTCCAGCTCTTTAACTCGTCATCTTTTGGTGAGAGCGACCTTCTGTTCAGAGACATGACGGATAAAGTGGTCGTTCTGCCGGATGATGTGGATGTCAGCCAGATGTTGGGGCTGGATTATGTTGCTCTACTCAAAGGACTTGGGCATGAAGGTGCTTATGCTGATTCTCATTGGCTGTTGGAGTGAAAACAAAAACAGACAGATGTTTCTGGTGATTTCTTCATGAATTAGTGGTGAGTTTGCAGGAAGCTCCCTGGAGGACAGCGTCGTGCGATGGTGCTGCATCAGCCACGCTGAGCAGAAGAAGTGTGAGCTGTGGGCTCTCAGCATAAAGTCGGACCCTCTGGTGTGCATCAGGGCGGGGTCGATGCGCGATTGTATCGAGAAAATCAAGGTGAGTTATTTAAATATGCTGGTCTATGAGGCATTGGAGCGTCAGCTGTTTGTCTTTACCACAGAGGGACGAAGTAGACGCTGTCTCGCTGGACGCAACTCACTCATTCATCGCAGGAAGATGTGGTCTCATCCCCGTGGTAACAGAATATTATGGTAAGGAATAAACAGAACATGTTGAAAAGATTATTCTCAAATCAAAACTTGTGACTTCTATACATATTATTAACTGCATTTTATAACCGTTTGAGGATTTTGTGCATCTGAAAGAGCAGAAATTAGTTTCTTTTATTAGATAGTTTCAAAAAAAAGTTCAGATCTGCAGGAATTTCAGTTTAGAAATTAAGAATGTACATATCTGAACAAAAGTGAGGCGTTTGGGTCGGAATCCGGCATTTTATATAGAATTTTGGCATCAGAATATATTTACATAAAGTCTGTTTTATCTCAGCTTTTTCTTGTCTTTTGTTTTCCACAAATTTAGACCTTTTTTTAAAAAAAAATTGCCTAAAAACTAAATAGTATACAAATATAAAAATGTTAGAACAGAGTGAAGTGTCTCTACGTTAGTTTTCAAAGTTGTATTTAGCATCTGAACATGAATGTAATTCAACTGAACTGATGTGAAACTACAGAAGCTCCAAAACCGAAAACACAAAAACAGGATATGAATTTTACAGGATACCAGAATATTTTTTATTTGTTTCCTGTTCTTCATTTAAATAATTAACTTTTGTTTTGCTGTCCTGTTTTATTTGTTGTTGTTTTTTCTTCTGATATAGTAAATTTGTGGCAGTTTTTTACATGTTTTAGAATTTAGATGTTCTGCATCTATTTATAAGACAGAAAAACAACAAATTGACCGAATTATTTTGGACTTGACCTGCCAGTTAAATCATAAGGTGGCTAAGTGTTGAATCCACGTCTGTCTGTGGCGTTTGATCCCACGTTGTCTCAGTTGGTTGGGCTTCCTGTTTAAAAATATATATATACATTTTATATTATAACCTTTTTTACATCATGTGGATTTGATAAGAACTCCACCCCTTCAGTTATTGAATCTTATATCTATCATAGATGAGACAACACTAAATAAATAAAACATTGCTGTTTTCTTCTCTTGGTTTCTCTCAGGACATGCATGTGTTCCTGCTGAAGGATCAGCTCATTTAGAGACTGACGGTGAGTTGATGACAAACAGGATAAAAAGTTTAACTGATTCGTTGTTTTTATCATGAAACTTCTGCCTGTCAGTTTTCCCCTCCGGTGTGGGTGTAGCGGTGGTTAAGCGCTCTAGCAGGAGCCTGTTTCTGGGGAATCTGGGAGGCCGGCGCTCGTGTCACAGCCACATGTACAGCCCTGCAGGCTGGCTGCTGCCAAGCAGACACACATTAAGCCTGGATCAGAACGGCAGCATCCCCTGCGATCCAAACCAAGGTTCGGTCTGTGAAGTACGATTGTTTACCCATGACCTTTGCTGCATGTTCTGATTGGATCACACCTGACACACCTGTCGGGCACTTGTTGTTTGTGATAGCGTTTGAGGAGGTGTTCTGGAAAGGCTGTCTTCCTGGTTCTCTGGGGAATCTGTGTAAAGTGTGTATGGGAGGAACAGGGGAGGCTGCGACCAAGCGCTGCACAGACAACCACAATGAGCGTTACTATGGCAACATGGGTGCCTTGAGGTATACATGGGATGGTTAAGTGAAGATGTACAAGTTGTATAATTTGACTAAAGCAGTTGTTTAAGTCTTCTCACAATCCTTTAGGTGCCTGGTTGGAGATCGAAGTGGGAAAAGCTTCGGCGACGTGGCCTTCCTGGAGCAGCACAGCCTCCACACCAACATCCTCAGTGAGATACTCAGTTACACGTGCACACAGTACACAGTGAGGCTCACAAAGCTGGTTTATGTTGTTTTATTTCAGGTTTGAATTCCACTGGCTGGGCTGAAGGCTGGACGTCAGCTGACTTTGAGCTGCTGTGTCCCGACGGACAACGTGCCGCTCTGTCAGAGTGGGAGAGCTGCAACCTGGGAGCCGTCCCACCGAATACCATCATGACACGGCCAGTGCTCGCTGTACGAGTGTATGACCTCCTCATGAAGTCACAGGTTAGTGACCTTACTGGGATATTCCACTTGAGAATATGTTTTCACACTGATAAAATGGTCAAATTTTAGCACAACTTTAAATGAATATTGAGCTCATCTAAGAAAAGTCTGTCATTCTAACCCATGCAGCACTAATCAGGTCAAGTGTTACTAATTGTTTTAATTTTTCTTTTATTCAGATATGAAATCATTTTGATCATTTCTTTAAGGCTCATTTATAAATTTTGCAGCATTTTAGAAATCACATTCAAATAATTAATGGTAATATTTGCCCTTAAATAAAAAAAACACTTTTTTTATCCTACAGGAAATGCTGGCAGCCAATCAAAACTCAGCATTCAAGCTCTTTGAGTCTCATCAATACGGAGAAAGTGATTTGCTGTTCAAAGATTCAACACAGTGTTTAGTTCACACGAGTCACGTGGACTACCGCTCCATCCTGGGAGAAGAGTTTCACTCTCAGGTGGAGAGCGTGTTTAACTGCACACACTCCGGTAGGATCTAACACACCTGCTGATTGTGGTCATATTTCTTACACAACAGTCTCATAATCGAAACGTTTGTTTGTTTTCCTCACAACAGATATCTTGGAGTTTTGTAACAAAGACGTGTGCAGCATATTTTAACAAGGGTAAGATGCTTTTCTGTGGATCAACTCTCCGTTCACATTTATTTGTTTTCTAAGACTGAAGGCTGGAAACCATCATCATCATCATCATCATCATCATGAACAAACTAAACTGATACCCTTGCTTTTTTCCCTTTAAATCACTGAAACACCTCCATGAAGTAAATTCATGAGTGTTTATCCTTCAAATGTACAAAATAATTATTAGTAAACATTTATAAACTGTTTGTATATACCTTAATGTCAGTTTGTGTTTTATAGGAGCAGGAATAAACTGAAAATTAAGTTTTCTGTTATAACTAGTTATAATTTGTATTTCTTCAGCTAACTTTCTGACATAAAGTCTATCTCGTGGTATTAGTTTTAAACTTCCTCTTTTCCAGACTTTGAGCATCAAAACCCCAGATGTGTGAGGGATTGTGTCTATAACTATAAACAGATGTGCAGCTGTTTCCTGATATTTTGATCAGTAAACGGACCTCAGAGCGGCTCGTTTTACAGACCCTTCTAAATATAAAACACACATAATGGATGTGCTTGTCTTGATTGCAAATTGCTAAATTTAAATGAGATAGTAAAGTCTGCCAGGTTGAGCTACAGCGCCTCCTTGTGGCACTCAGATGCAACTTTTACTCAATTTTTTTCATTTTCTAAGAGTTTTAAACTTCTAGCAGTCTTTCTGTCTGTTCTTTTGGATCATTACTCCTAAAGTTAGATTTATATAACAGTTGTCAGTTAATAGAAATCAGAAATTGTGAAGTGGACCTTGAATTTTCATACTGTTACACTAATCAGCAATGAGCCAACCTTGATTTACATTCTCCATTTCATTCACGAGTAATTTATAAAATCTGGATTTTGCACACTCCAAGAAACAGACAAATCATTTCCGACTTATCATTATTATTATTATTGGTAGTAGTATTATTGGTAGTAGTAGTATGCATGGTAGTATGGCTTTACGGTCTTCTTCTTTGTATTAAAACAACGGAACAGTTTCCCAATTATGTAGCAAGGTCGCCATCTAGTGAGCTAATTTATTTTCTTTATTAATGCTTATGGAAAACTTCACACCTCTCCGCATGTTGAGACTCGTGAAGGTAAAATACAGTGTTATAAAAATTATAATAGCGGAGGACAAAAGATGTAGAATATTTTAAACCATGTACATGTAATTCACAACTTTTATCAGTGTCACAGAAACGTCTGCGTGGCTTGAACTTTAAAACGCTCACAAGAAGAAGAAGAAGAAGAAGAAGAAGAAGAAGCGGAAGTTATTGGCGCATGCGCAGTTTAGAGTGATATCCTGAGGAAGAGAGTCGCTCCACCCGTTAAAAGAGTGTTTTAAGGGATTGTTTGTGTTACATTGTTTTTACTGTTATAGAAAAGGTGAATATCGTGACTGGTACAGAATGTCTCCCTGACTTTACATGTAGTTGGATTGAAAGTGCTTTCTTTTCTGGGAAAGTCAGAGTGATGCAACATGGCAGTAAGTGCTGTTAGTAGGTGTTTTCTCTTAAGGACTCTGTGTCAGATTCGTGGGATCCAACAGAAAACATTCAGTCGAGTCTCTTCTGTTGTGGTTTGTGAACACGGAGACGCTGATGGAGGCACAACAAGCCTTAAAAGAAGAGCTACAGGTCGGGCTGGTGGAGGTCGGACCCTGTTGAAGTCAGTGTCAGTGGGTTTGGGGATCTGCGCCGCGGTGCTTCTGGACAGTGACGAACACAAAGACGCAAAAGTTTGCACATCCGCAAACTTTACCGAACTCTTTCTGCTCACTGCTCAGTGTGCGTCTCCCTTTAAACCCGACAGCCCCAGGTTTAGATACAACTTTATTGCAGATGTTGTGGAGAAGTCCTCGCCAGCTGTGGTGTACATTGAAATCATGGGCAGGTAAGTTGTTTTCAAAATAAAAGTACATATGCTCCTTTTTAAGTATTGGATTGTGTACTTATGTTAAATTAACTTGAATGACGTTATATATATTTTTTACAAACAAGCAAAGGCCAGTTATTTATAATAAATTATGAATTGAATAGAACAATTCCTGTCCCTCAAATCTTTTTTTAAAACGTTCATTTTTGTTGTGACATTCTGAATATTTGTTAAAATATGTATAAAAATTCAAAGGAAAGAGCCTCCAAATTTGAGTCATGGGACTAAATGTTTAGATTTTATAATTAAATAATGTTTATGTTTGTCTCTCAGGATGAATTAATCCAGTAAAGTGTTTCAGTGTTGGGCTGAATTCTGCTGCTGTTTTACAGGAATCCATTCACAGGGAGAGAAGTTCCTGTGTCCAATGGCTCAGGTTTTATCGTCAGTAGCAACGGACTGATCGTCACTAATGCTCATGTCGTAGCCAACAAAAGAGGAGTCCGTGTGAAGCTCACCAACGGAGACATGTATCATGCTACCGTGCAGGATGTTGATCCTGAGGCAGACATAGCAACAATCAAAATCACTTCAAAGGTGAGTGAGAAACCAGAATAATCTGTGTTGGATCTCTTCTTCTTGTGTAACTGCATCTGTGTTTGTCCAAATGGAGGCTGAAGAAGTTCAGATATTAGACATTATTGTTAATTTCCTTTTTTTGGTTGTTGGCATTTAGAATCCCTTACCGACGCTCAAACTCGGTCAGTCGTCAGATGTTCGACAGGGAGAATTCGTGGTCGCCATGGGAAGCCCGTTCGCTCTACGAAACACAATCACATCCGGGATCGTCAGCTCAGCTCAGAGGGGCAGTAAGGAGCTCGGCCTGTCAAACTCCAACATGGACTACATCCAGACAGATGCAACCATAGATGTACGTGCACGTTGGTTCACTTTTAATTCTGCATTTAACTCTAAGTATAATAAAGTGTCTGTTTTCTTTACAGTTTGGAAATTCCGGGGGTCCTTTGATTAATCTGGTGAGTCACAGCTTCTGTAAAAATATTCATCACATTCAGACGTGTGTCTAAAACACAATCTCTGAGACTTATTCATATTTCTATACATTTGCTTCATTTTATTTGTTTATTGATGCTTGTGAATGAAGTAAATAAACCTTTGGAGATAAAGAGCGTTGCAGTTCTGCGAACTGTTTATATGGACTCAGTTGATTGATGTTAGAATTAGAATAAAACTGTTTATATTTGAAGTTTAACTGGTTGGTTTATCTTATCACATTTCTGCCCTGTATTTGTTCTAATATTAAATGTCTCTGCTTCTATCAGGACGGGGAAGTTATCGGTATAAACACCATGAAAGTGACTGCAGGGATCTCCTTTGCTATTCCGTCTGATCGCGTGAAACTTTTCCTCAATCGAGAAGAAAACAAGAAATGTAAGACTGGACCATTAAGCATGTTTATTTTAAAACGTTTACTGACAGTGACTCATTTATTTTCACATTTTGTTTATTTGTTAGCTTCATGGTTTGGTGAATCAGCAGCGAAGCCTCGATACATTGGTGTTATGATGCTGACGCTGACACCGAGGTAAATCTCTCATGATCAGAAGTGCCTGCAGTGATGAAGAGTTGCAGCAGCAGCTGATTTAAATCAGATGTTCTGTTCATTTTAGCATCATTGCTGAGCTGAAGACGAGAGACCCGTCGTTTCCCAATGTAACACACGGCATCCTAATTCACAAGGTCATCACAGGCTCACCGGCCAGCAGGTAAATATCTCAAATTTCCCATTAATTCACTGCAGGAATTCTCTAAAATTAAAGTTTTAATAGAAATGTCAGAATTTTGATAAAGTGTGATGTGAATTGTTCCAGAGCTGGCATGTTACCTGGAGACATCGTGGTGGAGATAAACAGGGTTAAGGTGAACACCTCAGAGGAGATCTACAAGGCTGTACGCAGCAGCAGCAATAAAATCACCATGTTGGTGCAAAGAGGGAATGAGATGCTTCAACTGGACGTGACTCCTGAATACATAGAGTAACACTTTCACTACTGTGTCTCAAACTGGTGATGAGGTTAATTTATGAGAAAAACTGTGAAACTTGACTGTTCAGATGAATTTCTCCTAGTTAGATCGTTTATGCCTGAATTTTTCTTTGTTAAAAATTTCTCCTCTGCAGCCAAAAAAGGCATTAATTGTAAAATAAAATGGAAAAACAACCTTAAACAGTGCAGTTTATTAAAGCCATTTATTGTTAAACAGCCAAAAGAAGCATGAGCAACTCAACACTATGGCAAGGAACAATGGTATTAACCTGACTACCATTTAGTGAGTAAATAAGCCTGTAAAGTCACATGATCATTGAATGAGCAACAAAATGAAGAGCCCACTTTTTAAAAACAGTTTGAGTATGTCGCACAGAGAAGTAACTGCAAAGATGAAACTGCTTCGTGTAAAAAGATAAATCCTCAATCCTGCATGAGCGAACTACATAAAAAGTTACTTGTATTTCACAGAACTGTGAAGACTTATGGAGTAAAATGTTACATTTCCCTGGTATATGTACAGTAACACACACTTACAGTAAAAGAATAAAGTGACGTACTGGACTGCTACACAATTAAATGTATTTACCTCAAGGACAGCAATTAAATGGAGAAAACATTCAAACCGCTCAAGGTTCAAACAATAAGTTCATACTTTTAGACTAAAGACATTAAGTACAAGTACTACAACATACAAGTATGGGAGGGAAAAAAATAAAATTGTTTATATTCCATTGAATCTACTTTTAAAAAGGCTTAATATATATTGCTGGTAATATTTTTTTTTTCTTAAGAAAATAGAAGTTGTGCGACTGAAGCTTACAATACACTGCTGGCAGTAGGGCCAGGTTCTGTGATGACCTGCTGGAGAGGGGTCACATCTATCAAGGCGCCGTGTGCTGAGAAACTCCCCAAAAGAGAGGAAGGAAAAACAAACAAACAAAAATAATAATTCAATATCTTATGATGCCTGAATCCCTTGCACCAAAACCAAGATGCTGCTATGGTGTTTGTCACGGTGGAATGCTGCAAATATCACGTAATGTGCACAAACAGCAGCCGAACTATAGTCAAATTCATACAGATACATAAATAAGTGGCAGTGGGTTGAGGGAGGGGCTCTCGGAGAGGGAGTGACACTGGGAGAGACTAATTGTAGTGTCCAGTCTAGTCCAGTTGTGAAGTACTGACTCAGATAACATGGTCCAGAGCGCAAAGAAGCTCCTCCCCCTGTAGCAGGTACTGACGACCCTGCAAGGGGGCGTTCACCTCGCAGTCGTAGCTGGTGAGCTGCGGCAGGGTGAAGGGGGACCTGGTCCCCTCTGAAGTGGTGCCAAGCAGTCGACTTGCCATATCTAAGACAGAAAACGAGTTACGTTTACGCTGATGAGCTGAAAGCAACACCTGAAGGCAGTAAGGATCTTGTTTAGTTACCTGAAGGCAGTAGCAGTATGGACCGAGTTGCTCCCAGCTCCGTCGCCTTCAGCTTTTTGCCCTTCTCAAGCTGGTCTATAGGCAAAGCTCCCTGAGAACAACAGATACAGACGTTTAAATTAAATTATCTCTTAAAGCTGAGATCTACAAATAGACTTAACTGGATTATAAGACAAACCTGTCCAATTACGTCTTTAAGTTCACTCAGTTTTCTTTTACGCTGTACGTTCAGAGCTGCCAGGTTCCTGACGAAAACATCCTCCAGCTTCAGAGCCCTGAAACAACAATAAAACTATTATCTTGCTGCACCGACAGTCAACGTAAATGTTTTAGGTGTTTTGGATACTCCACCTGTTCAGAAGGATGGTGGCTGTAGGGGGCGTGCTGACAGGCTCCGGTGGTGATGGAGATGTTTTGTTACCGTCTGCTGTGTTGAATAAGGAGCTGGGATAGCTGTGGGTTTCCTGTTTGAGGGGAACTGGGGAACTCTCAAGAGATTTGACTGGTCCACATGTGAGAGGCTCCTCTGGGGTGTGGCAGCGCAGCTGGAAGTCATCATCCATGGGGATGTATGGTGCCAACATCTCCAGATCCAAGTCCTCCATTGGCTGAAGGGGAAGCAATGAGTTTCATTATGAATCGGTCCAACACACTCTGCACAGACATCTACAACACTAAATATTTTAACATGCAGGTTTATGAAAGAAGCTGATTGAAAAATGTAATAATTGAACTCTAGTTTAGATTAGATTAGATTATTACATTGTAAAGTAAAGAATCTCACCTGTGTGTTAAAGGGGGTTTTCGACTCTGGATCGATGGCAAAAAGCTTCTCCACCAAATCTAGTTTAAAATCCGAGTTCATGTCTGAATCCATGGGGATGGAAAAGCCTAAAGGACTTTGAGCCTAAAACAAAAAAACATCCTCTTTTTAATGCCAATAAGTGATAAAAATGTTGGTTTCTTTAAGACCGTGTCATAAATCTTTACCTGTGATGAATCACGAGTAGGTGTAGTGGGCGGAGCTGGAGCAAAGTTCTTGGACTTTGCCTCCTCGGGGGTGCTGTTAGAGACTGTAAAAGGCTCGCTGGGTGCCAGAGGAGACAGAGGCAGAGTCAGTTTGTCACTCGTAGACGGCAGCATTACATCATTGTAGAGAGGAACCTCTTCCTGTAAGTGCATGTCTGACTCTGTACCTGAAAAGAAGCAGATCAGTAGTTTAAATCACAGAAATAGAAATGGAATCAATATGAGCATAAATATTAAAACGATGAGGCCACAAACCAGGAGGACTGAAGTCCAGAGAGATGATCGTGTCTCCAGCTGCTGGGGCCAATAGAGTGAGAGCCTCAGAGTTATCCTTCAACTGTTCATACAAGCTGCCCACAGGCTGAGGCTCTATCACCTCTGTGAAGAGCTTGATCACATCAAGTTCTGGAGTCTTCTCCTCCTCCTTCACCAGGACGGGCTCGCAGCTCTCAACTACCACCTTTTCTTCCTCTTTCTCTTCCTCCTTCACTGGCTTCACATCCCCAGTCTGTGCCAAAGACAGGACTTGTTTGTCTTCCTGGATCCCACTGTTGAATAACCTCAATGTGTTAATAATCTATACTCTGAACAAGTCATCAACAGAACTGGTTTAAGAACTTTTGCAGCACCTGAGCACAAAGTTGACACAGACAACACACTGTGGCTGTGAGTTCTTGGTGTTGTAGATGACAGTGGCCTGTGTTTCCACCCACACAAAGCCCCCTCTCTTTGCCAGCATACGGTACTGGCCCGTGGTGACCTGGCCTTTTGCAAACACTAAGAACAACAGAAGAGGGAAAACAGGAAGAATTTACATCAACACTGTTGAACCCTGTTAGTAAAAAAAACAGCAGCCGTGGTTTCGTGTTGTTTTCCTTACAGTGGTGGTGAGTCTTGGTGAGATGGTCCGAGTCCAGAGCATGATAGTACTCATACACAGACTGATTCAGCAGGTCTTCTGGATCATAACCCATCAGTTCTGTGATTCTGGAAAAACCCCAAAGAAATAAAAGATCAAGACTGTGTAACAATACCTGCGCTGAACACTAGGTGTCCCTGTGTGCTCGTCAGAGACAGCTAATCTCATTCAGGATAAAACTGACCTCTCATCACAGTATGTGAACTTCATGTCCATCGTGTGGCGGCTGAGAAAGGTTTTAGTGTCCAGAGGGACCTCGATGTTGGACGGGTGCGGGATGGGGTCACAGATCAAAACCAGGTACGGAACCGGAGGTTCCTTCCGCCCCTCGGTGGTCTGCTCTGTCTCACTGTCATAAACACGCACGTGACCCACACAATGAAGCACCTGCAGAAACACAACAGATTAGAAACGTCTTCTAAAAGTCTTTTTAAATGAGTTCATCTGCTCAGGTTTTGAATGTCCTACCTTCCATGTAGCAGACTTAACGTTGACAGTGCGTCCCCTGCTTGTCAGGGTGCATTTCATTCGGAGAAAGAAGCTCCGTTCTGTGTTTGGTTCCTTCACTTTCTTAGAGCCTGAAATCCCAGAAGCAACAAGCCACAGTTAAAACAATGAAAAGGAAGTTTATGATAAAGATAACTTAACCAGTGAAGTTTTTTTCTACTTCAACATTCTGCAAACTGTCAACAGATAACATTTGCATAAAAAAAGAGTGTACTGCATTGTGGCGAGGTGAAGAGATAAAAAAGAGGAAGTTGCAGGCAGTTACAGCTGAGAAGATGTCAGTGTGTAGAGAAAAAACAAATGAAGGCTGCAAAGATTAAATGAAATTAAATGGATATGTTTTAAAGAGATTTTACACAAAACAAACTTCAATCATGTTGAACAGAACTGAAGTAGATAAATGTTTGGATTTTGCTATAAATTTGTTGTTGCAGAGTGATTTGAATTTTCTACTATTTAGAGAATTAATATATCTGACAATGAGTTCTGTGTGTTTCAATATTCACCCGTTTTGTAAATGAGCATCTCTCGCAGCTCCTCCTGGTCACATGGGTGTGTGAAGTCAAACACGCTGTGTCCAGTCAGGTCAAACTGCAGCAGACAGACAAACCAACGTGGATTTTTACCACAACGTCAGATACAATGAGAAAAAACTATCAGATTTGTAATTATTCTATTATGTACAACTTTATTAATAAAACATGTACTGAACTAATTTAAAAGAAAAGTCTGTTTGTTTCCCAGTTCAAAGTCTCAGATAAACAAGAGATCAGACTAACCTGCGCCAGCCCGAGGCACTTGTTGACATTCTCTGAAAGATAGATCATATCTCCATCCTCAGACAGCACCATGAGGAAGCCCTCCAGAGCCTTCAAGTAGGAGCCGTTTAGCTCAATGCCAAGCTCTGTTTTTTCCTCTTCCATTTGCTTATCTAGAGGAGACAGCAGAAAAGGGAGGAAGGTGAAAATAAAAGTCAGTTCCAAAACATTTGAACACATAACATCCTACTTCCTGCTCTTTTCCACTCAAGTGACAGAAGTTTCTCTCTCTACTCATTTTCTTGAATAAGATGTTGGCTTATAAACCCAAACAGACTGAAGGATTCTGAATTTGATTCTGATGCAGCCAATGCAGTAGCATCACAATGCAAGAGCCACTGCAGCTACATGGATATGAAACAGAAACAGACATAGCTCAAGTGTCTAAATTAATCAGATACTGACCGCTGCAGAGAAGTTTCCTCATCCGCAGGTAACTGATGGTCAGCCTCATGATGGAGGCCTTGTCCAGGCTCGAGCTGGTGCTGTGGGGGAGGGGAAGCTGCATGGCCAGCTCGTAGAACACCTCTGACTCCTTCCCACGGCGGCATCTTGCTGCGTCCCTTGATTTCTCCTTCCTGCGTTCTGAGCTCACCCTGCAGAACAGGTGTTGGATTAGCCACATCTAGGTCACGCCACAAAAGTAAACACTCCTCTTCTAACTGAAACACGACTGCAGACACTGGCCAGCATCTGGTTTTACACCAGCTCCAGCAGCTGGAGCCTTGAATGAGCGGCCTCATGGATCGGACACGGTTTGAAGCCCTAAAAGACATAAAGATGTTCATATACAAGCATCTTACTGGTTGCTGAACAAAACAAACAATGCCAACCTACTCGAGTGACTTGTCAGGAAACAGTCATCTTTTGGTGCAGATCCCATCAACCATGTGACACCAATCACTGTCACACTTAACAAATCATTACTTTTAGTTTTAAGAGCCAACAAGTGGCTCATAAAACCATTTACTGTTTATATCAGATTCTTCTTTGCATGTTGTATTTCACAGACTGTTATCAAAGACCTGGTCTATGGGACCTCAAACTAAACCAGATCTCAAGATAAATTCTCTTTGAAGTTGACTTTAAACAACATGACTCAAGCCACTGTGGACATGCTCTCAAAATGAAAAAGTGCTTTGCTTTTCATTTCTCTATTGACTCAAACATGTACTGTGATGTGTAGGCAAGCCAGATGCTCACAAGATTATTAACTTGAAAACCATGTTAGCATGACCGCTGCTGAATCTATACCACCGATCTTTTGCAAACAGCACCTACAAAACTCCAGATGCATTTCGACAACACCGAGGCAGCATCGCAAATTAATGGACAAAGGCTTAAAAGCCTTTGTCTATGAAACACACACCTAATTGAAATTGATCTGGCACTTACAGCACCAACCAAGGGCATGTTTTTATTTTAAGCTCCTTAACTAGAGAATAGACCAGCTAACTAAAATTAGCCTCCAACAAATTACATCAACTGGAAGAGGATGTTTCACACTGAAGCTTTCCATTACATACATGTGATGCACAAAGCACTCTACAACAAAGATAATTGATCCTCAGGGGTTAAAAAGATTTTCTAGTTAGAGCCAGATCATTGTTTCTCAGGAAGTTACAAACTGTCAATCCAAGCCAGTGGAAACAAGTGGGTCCAAACTTTTGTCTGCTAATCTAAGTGTATGTATACAAACAATTAGAATCCACAAAAGTATGTTTATTGATAAATATTTCTGCATTATTGCAATATTTTTCCATCAAAGTTACACATTCTGAGGTCAATTTGATTAAAAATAAAGCGGCAGCACCAGATACTTGATACTAGCTGGTTTACACAGGACATACACTGAGAAAGCCATTTTCCTGAGCTGAGAACTCAAAACATCAGTTTGTCGCAAGGCCACTGTGGATCACTATCACGCCAAAGCTCTAAAAGCACTTCTGATAAACACAAGCAGGTAGTGAACTTATCTAAACTTACAAAAAACAACCAGAAGACGGTCTACAAGTTCACAGGACAAAAAAGTAATGGTATTTTGACCCAACCAAAGGAGAAAATGTCAAATATGGAACAAAAACTGAACTGGTTAGCAGTGACCTGTCGAGGAGCACCATTACATAACACTAATAATCCACAGCAGTTCTCTGTCTCACAGATTTAACATTTCCAATGTGGCTGACTTTATCTTCAAAATGAGAGTAAAATGTCTTCAGAATCTAACAGCCTTGACCACTGCTACCAGGATGGTTCGTGTATGTTGTGACAAGGGTCCGACCTCTTATATAACAGGAACGCTGTCCCTATCGTTAACCACCAGCAGGGTCTTATTATGTAATCCAACTTAGAAGTAGCACAGCTGCATGCAAAACAAACAAAAATACAAAAGTACAGACCTTTACAGGTAAAGATTTACTAAAATTATCAGTAAACATGCATTAAGCCTTCTTTTATTAAAAGTAAGATTATTTTTAAAGTCTGTGGAGCTGCTATAAAAATTTTACTACATCTTATTTTAAATACTGAATAATAGAGCTACAGTTACAGGTGGTAAAGCCTCTTATTATCAGCTCACTACAAAACTGCCACTACCAACAGAGTCTTCCTGGAAACTGGGTCAACATTACATTCATTTGCATCCCGTAAAATTGAATCACATTTACTGCGTTTTCACCATCTAATTGTACTTAAAGTCTTGATCTAAACACATGAGATGAAATAGCTGCTATTATATCAGGTTTCTACAAGCTGTGGTTTACAAGAAGCCGGAGTCACATTATGAATCATTAAACGAGTCGGGGTTACAAGTTTTCAGTTTAAGTTTAGCTGGTCTGATCCATGTGTGGTTAGTACAAATCAGTTTCAATCTGTTTCGAAACTTTAATTTCATTTTTTAGGATGCCATTTCACATTAGTTCCATAAAACAAAGAGGACCAAAGAGACTCAGCCAACAGGCACAAACTGAAGTACCATCTCTTTAGTGTGGGCGGTCGTATCAAACAGATTTTATAACTTTCTGCAAATCTGAACATGATTTTAGATTTTGGCACAGACAAAGTGAGATTAACAGTAACTTCCAAACTACTGATTAGAGAGAATTTATACTGATACTCCCCCCCGACACATCCTTCCCTGGATTGTCTGAGACACCCTGTAAATTCCAAACAACTGTGCTAAATTTATTTATCAAGAAGGAAAAGAAAGTGTTTCCAGATGCATGTGATGGTGAAATGGTGCAGATGTTTCCTCGTGTCATGTCCCTAAAGGTTTTAACTATTTAACTCATTTGTGTTTAACAATCACATCTCACATTTGAAGCATATGAACTCTAAATTTCTCCTTTTTGTTTTTGAATGTAGTTTTATTTAATTGACTATGAAGATCAAACATACTTAACAAGGATTTATATGAAAGTAGGTCATTATCAACCACAAACCAAAACATATCTGTTCTCTGTTCCAAAAAGTACTCGTTTTCTTTTTCAAGTTCCAACTGGCCTGCTACTCAAATGCCTAAGAGCAACCTGCTAATTGCCAACCAGTGAGTTGCTACACACATTTGGCCGCTCATGTAGCCACTCCTATTGACGTCAAGCCCTAGTGATTAAGAGATGAGGCAAAAGCATTACCAAGACACTAGCTCAAGCTCAATCACAACGTCCTGAAACTAAAAACACACATTTATTGCCATCAAAGACAATGTCGACCCTTTGCAAAGACAGGTTGAGCATCACTAACTTTACAAACATTAACAAGAAGCGAGGCCCCAGAGGGCGGCTGAATGTAGTTGACAAAATAAAACAACACTGGGACAGAAGTTAAACAGAAAATAAAGAAACTGCAGGTTGACTCTGAACTTTTTCACCTCACAGGGTGATCGACTCAGAAAACAAATTCAAAGCTTCAGACTGTATCCACATGTTTCAACCTTTTATTTTCTTTTTTGTCATTTTATACAACAGTTTTTTTCTGATTCTGTGACTCTTAATGACAATCTGATCATGACTTTAACAGCCAGCTGCTTCAAGACCAGCTGTTTATCAGATAGCTTGTAGGTTTTACCACTGTATTAACCACAATAACCTCAGTCTTCCTGGTTTATAGGTATTGTGCACCTAAACAGAAACTGTGTCTGACATTAGGCAGAATACGAGCTTTACATGTAAATCTGTAAAGCTCGTCAAGTCACAACATTTAAACAATCTAGTAAATAATAAAACAGTCCAATTGATTTGTCTGGTGCAGTTTAAGCACTCACAAAGAAGTATTAACAAAATCTTTTTAATGATTGAGGTCAGCTCCATGTAACAGCTGATACAGACTTGATTTATAATTAGACCAAACAACAACAACTAGGTCTTGTACAGTCAGAGCTGCACAATATTCTGTTCCTGTAACGTGAACGAAACGTGTTGACATGCCGTTCATATATCAAGTAGGACAGATTGTCTAAACATATAACAATTTTATATAATAATAATAACAATAATTTGTCTCATTCAACAGACTCCGTTCCAGCAAATTGACTAAATAGTTTGAATAAATGAGAAGATTCAAAATGGAAATATTGTAACATCTTAAATGTTAATGTTCTCAAAAGCTTGGTCTGTAATCCAAAAAGAAAAAAAATCTTCAGAAAAATTTACTACATCTTTCAACTAAATCTGTCTTTCAAAACTATTGTGTATATATTGTTTTGAATGCACTATTAATGTGAATATGTTAAAATAAGATTAATAAAAATATTTTAAAACAGTATCAAATGCCTAAATTCAGTCTTTAAATATTGAATCAATCTACCTCAACATGTAGCTTTTAAAAAGCACTTATTTTTTAGATTAAACACATTAAAGACAGAATCTTTAATCACATCCTTTAGTTGCTACCTGTAATCAATCTGCAGGTCTCTAACATGACTTATTTGAAGGTAACAAAGCAGTTGCTTGACTTCAAACTCATTCAATTATTTTTGGTAATAAGATCCACCAACCATCAACATCCTGGCCCAGAGCACAGGTAAAGTTAGCAACTGCTAATAAGATGTTTCCACACTCTCTGATGAATTTACACAAGTCTTTTTCAATAAAAGCGCCTCCACTTGACAATGTATTTCATTCCCAAATCTGTCCAAACTAGATTAATAATACTCAAACCCAACATTATACAACACACATGAGCGCTGGCAACTTTTCAATAAACACCATCCAAACAATATCTCCAGTGATGTACAGGATTATTTACACAATCAACATTACAGTCAAAACAAAAAAGGTAAATAACGCATATTGCATCAAGCAAGCAAAAATCACGTTTCTAAAAACAAAGCAAAGCTGGTTTCAATAGTTTGATTAAAATTTATTCAAGTAAAACTCAATAATTATTCTAAGATATCGGAAACAACTGGCTAAT
The DNA here is from genome assembly GCA_006937955.1 of Pachypanchax playfairii. NCBI lineage: Eukaryota > Metazoa > Chordata > Actinopteri > Cyprinodontiformes > Aplocheilidae > Pachypanchax > Pachypanchax playfairii. Next base: position 353,547 of record SSNP01000251.1, on the reverse strand, counting down.
TGTGTTAGCCGCTAGCTAACGATGCTAGCAGACAATTCAGGCAAACGAACACAGCAAACTAGCTGTTAACCTTGAAATAAAGGCCGTAATGTCATTTGAGTGACAGTGAATATACCCAAACAAAAGCCCGCCGTTGTCTGGATACTTTTAAAACAAAGCCATGTATTAATTTGCAGAATTAGCCGGCTGTAACATTACCTTTTCTTTTCGGGTACAATTCCTGTGTCCATGTCAGGACGATTGGGCTGGAGTTGAGCCTCTCTATCGGTATCAAACTGTATCCGGGCGCGTCGAGAAATGAACCACAATCCGCGATTCTTAAATGATGTTCACCCGCACAGCCTCAAGTGCCTAACATATGACCGCTTGCTGTTAGATCTCGTCCAAAAAGTCAAATCCCCAACAGTGAAAAACGAAGTATTTGTGAACTTCTTGTGAGAAATAGTGCCACGCTGGATAAGTGCTTTTGCTGAGAAGATGTTGCCTCGCGAAGGATCGTTGACTCCTCCCCTACACCCGCGGGGACGCGCAATCACATGATTTTTTACAATAGCAAGGACGCGCACAGGAAACCCCAGCTAGTCATTCACACACTACACACTAAAGTGATTAAAAGTTTCAGATAACTATTTTTTAAAATAATATTTAATTTTTAAAGACTAAAATGGCCTTATGTGAAAAAGGAATAATCCCCAACACCTAATAACTCATATTTCCACCCTTATAGACAACAAAAACGCAATCAAGCATTTGTAATAACTGCCAATAAGTGTTTCACAACACTGTGGTGGAATTTCAGTCAACTCTTTGTTGCAGAATAGTTCAAATTCAGCCAAATTGTTGGGTTTTTTAGGTATACAGGCTTGTTTAAGGTCACTACAGTCTCTCAATAAGATTTAAATCTGGACTTTCATGGGATCACTCTAAAACTTTCATTAATATTTTTGCAGGTGTGTGTTGGATCATTGTGCTGCTAAGGTCACAATCTGATGGCTGGATATTCTCCTTCAGGATTTTCTGTTTGAGATCAGGATCTTGCCTCATCTATAACAACAAGTTTTCCAGGTCCTGAAGCAGCAAAGCAGCCACAGACCATCACACCTCCACCACCATGTTTGACTGTTAGCATGATGTTCTTTTTTCTAAAATGCAGTGTTAGTTTTGACACTAAATGCAACAAGAAACGCACCTTTTAAAAAGTTAAAATTTGGTCTCATTATTCCACAGAATGTTTTCCAAAAAATCTTGGAGATCATAAAGATAATTTTTGGGAAGGTTTGTGTTCATCTTGGAACTGTTGGATGCTTCTTCGTTTAGTCTCTTTCTTACTGTTGAATCATGAAAAGTGGTCTTAATTGAGCTGAGGGAGACCTGCAGAGCTTTTGAAGTTGTTCTGGATTGTTTGTGGTGTCCTTAATGAGCCGTTGATGTGCTCTTGGAGTAATCTTGGTCAGCTACTGGGAAGGTTCACCACTGTTCTATGTTTTCTCCATTTCTGGATAATAGCTCTTACTGTGGTTTGTTTGCATCCCAAAGCATTAAAAATTGATTAGTAACTCTTTCCAGATCAATAGATGTCAATGACTGATGTCAGAATTCCGTATGGGAGCAAATACTTTTTCATAGCACTATAACCAAATTTAACTAAACTAACATTAGATCAAATACAATTTTAAACAATTACATTTTTTACAATGAAACCTGTAACAGAAATGCTTTTTTGCCGTTTGTCTAGTTGGTTATTTTATGTTTTACTCATATTTCTTCAGAAGCCTGTAAAATGTTTTTAAAGCAGGTAAAAATTACAGAAAAATGCTGCACTGAAAAAAAAAAAAATCATGTCAGAAATCATCTAAATTACACAGCTTGCATGTTTTTATTGTCAAAATTAGTTGTATTGTAATTATTTTTGAATTAACATATTTCCTGTGTATGTTCAACAAGCTTTTTTATACTGTAAATATTTGCCTCACTATTTTTAATTAAATGGCTGCTTCATCATCAGAGGAACGTTTACATACAAAACTACTAAAAATTTTGTTTTTACAGAGTTACACGTAGATAAAAATTGGCAAATAGTCTTTCATGAACATGGAGGAGAAGATTAGCAGATGTTATTGTTGTTTAATATGTTTTTGGTCACATTTTATGACCCAGCTACTTGTTTTCATAGTGGAGACTGTTTACATAGTGTATTCAGATGTAATATTATAGTCTTAATTTGTATGAATTCTAAATTTTAACATATTTTAAAATATTTCTCTTGTTTTAACCTAAAAGTGAGAACATCACGTCTACTGGCTGACTGGGTGTCCATAAGTTTCCTGGCTGCTTTCCATCATTTTGTCTATAATTCTGTTTCTCTTTGGAACAGAAAAAAAAGACTTATGAAAATCAAATCTAACAAAAATTCACTTTAAAAAATAATGTAATACTTTGCGCGTGTTGGTTGAAACATCTGGGAATTAAAATTGGGCATTTTTCTGAAGGGCTGTTTGGTCCCATCAGTCTATGACAGCAAAAACTTTATTCAAGATTACAGAACAAAGCTGATCACTGTTTATTACATCATTTGTTTTCTATATATCTATATCTTTGGATCTTTTAAATTGATCCTGGATTATCAGTGCTATTGTCTTGGCTTTGAAGAATGTAACAGATTTTATATTCTATCATTGTGTCTGTATTTAAATGGAAATCAAAAGAGAACATGACAACTCTGCTTCTTATCATTTCATCTTTCCAATTAACTGTGAAATCCAGAAGATGACTGGAGGCATTAACAGCAACATGTTCTGTACTCATAAATACAAACACACCCAGCCACTGCAAATACATATAAGGTTACAATGTAACATCTGATGCATATAAAAAAACAGAAAAGATCACCTGTTGTTCTGATTTATGGTAGATTTTGTTATTAATACTCATTGAAAAGGATTCAGGTGTGTTATATCACTTGTAGAGCAGTTTAAATAGGGAAGCATTAAAATGCACACTTTCTGTTGTAATAATGGGCGAAGTTTGATTGGAATCTACGTTTTTGAGGATGAAATCTGAGGTAACAATTAAAGTCAGGATTACGCAATGAGGCACAAAATGTAGAAACAAATGACCAAATAAAGAAATAATAGAAACTCGTACAGGGAATTAATTGCAGGTATCATAAAAGAGTCTGTGATGTTGTTTGTGAACAGTGAAGAGACACTGCTGGAAGCTAATTATTATTAATGAAAATTGAGTCATAACTTAGAGAGCTTGACGAGCCAAACAGGACGCATCGCCGTGCCAACAAAAACAAGGTGTATTTTCTCATAAATACACACCTAACATGCAAACCTGTAATAGATCTTTAGCTGGTCGTTTTTCAGGTTTAATATTGATGTTTGAAAGACAAAAGAGACTTTACGAGGATTAAAACAACAACAACACAACCAGATTCATGCTGAATCTTAGTAAACAACTTTGTAAATGTGTAAAAAAATCTAGTTGAGTTTTATGAAACATCTGGTTTTGATCTTAAAACGTACAGAGGTTATTTCATCTCTTGAACTGCTAATTTACAGTCCTACACGAGACATGCAGTTGAGGATAAACACGTGTGGAGCCTGAAAACTTCCTCCTTCACATGAACAGGAAGAATCAGAGTCCTTGTTACGCTTGTTCATGTCTGAGCAGGTTCAAACACAAAATATCAAATTTTCTCTTTTTGTTGTTTTAATAGTTTAATTGTCCAGATATGGTAATAATACTTTCAAACAGCACAGAAACGTCTTATATCTGTCTTCTCGTCTTCCTGTTTTGAACCAAGGCGACGGTAGCGACGTCACGTGTGGTTTCCTGTTTATCCTCCACTGAGTGGTAATGAAAATGCCCCCCCCCCACGAGAGGATCAGTTAATGTTACAGTAATGTAGGTCAAAGTTTGAAAGCTTCCATCTGGGCTGTCTCCTTTAGCTGGAAACAGATTCTTCAGTGAAAGGAAAATTTCAGGATTTGTTGAAATCCACTGATTTTTGTTCCCATATCAGCATGAATCAGCAGATTGAGTTCACCTCAGATGAATTGTTGCATCATCTTGAACAAACCTGCCGGATCAAATTACAGAGCGAGTAAACGAGACGGCTGCAAAGTTTTTGTGGAGAGCAGTCACACCTATAAATAACTAATACTACACTATTATCTGGAATGGCATTTCACACATAATTATTTGACTGTTAATTAAACACGTGACCTAGTTAAATCCCATTAGAGCAACTTTAAACAGCTGTTTTAGCTTTTTTCTGTGTTTTTTAATGTTAGAAAGTGAAAAAAAAAGACAGTTTGGTGCTCAATTCTGTGTATTTGTGTTTTTCCGAGGCAGTTATATCATTGAAAAGCTATTTCATCTGCTCAGTCAGTCTTTCCAGGATTAAGTGACATTCCTACTTTTCTGGGAATCTGGCTGGACTCTTTTCAAACTAAACCTTTTTTTCTTTTCATGTCTTGGTGGCGAGCAAGAGCAAAAACTGAATCAGACACCATGAATTTAAAAAAAGAAAAGTGCTTTTTTTATTTGGAGTAAAATAAAGCAAATTCATTAAATTACAATACATCAGCAGTTCAAACGCACCCTGTGGACGCATGCACGGGCGTGTCAATCAAGCATTCTGACAGCAAAAACTGAATCTCGTTTCATAATCTCGTCAATCGGTAATGTCTGTAATTACAAGATGAGTTACAGCCCCGGGTTCTTGTTGAGCTGTCTTCAGCTTCTTGACTTTGTTTTTCGATGTGCTCGCATTTCTGAGGACGATGACAGTGTTCAGCACAAACTACAAGAAACTGAAAAGAATGGAAGGATGCTCAAGGTTCTCAGATCTCCAGCAGTTCGGGCGAAGTGAAGGAAAAGTTTCTGAACTCGTTCTGGTTGATGGAGGGGATCACGGGGTCATCGATGGGCGTGAGCGTGGGCTCTTCCTGAGTAAAATCTGGATCAAAGTTGTTGACGTCTTCTGGTGTTTTCTGTATGGAGCAGGATCCGATAATTAGGAAAAATAACGTGTTGTTGGTAACTATCATTCTGTTTTGGAGAAGTTATTTCTGTGACTTACGATCCGTGGCTTGAAAGGCGGTTCAATTTCTCTACGATTTAGTTTCTCCCAATCGATGCCACTGAAGAAGGCGTGGCTGATCACTGCGTTCTCGCCACCTTCTGATGGTATGCAGCCGAGACGCCGCGACGGGTTTTTGGTCAGGAACTGGAGAAGTCAAAAAAACAGATTAATATTAATAATAATAATAATAATAATAATAACAATGATGATGATGAAGATGGTTTTCTAAAGAAATGTGACATCACATTAATCCAGATCAAACTGGATCTTTCTGGGATGAAGCTCAACAAGTCATTTCCTGCCCAACAACACACACTCCCTCATATTCACATCGTCACACAGAACAGGGGCTTGTCTGGCACCTCCCACACTAAGTTCCTACAGAAACATCTGTTGTGTTTCCACTTCCTGGTGTTGCACATTAGTAAAACATAAATAAATACTGAGCTGAGCTGCGACTTTTGTTCGACTATCAAAGTCTGATAGAGACAAAAAAAAAATGGATTAACCAACAAAAGTAAAACATCTGTTTTCAACTTTAAAGTAATTTAAAGGAAATAATGAGACAAAGCAACATTTTAATGCTTTAACATGGAGGAACTGGCAGCTGTGAACATGATTTTTAATGAAAAAACACGTAGTAGACGCGTTTTTATCTTTAGATTTTAGTTAACTTAGATTCAGACAGGCCAGTGAGGGTCAAGTCAGTTCAGAAAACTACTGACCACATAATAAATTCCTCTCCAGCTGAAGCCAGTTTTCCATGGCTCCACGTCAATCGTACCATCCTCAGAACTGACCTGCCATGTCAGCGTTTCTACATAAAGGGGTGTTTCTCCTCTACAGTAACAGAGAAGACAGCTGCAGGAATCAGGAACATGTTGGTCAATACATCAAAAATCAATCGAACAAATAAAAAAATCGATCGCATCAAGATATTTTTGGTTTATTTATTTTAATTGAAACAATATTTGTCAAATAAAATGTGTTGTTTTTTTGTTTAACTACAATTTGGACCCAAAAAAATTTGATTAACAATTTAGGTTTAAACTCTCAGGCTTCTTCGACTTCTTGTAACTTTAAGACTCTCAACTAAATATTTCTAATTCTTTCAAATAAAGAAGAAACACAAAATTCATTAAAATAAGAATAAAACATGAGTTTTTAAAAATACACTGATAATTTTGTGCAACTAATATAAATCAGTACTTTTTGGTAAAGTTTACATTCTCTAAAAACGATGACGCAACACATATTTTCAATCAGTTTTGGATTGTTTTGGAATAAACTATGAAATTATTAATAAAAGAATCTTTTTTAAAACATTACCAGAGTTTCATTTTGTTACTACAGCTTGTTTTAAGTAAAAATAACTTTAACTAACGTCATACTTCCATCTACAAATTCACAATTGGTGCTTTTGTTTTGAAATGTGTCACAGAACCCTGAACCTTAACTAAGCTGCATGAATCTCTTACAGAGACTCTGGACGACTTTGCAGCGGATGAGCCGCAAACAAAAATAGAACAGCAGCTTCCAAATCCATTCTCACCATGACACGGCACTAAGAACAAGTCGACATGAGAGTTCAGCGTGACGTTTCCTCAAGCGTGTTAGAACAACAAGGAAACAAGCAGCATGGTGTTTAAAGAGGGAGCGATGGAAGGGGGAGGAGCTGTAATATTTATAGTCTTTGGACCACAGCGGACCACTGAACCATGCCTTAATATAGTTATGCAACAGATCCAAACCAAACAGCTGGCTGCCAGACTTTAAAGAGCTGCTAGTCACTCTGCAGACAGAAATCTAACCTTTGTTGAACCATCCAGCTAATAGAGGACTGATTTATGTAAATTATTTAAACATTAGCTTTCGTTCAAAGGTTCAATGACAAACTAATTTCCCGCATGACGTCACAGGCACTTCCCTGGATTGTATAGCAACAAGACTGCTGAAGCTGACCTGCCAGAAAGACAAGGACAGCAGCAAGTCCTGGACTTCTTCCAGCTTCATTCATCATTTGTGTTTGTCCAAAAGTGAATGTGGGCAGACTCACAGCTTTAAGAATGTCTGAGGCCTCTTTGCTGAGCCAAGACGCATAAATAACCTCTTCATTGAGGATGGATTCAAAGAGGTCGTCTTCGTTTTCAGCCTCGAAGGGGGCGTGTCCTGACAGCATCTCATACAGCAGCACCCCGAGCGCCCACCAATCGACAGAGGGGCCGTACAGCATCTCCTGCAGAATCTGTGGAAGCATCACATAAAGTGAACAAGGATCACTAGAGTCTCAACAGCAAACTAAATCCAGAACATGAGCTTTAGCCAACGGGTGTGATGGATTAATGAGCCCAGTTCTGCAAAGAAGTCTTTCATAAATCCAGACGCTCGGTGGTGTTTACAGAAAACTCAAACATGAGGACATGGATCATGTTAAACAGTGGAGTTCACAAGCTGAACTAACACATGTGCTGCTTCCAGTTAGGCAGGAAGGAATTTTAAGTGACGTGAACGAACCACAATGTTTGTCTGTACAGAGGCGGCTTGATGGCGAAACCGTCTGCTGCATCATGGGAGCTCAAACACTCATCTGAACTATATCTACCTTTTATTCTCCTCAATCTACATAGCTGTTTATAAAATGAAGCCTTTTGTAAATTAATCTAAAGTAAAAAATTAAAAGAAAACTTGATTCATTCCCATAAAAACCTGAAAGCGTTGTTGCTGCAAAAACTCACCTCAGGGGCAATATAATCCGGAGTTCCACAGAAAGTTGCCGTCGCCGTGCCTTCGAATATATTCTCCTTGCACATACCAAAATCTGCCAGCTTACAGTGGCCGTCTTTGTCCAGAAGAACGTTGTCCAACTTCAAGTCCCTGAAAGGCGAGACACAAAAAGATGAACCACTTGATCTTTGTTATCAAGCAGAAAGTAAAGCTACAACTTAAAAACCAACCAAAACTCAACAAAAACAGTCAAAATGTCAAATTTTACACAGTGACGCCATGTGTTTGCAGTTTTTAATTAAATCTCACAAAGGTGGAAATTAGTGGTGAGACAAAAGCAACGAGCACTTTAAAGGACAAGGACAACTCCCTGATCAGGAGAATGAAATTAAATAGACTAGTATTTATATATTTATATATTTATATATTTCTCTCTTTATTTTGGAGGTTTTTAGAAGGGAAAAATAATCATACAAAATGCATGTTTTAAAAATAAATAATCTTGGTGAGTTTCAGCTTCTCAAAACAGATAAGATCAGACTAAATTAACTGTATTAAACATATTTATGCTCGTTTCACCTTAAATAATTTAAATACTCTAAATGAACAGGGAACATTATAACCTGGTTGTTGCAGTCAAATGAGGACAGAGCTGGTTTTGTGCTGCATCAGTTGCACGAACACTCCTTTGTTTCCACAAGTAACAGAATTTCTTGACTTCATAACAGTAAACAAAGCAACAGTGTGTACTGTAAGTAAAGTTTCTACGCCTGCTGATGCCCCCGTAACTTAAAAAAAAAAAGTAAAAATCTCCTGCTCTATGTCTGTGTCAGCCGGTTCTTTGTCACCTGACAGGAAGATTAAACTAGCTGCGTGTGGGGTCCTAGTTAAAGCTCTAATCTGTGATCAGGTGACCTAAATTTGTCTAAAGGTCACGATACAGAAAAGACCTAAAGCCAGAATGGAGATACACAATATAATAGAATTACAGAAATGTATTTAAATAAAAAAACAACAAATATTTCCTCTTAAAACTGAAAAAACACATTTAATTTGATTCCCATGAAACAGGATGATAAATGCAGGAAAACAGAAGCAATCAGTCGTTTGGTTGGATTAAGCCGGTTTGCTTCGCTCCACTTTAAGCTGATTGTGTAACGCTCGTTGACTTTTCTTCTGATTCCTCTCTGTTTAATGAAGCGACCAAAAGCAAACAGCTGTGATGTTTTAAACACATCATGCCCACCCAAACAGAAAGTTCATAAACCAGAGGAGATGAAGTGGAAGAGCTAAATCAGGACAATATCTATAGTTGAAATTGTGAACTAGGTCAACTGGACAATTTAGTATGAACAGCTAACAGAGGGCTGACAACTGGAACGCTCTAAATAAGCATCAGAGAAAAAAGAAATTTCCAAAGAAGAACAGGAAGTGCTGACAAAAGTCATGACGCAGAACCTGATAGATTATTTTTTTCATTGCAGTGTTACGTCTCGATCAGCTGTCAGTTTTCTGAAACCTATCATCAGCATCAGTATAACAGAGATTATGTGTTTTATGTTAGATTATCAGTTACCATGATTTAAAATACTGACCTAATAAAAAAAAAAAGGAAAATCTATCACAGCATCTATATCAATAAGTTGATACTTGTTTATAAAACAGTGTTTCTCCCTGTCATTAGTGAAGGAGAGTTAGTTTAGAATGTGAAATTGATCCAAAGTCTAATGTTTAACCCACTTTTTAAATTTTTTTTTTATTTATTTCCGTCTGATGCACGAGCTGCAGTTCTGGCTCATTAAGCTGCAGGTGTTGTGGTACATTAGGTGTTTGTGGTCTGTTAGTTTACATTCATGTTATATTCTGCAGACGATCACAGGACACATAGCTAAATATAACTTAGAGTTTATGGTTATCTCACATGATGGTCCCTCTCTGCCTAACATCATACCCTGGCAGGAAGCCCATTGCTCTGCCATCCAACTTCCTTCAGGCAGACGAGATTAAAAGCCTCAAACTGGAGTAAACATTCATTTAGCTGAGGTTAAACACAAAGATACTGATTTGTTCACAGTTTTTCGGAAAAGCTCAAATAAGATAAAACACAATTTGATTTAACTACCAAAGGAAAAACTGTTTTATCATGTGAGCAGTAAATCATCCGCAAAAACCATCTTCATCAGCTAATGAGGCCAACAACCAGAAGCAATTTTGAACCACCGATTAAGAAAATAATTTCAACACAATAATATTTAGTCTGAAAATCCTTTTAGTATTTAGTTCATTAAAGATTGTAAAATGTTGGCTTGGAAAAGCCAAAACATGATTTTTCTTCTATTTAAAACCTGTTTTACTCGTACAGCTCTTTGTTTTATCTTATTGTCTTGTTACATCAGACACCATCTGGGTTGATATTATCATGTAATTTTAGAACTGTAGCTCAGTAAGTGATACAGGGCAGCCATTGTTTAAAGTGAGACAGCAGCCTTGTTTAAACAATGATTTTCCCTCCACCGTGCCTTCAAACGGGAGATTTCAGTTCTATTTCCTGCTTTCAAAACATAATTGTCTAAGTCGTGACGACTTTTACACTCAAGTTCTGTTGCTCTTATTTCAGAATCATGTCATGCTTTTAATCTGACCGTTACAGGACATCTGACCTTTGGCCTGAATTTCATCTGTTTGTAGAAATACTCTGATATTGATGAAGAACATCCTGTTTAAAAGCCTGACAGGGATTTTTTTTTTCCAGGTTTGCACAACTCTGTAAGGCGTCTTCTTCCGTCCAGTGAAAGTGATGAGAGCAGCACAGTTCACACTAACCGATCTAGACAAGAGCAGACTGGCAGTAACCAGTCTTTGTATGATTGTATTTACAGGGAGGGGCGCTGCTCACATTCCAAACCTTAACAAGAACATATAGATATAAGATGTTCTTTAAAGAAAAAATAATCTCAGCGGTTCATTCATTCCATCCAGAGTACTCTACTTAACTTAGATTGTATTAATCTAGAACTGTTATTTAGATGAAAAACAAACCTCATTTCAGAGCAATCAAAGCAAATCCTGTTTGTTTTTCCAAAAGGCTAATAACCTGACGAAATCTCACAATGAGCAACATCATATCATATTTCACTCTGCATTGATTTGTTTGTACTTCCCGTAACTGCAGCTCAACTGTGGGTTTTCTTTCTTTGACAAAGAAAAGGATGTCTGGTGATTACACATTAGAACCTGTTGCAACACATGAGCGTTGCAGTTACCGCAGCAAGAGGGCGCTCGTGGTCCGAGCCAGTTCGGACACATTTGAGAAAAGACATGAGCTGCGACTGAAACATGACACCACACTCACACTAATATGGACATTTGTCTTCTTTTCTTTGATTTTCTGCACACACACACTCTGTTCTACTGCTTGTGTCACAGTGAGCTTGACAGATGTGTGTGATTAGTTCCAACCTGTAAATGATGCCTTTGCTGTGCAGGAACATCAGAGCGGAAGTGATCTCCGCTGAGTAGAAACGTGCTCTGCCCTCTTCAAATTTCCTGGATTTCTGGATGTGGAACATGAGATCGCCGCCATTAACAAACTCCATCACGAAGAAGAGACGATCCTGCCGTGTGAATTAGGAAATGACATTTACGCAGGTGCACAGAGACCATGACAGCATCTCAGAGGCTGCACATTTCTGACTAAATGTTTATTTTTAAACTACATTTATGGTTTAATCTGCTACGTAAGAACAGAAACTACTTTAATTAAAAATCTAAAAAATCCCAGTAGCATTACAAAATTTAAAAAAAAAGCATCTGCCCTTAACACAATAGACAAAACAACCCCCCCACTCACTTCTTTTTTTTAATCCTCCAAGTCCAACACCTAAAACAACAGAATATTTCATACTGGTGTTTGTTACATGACGTGCTTTCACAAGAAAACACTAAGTTTGTGTAGATTCTCAGTCGTCCAGGATGCGTAAATAAAAAAAAAAGTTTTTAAAAATGGACAGCTGAATTTCTTCTTCTGTCTCTTGAGAAAGTTTCCCCTTTCATCCAAACTGAAGAAGCGTGAAACATTTTAAAGAGAAGAAGAAGTCCAGCTGCTCTTTAAAAAAAAACTTTTTGGGAGAATACCAACACTTTTCACGGTGATCATCAAGAAACAGCTGATAAGCACAAAATGTTACATAAAATTCGACATGCAGTGACTCATTGTCTGCAGTACTTTAGGTACTTTCAGTACTTGAATTGGTGTCATGACATGAATTCAAATGAAAATAGGTCAAGAATTATTCTCACACCTCAAACAGATTAAAACTGTCCTGTTTGACTCTATCAGACTGGGAGACTGCTGCCACCTGCTGGTCAGATCAGGAAATGCAACCTGAAATGCTGAAGGTGCTTTTATGACACCAGGAGCTTTTACAGCTGCAGCAACACACATCTTCCTTGTGTGCAAGGTTTATTATATCACACTGTTGGCCGACACGTTTATCAAAACTTATTGTTTATGAGCATCAATAAATTACAGTGTGGTTATTGCACTGAATTTGGTTTCGACAGATTTGCAGAATAGTTTGAATGCGTTAAGGAGAAAATGCAAAATGCATAAATAAAATAAAGTTGTGTGAATCCATTCAGTAAATAAACAAGCTCCTGTATTGATTATTAATATGATGAAATGAGAAAACTGTGATCATAAATCATTCCACTGACTTTTAAAGAGCTCTTAAAATGAGGAAATAAGTTGTGTGAGAAACTCCCTTGACTGTTGGATGAGGTTACATAGACTATATTACCAAAAATCTTAGAACATCTGCTTTTACACACACACACTATATCCAGTTCTTAATCCTTATGGGTCGACCCTTAGCAGCTTTAACTCAGTGATCATTCTGGTCTGGCTTGTAATCTGCTCTGATTCGTCCCTAAGGTGTTTTATTATGGACCTGTTTGTTGTTCTGGTGTGTAGTGTTGTTGGAACAGCGATGGATCACCCCCAAACCGTTCATACAAAGTTAGAAGCTTTTCCCTGGAATGAAGGGACCGAAACCCTGAAAATAAGCCCATACCATGATCCCACCACCAAACTTTACACTTGGTACAACGCAGTCGCCTGGCAACCATCAAACCCAAAGAGAGAAGCGTGAAGAGTCCAGAAGCAGCGTGTTTTACATCCCTGCATCTGATGCTTTGCATTTCACTGCACTTCACTGAGCTCTTTCACAAATGTCTGCAGAAACAGTCTGCAGCCGAGCTGCTTGATTTTATAAAGCTTTAGAGGTGGAACTGATTGGAAAATCTGAATTCACTCATTCGAAGGCGTGTCCCAATACTTAGTCTCCAAGAGGAAAGAAATGAGAAGATCTTCTCACAAGAGCGTGATCTGAAACTAATAGTTTTTGTACTAACCGGTGTCTGGAAACAGCAGTACAGTTGTGTGAGGTAGGGGTGACAGCGAGCCAATGAGAGCACACGTTTTTCTGTCATGGTGCACTCAACGTCATCATCCTGTAAGATGATGTCCTTCTTCAAAACTTTGATAGCAAAAACACGATTTTTCCCATTTAGTTTCGCCAGCATCACCTGCAGACACAACACACACAAGACTGTTACAGAACCGCAGCAGGAAAACGTTGATTAAACTTGACTAACAGCTTTGAAATTGTTGGGAAAAAAAAAATTAAAGAAGGCAATGTTTTTCTCCACAACAATCCTTTTTCTGAAAACAAAGATATTTCAGGAGGATAAACATTTTTTTAATTAATCTCCACTATGTAAGTTTTATTTCCTCTTGCATGTTCTGAAAGATTCATTTTTCTTGCACAGCTGTAATCATTCCCCACCTTGCCGAAGCTGCCTTTTCCGAGTACTTGAAGGAAGGTGAAATCTGAAATTCCCAGCGTAGGAGTCAGCTGTTGAGTTTCTGATATTGTACTCTCCCTCCTCTCAGAGGGCTGCCTCACCGGCTCAGAACCTTTAACCTGCGAGTTCCACAGAGATCAATGCATTTAATTCATCATGTTGATGTAGAATTTGTTCAACTAATTCAGGAAAAAGTGAGATCTTTGTACTATTGTGTTGCGTTTGGACAGTCCTCCAGCCTGCAGCCCCATCTCTGCGAGCTTATTGGCTAGTTCTGCACTGTTGACACCGCAGTTGGGAGCGACGTTATTTTGGCAGCGGATGTGAACGTTCATTTTGCAGACTGAAAAAGAGAAAAAGGGACATCATGCTCTGTGAAAGACGAACCTGATCGACTCCAGGTTTTCAGACAAGGATCTTACTTTTGCAGTGCCGCCCCTGCCTGATGATCCCCCACAGCAGTGAGCCGCAGTGGTCGCAGAACGTGGGCGACTTGTAGTTGTGGTCTTTGAACATGTGAGGGACGTTGATGCTGAAGCCTTGTGTTACAGGCTGCAAAGAGGCAAAACATAACGTAAACAAACTAATCTGTTGTTTAACAGTATGTATGAGGAAACTCAGAGCACTAAGAGTCATGATTTGACTCATGATTTTTTTTTTTTTTTTTTCTAAGTTGTATTTTATTTTGGTTAATTGCTGCGTTTGCTCAGAGAGGAAGAGGAACTTGTGCTGTTCAGCAAAATAAAGTAAAACAGAGTGAACGGCTCAAATGGAAACACAGCATGGATGATGTATTTATAGAGAGCTGAGAACACGCATGTGGGGCAGCGTCGTTCAGCACGGCGTTTTGCTTCAGTGGTCGACTCGCACAGAAACAGGAAGCTGTTGCGTCTGCTGATTACTGCAGGTGTTAATCAGAAGTGTGTGAATGTGTGTGTAGGAGGAGGCTGCTATTTCTGCACATCCTGAATTAGTGAAAAAGCTGCTTAACAAGTGGGGAAATAACAGCAATACCTAAAATCCTGGTTGTTTAATGTTTGGTCTCACTGGTGTGTGCTTACCTGCTCTTTAGGGGATTTCTTCATGAGCGGACAGATAGTAACAACCAGCTGGTGGCATCGTTTATGAACTACACAGGTACACACTGAAAAAAACACCAAAACGCATCATGTCACATGTTCCTCGTTTACATGATCACGCTGTAAAAGACACGGGAAAATAAAAAGGCGGCACACCTTGACACTGGTAGCCCTGTTTTCCAAAAACTCCCCTGTAACAGAATGAGAAACAGTTAGATATCATCCGCGGTTCAATCAGCATGTTCTCATTCATTTTTCTCACCAAATGAACTCCTTGCAGTGAAAACAGAAGGTGGGCTGACGGAGGAAGGTGGACATGAATTTGTGTCCGTTGACCTGGTGGACACGTCGTCTCACGGCGCCCTGCCGCATCCGGGTGAACTGCTTGTGGGCCGGCTCTTTTCGTAAGGCATCGTCTGGCAGCGAGGGGGAAGGAAAAGCTCCAGATTAAACAGAACAAAAGAGCCACTACTAATAATAACACGTCCATTAACCCGGTTAAAATACACAGACATTTAGAATGAATTACTACCGAACACCTTTTGTTGTATCTGAAATGAGCAACAACTGAATAACTTAACTTTTTTAAATTTCTTTAGACAAATTACAGCCAAATAAGAACTGAAATATCAAGAAAAACTGCATTTATATCAAATCTTTAAAGATAATCAGCTGTTCTAAACAACAGGTGGAATAAAAACAGTATTTTAAAAAAGGATTCAAATGTTTAAATTGTGTAAGATGGAAGTATTTGATGCACATTTCAGTGGTTTATTCATTTGTTTTGTATTTATGCTTCATATAAACTCTTGATTGTGTAGGTATCTGAGAAAAACCACAGGCGTTATAGAAACTTTGAGCTGAGCCCACGCGCTACATCTGCTGTAATGGTGTGAGGTGGGGGGCGGGGTGTAAAAAGTTCCACACACTGTATACGGAAACATTTACATATTTAAAATAATTTCTGTCTTATATAAAGAGATGTTTCAGACATTTTTCAGAATTTCGGAAGGACTGCCATTTCTTTTTTTGGATTTTGGAAACTTTTTCTGAGATTTTCAGTAACCTGATAGAGGAACGTTGGTTTGTTTTTAACTATTTTTCTTTTTCTTTTCATAAAAATTCACAAAAAAGTCTGACTCATAAGAAGCAAAGAGTAAATAAATAAAGGAGATTTAAAACTTTCACACATTCATTATGACGTTCTACAGGAAGCAAACGTGGACACATCTAGTAAGAAACTAGTATAAATATACTGTATATATGTATATATATATACATATAAACAAGACAGTGGTGATTTCAGAAGAAATACAGTTTTTCAGTAAAAAAAAACATTTTTTAATACACATTATTAGTTTGAGCAACTTTTAAGTGACTTCAGAGGAACAAAATTTGAAATTCTTGGAAATAATCAGTAGCTTATTTTTAGAGTAGCTTCCTCACGCAGATGATTACTGAGAATTATTTAGCAACATCGAGTCCCACAAATACATAGTGCAATAATTTTACAAAGAAGTTCAGCCCAGATAATTTAAAAGCTTTTGCTACCCCACATACTATTTAACAACCATTCCGATGCATTCACACCTTTTAGGCTGGTACAGTGACTCTGAAAGGCCAGGAAACAGGAACAAAGAGTCGATTACCTAAGGACAAGTTAAAGGTCATACCATCAGTGAAGGATCCAGTAAGTGTGATGAGCACGTAAACTTTGCCCTCCGGCTCCAGATCCATCTGCACACACACAAACAAAACATTCAAAAACTCCTACTGAAAACAAAAAAGAATGAAACCAATCAAATGTTGCATTAATAATTTCATAATGATTTCCTTATTGGGAGATATTATCTGTTGCAAACTTGTAGTTTCGGGAAACTTGGGACCCAGCTGTGACACCGCATGTTTTTCATTCCTTTGCGTCCACATAATGTCGAAAGAATCTGACTGCACAGACAGAAAGTCCGTGCAGCAGGTCCTGCAGGTCGGTCAGGTTGCAGTGATCTCATCTTTAATATTTTAAGCTTGTTGAAAATGAGGGTCTTTTTGAAGGTGGACACTGACATGCAGGAACAGAAACTTCCTGCTGAAAACCGCTGAGTGGAACATGAGGTCGCTGTGTGATTAAAACCAGATCTATTTATGTTTGAAGCACCCTTCCTGGAAAAATCTGACACAGCAAAACAATGACACATGGAGAACGAAAGTGGCAAACGCACACTTTGGTGTGTTCAAGGAGATCTTTTCACTTCGTTTAAAGATAATCGCTTGTGTTATCAGTAACCGGCTCGTATCTTGCGTCTCAGTCGAGAGTCTAGAGAGGGAGTCGTCTACGCTGAGCTTCCCTCTGAAACTTCTCTTAGTTGGCAGGTTTGTATTGTTTTACAAGCGCTTCCTTCTCTGGGCGTCAATTTGTCATAATCCTGGTTTGTTTTGTCTCCCAGCTGCTCATCGAGGGAGGACATAGTTCAGTCATAAAAACACACAGAATGAAGACGGTGATTCTAAACATGTATTAATTAGAACTCCTGATTAAGCAGGAGACGAACATGCTGTGGCTGAAAAATCCAACATGTGGGTGTATTGACATTTCTTTCAAACACAGCAGATCTGATCAGAAATAGGGAACATTTAACGCTGTATCACAAAGGAGGAAGTCTTTAAATTATTTTTAAACAGATGTAAAGGGGATGGGGGGGGGCTTTTCAGGCTAGATGACAGACATGTGGTAGGGGTTATATTCAATCTACTCTCTTCTTCTTCGCTAAGAAACCGCTGCTCGTGCACGAGTCCACAGAGACTAACATGGTGCAAACACAAACAAGATGTCACCGAGCAGGAACATGAAAGTTTAGACCTCATCAAGAGGTCGACTTCACGGCCCACTGCACTTCGAGACCAAACTGAATCCGTGTGCACAGACACAGATTCATGAAGAAGATGAGCAGCTGGAAAAGAGTCAACAGAGAGCTGGCAGAGAGCCCCCCCCCCCCCCCCCCCCCCCCCCCCCCCCCC
>SSNP01000251.1:253239-335759 GCA_006937955.1 Pachypanchax playfairii | reverse complement strand
CCCCCCCCCCCCCCCCCCCCCCCCGTGCACCAATCAGCTAGTGGGAAAACGGTGAGAAGCAGCAGTGTGGGCGTGTGGAGGCCTGCAGCTGAACCAGCCCAGCTCTCATTCTGCACAACAAAGTGCAAAAAAAAAAGCCCTTCGTCGTTCAGATCAAGCTGATAACAACTTTGAGTTTAAGTCTCAAAGTGAGAAAGACAACTTCAGACCAAGTTCCACTTTCACACCACTTCCTCACAAGCTTGGGGTCTTGCTGTGCACATAGCTGTACGATCACCTCGTACAGTATTAATCAGCAACATGAGTTTATGCATTTAACAATTCTATATCAAAATTATATCAAAACTTTAAAACTGCAGGAGGTGAATTATTACTGTTGCTGCAATATTCACCCCAAAAAGTGTAGAACAAGGAAACACAGTGTGTCTAAAATGTGGATTAGTCATGTATGTAGTGACAGTGTGGTGGTACATGTGGAAAACCTCCTTTAGCTCCAGGTCAGAACAGGTTCAGGTTACGTTCAGTAACACCTGCAGTGGATGAAAAGTCAGAAAAAGAGAAACTCTTGCTGAATTTCTTCGTTTCGAGAGGTGAGTGAGACTATTGATGCAGTTTCTTCTTTTGTCTAAAATCAGCATCGTATCATGAGTGAAGTGACCTTAAAGCCCAGTTGTGCACAGTTTGGAGGACGTGCACAGTCCGGACGCTGAGCGTGTTGGTGAACTTTGCCAGAAAAAAAGAATTAACACCTCACTGCACGAAGGGCATGTGTGGTTTCACGTTGTAATTGCTGCTGACTACAGCCAAAGCTTCTAAGCCAATAAGTGTAAGACACGAGGCGTACGTGGTGAAGAGCAGGCGGCCTGAGACGCTCGTCCATGTTGGTTGTGTCTCATGTGAAAGAGCTCAGACCAGATCGACTCTTTACCAGCTGAAAACAAAGGAAAATCGCAGCGGGATGTGCAGCAAAGATCAACTGAAGCTGCCTGATTCTGTTTTTAAACTAGTAAACGGCTCTTAGAATGAAACTTAAAACTTATTTTATTTCTTATTGTTAGTTTCTGTGTCTGGACACAATATTCTTGGAGAATCTTCCAAGAAGAGAATTTCCCTCCAGGCACATCACATTACACAGATGTTTATCACAACAGTCACCATTCACCTGAATAAAAAACAAAAACTGGATGAAAGTAAGAGAAAAACAAAAACCAGCATTCAAAGCTACAGTAACGTGAACTCGAGCTCAAACAGCTTTTATTGGACCTTTTTTCTCGACTAAATAAACGTTTCTTGATTCCAGGAAGACGAAAACTCAATAAAGTGTCTTACAGCTGATAGTTAAACAAATGTGTAAAGGTAAAAATAACTATACATCTACTTGAGAAGAACATCCCAGAGGGAAACACTTCTCGCTTGTCACTAATCAATGTTGTTGTTTTTTAATCCTCTAAAGCAGCTCAGTTCTTTGGTGATCAGGCCACCAATCACATGAACTTGTATAATTTCCTTGTTGGAACTATAAAATATAACAGTATAACAATAAAAACTGGAGCCCAGACCTGGTTTATATGGTTTCAAATCATCATTAGTGTTTAGATATGCTGCAAAATACAACGTTTAATGGTAAATCATTATAATGATATTTTAAAATCTTTGGATATTTATTTATTTTTGTAGACATTTTTTTAAGTTAATTAGATTCCAAGTAAAATTTCTGATTCGCAATTAAAATGTGGTGATTAATCAACCTGAATGAATGAAAACCATCACTGTGTCTGACAAACAAAGATGGAGATTATCACCATTAGTGGGTCTTTCATTGAACCTCCAGACTGGATTTACATCGCAGGGAAATCCAGCAGGGACCCAAAACAACTGCAGGTGTTCCTCTAAAACACCAACTACAACACATCAGCTGGGCCCATTTTTTATTCTAATGTAAACATCATATTCTGAAAACATAATCCAGTAATTTTCTGAGAACCAAGATAGTTTTTTTTTTGCCCCAGGTAACTTTGCACCGCTTGTCTTTCATGTTAGGATCAAAACACCGTCAAGATTTTCACCTGACAGGTTTCTGTTCACACTCACCCATCCCTCAAAGGTCTCCCCGGTGTTGGAGGTTTTAATCAGGTCCTCGAACTGGATGGTGCAGTTGGCCACAAAGTCATCATAACCGATCGGAGTGTCGTGGAAAACGGCCAGTTCAATCTGCTTCCCGTCCTTCACGTTGAGGCAGAACTCCTCGTTGTAAGTCGGTGTGTTGGTTTTCTGTTTGATGAGAGTTTGACCAGCTTTGAGGTCGTCCACCTTCACCACTATGTAGGGGTCGAGAACCGAAGGGGCCTTGTTGAAGATGACAGTGTGACGGGTGGAGTAGGTTGTTGGTTTGAGGTCCAGCGCCTCACCGATCCGGAGCTTCAGATATCCATTAAACTTCATTTTTTACCTAAGGAGAAAAAAGAAAGAGCTGGCGCGCGCAAAAGTAAAAAAAAAAATAAGCCGAAAACAAAAAGGAATAATAATAAAAAGAATAAAATAATTCACACTCGCTTCATTATAAAAGCAAACGGTGTGTTAGCTGAAATCATGCTGACAAGAAGCTGCAGATGTTTCTCAGCGCTTCTCGGACGTGCTGCAGTCTCGGTATGAACCTGTTTCACCAACTTTCAGTAAATAGGAAGCTGCAGCGGTTCTGCCATGCCGACACGAGCGCACCGCTCAAGTTCCGCATTACTGCGCCGCGCACGCAAACGCACGCTAACACGCACGCAAACGCACAATCGACTTGCGTTCCTCACGTGGATTCGTTGTAGTTATTTAATCGAGCGATAGAGAACAGAACTACATTACCCATGATGCGTCACTCCTGTCACCCACGCTCACCTGTTCTGTGTTGTTTGGGGAAACTCTGCCCTCTGCTGGACAACAAGGTGAAGTGAAAAACAAACCTGAACCTTCTTTCTTTACTTTGAATCAGGATTATTCTAAGAAATCTAAAAGAAACACTCATACCAAGTTTAATAGGTTTTTGTTTATCTTTAGTTCAGAATCTTGACATGATTCATCAGGAGCATCTTTTTGGTTTCTGCAGAATCCCATCAAGGCAGTAAAATACTGAGTGACTGACGGGCCAAATTAGATCATCTTAAATCAGAGATGTCAAATTCCAGTGTTCACAGCAATCCTGCATGTTTTAGATGTTTTTCATTTCCATCATACCTGACTGAAGTCATTTAATTACTTCAACAGGTTCTTCAGAGATCTGTTAACAACCTGCGCATCCAAACCAGGTGTGCTGAAGCAGAGGAACATCTAAAACCTGCAGTTTCACACTCCTGGATTAGATAGAGGCAAAAAGATCATTAATCATTATTCTGTTGAAAAAAAAAAAGAAGAAAGTTTGTAATTTAACAAGCAGAAAAATGCAACTGAAGAGACAATTTACTTCTGTGAGAAAAAATCGACAGCTTTCATTCATTCAGTTGATCAAATCAAATAATAATTTGTATTTGTGCTTCAAATTTAGTCTTTAATTCAATTAAATGTCTTTAATATTAATACAGATTGTATTTTTTTGTTTTCTTGTAAAATAAATGTAAAATAAATGTATTCTATAAAATAAATCCTGAAGTTAAACCCTGACATCCTTCTCTTACATTGCTGTACACTTTCTCCTTCTTTCTTTAAACGCTCTCTCTCCACTTATTTCCCTCCAAGGGTGTTGCGCCTGTTTCATCCATAAATGCCACGATCAAAGTCTCCACTTTATTGGTGTTAGACTTGACCTTTCACCTTTCTCTGGTAAATGTCGGCACTCTACATCCCTCCGCTCCAGCTGGTATAAATAAAGAGCCACGGTCGAACTTCGTGCACATCCCTTGGACTCAGACTGTCTTGTAAACAACCTCTCAGACGTGACATTACAGACGGGAAAGGGTCACTATGATAAAGCGGAGAGATTGCCTCAGTTTAGGAGAGTGAATACACTCACACCATCAGCAGCTGGGATTTCTGTCTTAAGCTGCATATGACCTGCAGCTAGAATCAAACATGTCAGTATTTACACACACGCATTACTTTGTGTCGAGGGTCACGGTGGCTGAATGGGGTTTTTGTTCCTGTATGGTCAGGGTGAGGTTTGAAGACTCCAGCAGAGGGCAGGATAAGACTGTTGAATTCATCTGTTTTGTAGACCATGTGAGTGTTAAAGTATTCTGACTTTCACATTTCATATCATATTCATTTATTAAACCCACTAAATGCTTGTGTGTCCTTTCGATTCATGCACAAGAATAGAATAGAATATTTATCAGCGACATAAAACTCCAACATGATGCATTTAATACACATGATGAGAATAAACGTCATGCGGGAGTCTGATCTCTCCATACGACTTCATTCCAGTCCCTTGTAGAGTTTGAGAGTCCAGACTAACTCCCGTTTCTGTCTGTGTAACCCAGAACAGCTCAGTCCTCTGGCTTCCTGCTCAGATCCACCTTAAATCTGTAGCTAATGAAGCGTAGCAGTGATGCCAAACGGGGGAGCGGGGAAAAAGGTGAGCCCAACGAAAATATACTGAAGCCCATTTCTTTTGACCTCGGTGAGAGAGAAGTCCTGCAGGGCCAGTATACGCCCCCGCCTCGCCTCCTGCACTTCCACAAACTCAATTACATCCATCAGTCATTGAGTCCAAGCTCTGGGATTTACCCCCATCCATGGTCACAGGACCCCAGCTTCCCCCTCAGGTGAAGCTGTGTAGAAACACACACACATAGAAACAGAGAAACTCCATAAATCACACCTGGTAATGAATGTGTTTCATTCACAGAGTGTTTACTGCCTGCGCTTCATTACAGGAAAACAGGAGTTAGAATTTATTCATAGATCACATCAAATCATAGCAAAGGAAAGAAAAGGATGGTGGTGTTTCAAATGATCTTTCCATGAAGGCTTCTTCACCAAGAGGAGATGTGCTTCATGAGGACGAAAGAGAAAAACAAAGAGGGATTGTTTCAAGCAGAGCGTGGTGTTGTGAAAACTGAAGGAATGTAACTGTGAGAGTGGTCAGAGCTGCTTTGGACGGAGGAGCAGCGGGTTGACTGTGATGGGGGTGGGGAGGTGGGGGGGTCGGTTCTGTCACAGCCCCTCCTCGGTAATTGGCTCCAGATGTGAGGCAGCGTGGCCCCTGCGCCAGAAAGGCGTCAGGGCCGCATTAAGAGCTCAGCCCAGGGCTGATGGGATCGCACTGACACAATCTCACCCCCCACTCGCCAGCATGAAACACAAACTGGATCCCACAGAGCTGCTGATCTCCTCTGGGCCTCAACCAGAACAACATCGTTTCCTCCTAAAAAAACTCATGACCTTGTGAGACATGTACACAAAAACACAATGCGATGATTTATTCATCTTTAAAACACATGAGAAGTAGTTCAGACACAATGCATTTATTATTTACAGCACGACATGAGCTCATTCTGGAACTGATTCCAGTTTTTGTTTGTGGGAAACAAAAATCAGCTCGTTTGGATGAACTGTGAGGTGAACTGAGTGAGAGGACACATTTTGAAATTCATGAACACCAGAATGAAAAAGAGACGAAGAAACATCTAGATTATGATCTGACAGCTTGAAAACATTTCTCAACAAAATGTCCAAATTATATCTGTTTCAGGAAAAACCGAGCTGATTTGTCGAGTTCCTTTTGTACTATTATCCTCCAAACTAAAACTTTATACATCAGAAACTCATTTTATTTATATTATAAACTTCTATTTAACTTTTAAGCTACTTAAAACATTTCATTTTCCCTTTTTATTGATTTGGACTCTGTGTTTTTTTTTTGTCTTGATAAATAAATTGCAATAGTAAAATATTAATTAATCTAATTGTTTTGACCCTGATTTTTGACTGACAGGAGAAGCATCCGTCAAATCCTTCTACACATTGAACTTTAAAGTGTTTTGTTGTATTTTCAGTAGGATTAGATGCAGAGTTTAAATACAGTACAGTGACACGAGCATCTGGTGTTTCAAAAAGAGTCCTGAGGATGAGGAATGCTGTTACTGTGACACAAAGAGCATGTTTACTGATAGAGCGTGGAAATCAATTAAAAGCAGAAAAGCAGCATGGAGTGAAGGTGGACGCAGACAACAGACAGGATGGAGGGAAGAAAAAAGGGAAAACGAGACGGCGAGCACTTCATCAGGGATGACACTTGCATATTGATGACATTTGCTGAGTCGTAGTCGCCACCATGACTAACAAGGAAAACCACTCATCATGCCAGCCGGCATTAAGAAGCTGACGTGCAAAGACCCTTGAAGCACCTCTCAGTCAGGAATTGGACGGGATTATGAGGGTAAACAGAAAGCAGATGTGTGTGATTTCAGCTCGGCTGCAGTTTCTGACATCTACAACCAGTGACGGCACGTTGAACTGATGCTGAAACACAAACAGGAACAGGAAATGGAATCCTGCATCGGCTCTACTCTAAAGTCTTAGAGATTATTATTGCTGCAGCGAAACGTGTTGATCACTCTGAATAAAGTTTTTGCAACTTCTTCCCCAGTAAGGAAATGCTAACAAACTTTAAATTCTATGCAGTGGAAAAGACTTCCTGTTTTTGCTGTTTTATCCCTCTTAATTTACATTTTTCATACAAGGCCAGGTTAGTTCCCCTTAATTCATTAAATCATGTAAAACAGCATTTTGTGTTTGCTCTGATTATCTTTTTCTGATTTAAAAAATTGTTGGACATAAAAGAGTGACAAAAAAGCAAAAACAGAAGAAATCATTAAGAGGGTAAATACTTTTTCATAGCACTGTAAGTCAAAGGTCAAACTTCTGAGATCAGATGTTGCAGCCATCTTTAATTTTTATCAACAAATATTATTTTTATAGAACACCTCTTGCAAAATAAAAGTTTTAATTTGAGTCCACCATCGTTTTGCTCTGGGAGATGGTGTTGTCATACTGCTGGACGCAGGCCCAGGGTGTGAGCAAGTTTAACCAAACAAAAACACTCCCACCCTGGGCTGAAGACCGTGGCCCCATTAGGCCTCCATAAAAACAGCTCTGAGCTGCGTTCAAGTACACGTTTCTAACACAACAGAATTCTGGGACAGAATCCAGTTGGTTCTTAGCTGATCACAGAAGTAAAACCACATGGAGTTCTGTTAACGTCAGACACTAGGTGGTAATCTTGTGTTACAAATGACTTCCAAGCAAAGTATGATTATCTTCTCCTTCTGAATGTCTCATTTATTTTCATTAATGTCATTCAATCTGGCAAAATTTTGAAAAAAAACATCATATTAACTAAATTTTCTTGGTACCAAACAGCATAAAAATCAGCTGTTTATGGTTTTAGTTTTTAAAAAGATGGATGGAAGTGAGTGACAGCAGCAAGTCTAATGCCTCAAATTAAAAGCAGCAGTCAGTCGAGTGGCTGAAGGTTTCGGATGCAGCATGACAACAAACATGATCAGAAACGTGAAGGACATGAAGTTTACATCAACTACACACTCTGTTAAGAAAAGAAAAAAACCTGTAAAAAAATCCCTAAACTAACAAAATTAATAATAATCAGCAAATATATTGAAAATGAAAATCTTTAATGAAGAGGAACAAGTTTAAATAAGCACATAGTGTCGTTAAAGAACAATTTCCCTTTTCATTTAATGCCAGTTCTTCGAAAAACAGTTAAACAATAAAATAAAATTCTGTCAGACATGAAACTAAAGCAGTAGGTAGAAAAACAAACAGCTGGAATGATTAAAGGACAGTAAAATATTCAAAATATCATTAAAGAATGTCATAATTGAGGCAATAGTTTTATGCATGTTTAGCTGGTTGTTTATATAAAGTGCATGATCATCCACATAAAGCAACAACAGCCACAAAAGGTCCAATTTAAACAGCAAAATCACAAACATAGTAAACAGATCAAAAATACAAGAATTGCCCTGAATTTTGTAACAAATTCAAAGTTGCTGAGTAGATGTTTAAAACCACTCGGTGTTAGAACTTGGTCATAGACTTGGTCTTGATTTTTCTGAGGTAATCCTTTGACGTACGTTTCCCTTTTCTTTAGATTTTTGGACCTGAGTGGATCAAGAGCTCATGACCGATGAGATGACGATGATGGTGAGACTGATGGCGCCCATAATCACTCCAAAGATCATGAGAAGCATCGCCTTAAGAGAAAAGAACATTTAAAACAAAAAAAAAACCTCAACGTGAGCACAGAGAGTGAAGTGGGCGTGGCTTTACCCCAACTGAGTCGACAGATTTGAGTGGCTGGTTGCTGATCTTGAGGTAAAAGATACCCGGAAAAACAAACAGCAAGCAGCTGGACGTTGTTGATCCTGAGAAACAGACAGGAAAGACTCTTTTAAACAGCACAGACAAAAAAGCTGCACAACAGCAGCTTAATAAACCGTTAGATCAGTAATGTAACATTAAATATGCATGAGCAGACAATGTAATCTCAGAAGTGGAAATCAATAACAGTGGAATATTGAAATATTAGCTGCTTTTAATGTTCCTTTTTGCAGCTGAAATCAAGTTCAGCAGCACGTTTATTTCCTAATATATAAAAAACAATCACATACCTACTATTCCAAACACATTTCTGATATCAGGCACAAAGATGGCCAGCAGCAGCACCACGCTCAGGATGATTAGTGTGGCGGTGATGTGGATCCGCCAGGAGAAGCGACGCCCTCCAAACAGCAATAAGATCACAGCTTTACGGGCCTGAAAAAGTCCCGCAGATAAAGCTCATCCATTTCAAACATTAATGAAAAATAGAATCGATTTATATTTGCAAACATTTAGGCAAGAAAAATACATCAAAACTTCTAATTTTTTATATCTTTTTTTATAGCAACATTTTCAGATTTGATCCCAGATCTGAATCTGACATCTTAGTAAAGTGAGTAACTCTTCAGTTGCGTGTAACAGGCGTGTTGGTGGACTCACAGGAAAGTGTATGAGTGGTACAGTCAGCAGCACCGACAGGAGGATGGCGAGCCGAACCGTCATCACCAAGATGTCCCGAGACAAAACCGCATCGTAACCGAGCAGCAGCTCAGATTCCACACGACCTACAAAACAGAGGATAACATGAGCGAGGGCGGGGTCAGAGAGGAGCTCTGATAGGATGTGTGTCCCTTATGGCTCACCGTAGAAGGTCAGATACCCAAACAGAGCAGAAATGAAGTAAAGCAGGAAGCTGAGGCTGATACTGATGTTTGAAACGTTCTGCATCCGGGTCTTGGAGGGTCTGAAAGTCACCAGACATTCACGGATCAGAGTGTTTATAATTCACCAGCAGGTTTGGGGACTTTTTAAAAGCTTCACAGCTCACCGTTCCAGTTCGCAGTAGATGGGAAGGATGGCCGTGTGGCACAGGAAGGAGAAGGCCATGGTGGGGATGGCGTAGGCGCTCTGTAACAAAATGTCCCAGTACAGCCGTCATTAACAAATTATCAGCTTACTCTGTTACACACAAGCAAGAAGGCAGCTGGTCAGGATCTACATGCAGGCTAATGATCGGGATTCTCTTTTAACATTCTTTAAATATATATCTGTACCATTTTCTCTGATAAAACAGCAGCAATTAAAAACTGAAATTGTGCTGAATTCAAATCCATCTGGTCCCAACGTGCACGGCAGCTGTATCGCTCTTAATAAAAACACACTGATTTTTCAAAAGGTGAGAGCGTGACCTGTCAGCAGAGTCGAACAAACGGCATTCAACAACTTCTCACTGCTGCCACAAAGAGTCTGCATCTGCACAGCAGAGAGGGAAAACGTTGCATATACGCACCCTGATGGAGAAGAGGAAGAGTTTTGGCGTGCAGTCTGAGTCCGAGTAATTTGATATCTGCAGAAACCAGAACAGAAGGAGACAGAGAGACAGTGAGCACTTTTTTCTTTTTCTGTACTTCTGCAAAATGAAATACACAGTTTAAATATGCTGCTACGGGGAAAAAAGTTACATTCCCAGACGTTAATCCTTAAATTCACCCATCCACAGTCTGGAATTATAGCTTGGTGTAGAATGTCTAAAAGTCAGAGTTCATTTCCAGGATCAGACTGGGTCACCTGGACTTCCTTCCCTTTAGGACTGGTTTTATTCACTGTGCACAGCTCTCTGCAGGCCTCTCTGGTCCTCATCAAACTCAATAACATGGGTTTTTCATCCTAATTCCATGACCATGACCGTCTGGTCAAATCCTCTTTCCTCAGATTGATGGTGATTTAAAGTCCGAATAAAACAATCCATTCAAGTTTAACACGTTCAAACTTACAAAACCCTCGTAATGCAACATCACCGAGAGGTCAGATCAAATTATTTCATTATTTCAAACCAGAGAACATTTTTTTTCTCTAACAAGCAACAGGAATCACTGAAAATGCAACACAGAAACAAAACTAAATACATCTTTTCTTCCATTTTCCTCTTTTCTTAACTGTATTAACAAGAATATTAAAATATTCAGTCACATGTGATCCATTAGAGATCTGAATGCAATATTAAAAAAAAAAGAAAAACACACAAAATAAATTTAAACAGGAGATAGAAAACAGTAATTAATCATCAACTAATTCACAAACTAAGACTGTAAATAAGTTGCTGCTTTTTGTTTTTGATTTGATTTCTAGTATCTTAATTTCACACAAAAAAAAAACATCATAAAGGTGCTAAAAATCAGCAACAGGGTGACGCATAACACCACTGACACCGGACCAGTAAACATTAAACATCCCTCTCAGAGCTCCATTTAAAAACCCAAACATGCTCGTTCATACATGAACAGCTGTAAATACACGAGTTTCTGTAGAATGTTTAAGGACAAATAAAAAAAAGGGACAAAAATAAACCTTCTTAAACTCAAAACTACAAGATTAAAAAAAAAAATAGTACAAGAAACATTTGAAACATTCTTTTCTAGGAAAGCACGGAGGTGGTAGTGTGATAATATGAGCAGAAATACTCAAATATTACACTTTAATTATTATGTTTGAAGAAACGGGGAATACTTTTCAAATCCTTTGTTTTAGTGTCCAGGGTTTAATATTTGACTCCAGCGGCTGCAGATTCGTTTACCTTCAAACAGCTGGAATACGTCGTGACATTATGAGGCAGCGGACACGGAATGGACCATTTCTTGACCACAACCTAAAAACGAGACAATGCAACAAGTCGACATTGAAAGGAATGAAGTCAACAGATGTTTAAGTGTTTGAGCCAAAGCTTACCACAACTGTAAAATACAGTATGAAGATGAAAGAGAGGCTGCTGGTGTAGCCCAAAAACCCTGTGAGACAAAAATCCAGTAAGATTAAGAGAATCGAACCAGCCGGAGCTGAAAAATAAAAAAAGGCTGTTGAGCTACAAACTTACCAATTTTAGGCAGCATGGCTAAAGGCAGAATGACACAAACCGAGACAAGAATCAGAAGCACCCTGCCGTCTTCATACCAGAAGTTTCTAAAAACATAAAAAGAAGTTGTGTCATTAAAGCTTTACGTTGAACTGAGCCTTATTCCTTGAATGTCTTTTAAGATGCACCAGCTCTGGAGATTTGTCTCCATTTGGAGCTCAAATAGAAAGCGACAGATTGATCATGTGGTACGAATTAAAGGCTTTAGCTCTTGCGAATCATAACAATTATGTAATTCATATACAAACGTTGTGTCGCTGTCAGATGGCACCAGATTTCTCTTGCAGGGTTCTTTAAGAGCAGAATAATATTTTCCTTTGCTGAGAGGTAGCCTTGGCGGTTTATTTGGGCGTAAGAGGAGGAGGGCGGGGGGGGTGGGGGGGGTTCAAGTGACACGTGAAAAACACGACGGCTCCACTGGGGTCAGAGCTGTCTGTCGCTGCTGGGTCAAAAGGGACTGGCTCCACTTTTTTATGAGGTTTTCCAGAGTCAGCAGCACCTGCTCTGACCACATCAACACCTACTGACCCCTGTTTGGCACGTTCACAGCTGTGGCGTTACCATGGCCGCCGATGGATTCGTCTCTCAGCTTCTGCCCCATAACCGAATAATCCCACCCCAAAAATATTTCAGCCAGAAGCAGCTTGATCAAAGATTTTCAAAAAGTAAAAGAGACTCCGAGCTGCAGACTGTAAGAGCACCAGATATCTACAAGATGCTGCAGATCTGAGTTCAAGCTGACTTCTAACAAGCCCACACAGCGCTGATGATCAGCATAAACCTGGAAAATGCAGCACCATCCCACAGCTGTCAGTGTTTTTTTTCCCTGGCTCCTTCATATAAAACACAGTAAGAGAAACAAGATGTACAGCCTTGTACTGCACACAGAAAACAATTGAGAGCATGTTTTCTCTTCACCACATTATGATAAATGAGCTAGCTTAAAGTAGCACGTTTTAATATAAAACAACTCATTTATTCAGACTTTGATGGAACTGAGTGACACCTGTTAACATCCCAAAGCCACTCATTAACAGAAATGCTTTGCTCCTTTCTGCAGTGAGCTGTAATTAGAATGGCAAAACTGATATCCCCTTGTATCAGTCTGATTCTGGGGAACATGTGTGAGAGATTTGAGGATGGAGGGGTGGATGGGGGGGTGAATGGAGCACACTAATACAAAACAGCTGTGTGTGGAAGAGTCAGATGTTGACAGATGGGGCTGAGAGCTGCTACAAGTCTCGCTTTAACCAGTGTGGCCAATAATAAAGTGATATACGTTAAATTCTTGGCCGGGGACTCTTCTCTGTGAGGACGAGGAGCTACGAGCTCATCCGTGTAGGTCAGTGATGATGATCAATGGCTCTCTCTGTCAATCGCATATTTCATGTTGCTCAACAGACAGCTGAGAGGTGATTTCCTCCATGGACTCACACATTACTCATTTGTGTAGCTTTGTGGTGTAAAAGTGTCAAATCTGACATATTTGAAGGCCACTGGTCTCATCTAGAACATCATGGGAACAAGAATGACTCATTTGTTATTTTAATGCAGCTAGTTTGATAAAAACGATCTCTGCAGCTGTTTTATTTTGGCTCTAAGTGATTTTGGTACCCACCCTGTGTTTCGTGTGCTCAGGAAGCTGCAGATGGCTGCAGGAAGTTCAGACTTCAAGATGAACAAATAGGACGACATGGCTGAGGGAAAGAGATAAAGATATAAAATACAGAAGAAATGCAGACAATTACACCAGAATACAGCAAATACTTCAAAGTTAGCTCAAGTAATCCTAAACTGTGATGAAGATTTGTATTTTTCAGGGTGAGAACATGGCAAAGCAGAGGGGGTATCACATGACGGGTGGGGCATTCGGCTCAAGAGGATCACCAGTAAAGTCCTCGGTGTAGAGGAGCCCACGTTATGGAGGTTTCTGCTGGACTGCAGCCAAGGGAGATATTTGTGAGAGGAGGGGGAGCAGGAGTACTAACAGTAATGATCTCTGACGCTAATCCAGGTACTCCACCTCACTAGGAAACAAGATACTTCCCCTGAATGCTCAAACAGCCAATCAGAGGGTCCCTTCCTGAGAGTCAGCCCCAAAAAACCCTAAGAGGAAAGTGAAAAAGACGCTCGATCTGAAGCGGTTCCCTCAGACGCAGCTGTGTCAGTCATCAGGACGAGTAAATTTAAGGGATTTCGATTTGGGATGTAAAGGCAGAGTTAGCTGGAACCTTGATGCCCTGGGGCCAAAGTCTTACACTCTCCCTTAAATAATCCCAGCCATAATCCCTCGGATCCTGTATTTGTTTAGAAAAGAAAATTCCCCCTAAAACTCTCAAGCCCACACAGACACAAACATGTTCTCCATCAGTAGAACTACTGGCGTTAATAAGCACTAAAATCTGTCGGTATGAGGTTATTCTGTCCATCTGAACAAACCATGACGACAAAAAAAAATGAAACCCCACAAGCAAATAAAGACACACTGACACGAGGAATCACACAACAGACATGATGCAACGGTTTAGCTTCATGCAGCTGGTAACTCCAAACACAACAACACTTCTATGGGAATTCCTGGTGTGGTAATACTTACATCTCTAAACAAAGACGACCCTTGAGTGAAAAAAGAAGACTGTTATGGACCAAATGGTAAGAAAACAGATTCCTATAACAAGCATGTATGTAACGTTCAGGGAAAACTGAGGTAAATCCTCTGTGTGTGGTCAGCAAATAGCTGGAGAGTGTGTTCAACAAAAGACAGAGCCACTTTCATTTCATTAGGAGCAGGAGAGAGGCAGGCTGTGCGAGCAGGGGCTGGTCAGTAATTAAGGTCAATTGGCCCATCAGCCTTTGACGGTGCAGATGAATGTTTACCCAGAGTGAGACTAATTGCACTCTTATAAAAGGAGCTGGGAGAATGGACAGATCCAAGCTGGAGTGCTGGCTCTCACACTTTTGTACATACTGCCCCATGCTGGGAAAACCACAAACATAGCAGAGGGCAGGGCAGTAATCGTCTCAGCCGGGCTACTAATGACGCCATGAGAGCTATCGCTTCTGCTCTCAGCTGCAGAACGAGGGGACATGGAGGTCCGAGGCAGGAACATAAAAGGGAGGGGTTTCGATGAGTTACACACTACCAAAAAGACGGGAGTGGGTTTTTACCATCAGCGATCAATTAGTGGAGAAGTCATGTTACAGGCCCAGGGGAGAGGGCAGAGAGGACGCCGGCGCTGGGGTCAAAGGTTATCAGGGAATCTAGATAATAAACCTCAGCTCTGAGCCTGCTGTTCACCAGCAGGAGGCAGTATCTTCCTCCAAAATAAACAAACTGACCCTGCAGCATTCCTCCCTTCCAGTCCCCCACTCTGCTTCTCATAAAAACCACATAATCTGTTTATGTCCAACATGTCAGGAATAATATCTCTTACTGCACGTTGAAATGAAGGCTGACTTACCACCAATATTTTGAATGAGAATAGCGATTCCAACCAGGACCTGGAAAGAGTTGAAGAATTTCCACTGAAACCAGCATTTGACTGGACAAACTTTAAACACTCAAAAGAGGAAACACTTACTTTTCCTGGTTTGTTTAAGGCTTTTTCTCCGAGGTCTTCATAGGAGTTGATACCTGGAGTATTAACACGTGAACAGTTAAGTTGCTGAGGAGATTGTTAGATTGTGTAAATCAGATCACCTTCCTTCAATAAACTTGTTGGCTGGAACATTAACTTATTTAAAATGGATTTAATGGCAATCAGTATTTTTCCTATCTGACTACTGTCTTTTGTTTATTCTCCTTGATGAGCTCCTTTGACCCTTTTAATCAAACATCACCTGATCCAGCTGCAACCAGCCCTTGCAACACAAAAGACTATTATGAGAGATCAGGTAGTTTTGGGGTAAAGGAAGAGACGCGGTTCATGATGTGAAGTCTAATATGATCTTTGCAGATCTAAAGTTGGATGTTTTGTCTCTCACCAGTTTGGTCACAAAGCTTCAGGAGGAGATGTATTGAATATGCTGCCAAGCTGGCCACCACGACTAACAGGATGCTAGAGAGGAAATGGAGAGAATTAAGGAAGTGGGAGGAATTAGGTTTTACTCTCAACATAGAAGGGTTATTAACATTGTTGAAACAGGAGCTTTCTTACCTAAAACCAACTATTCCAGTGCTGGCCATGGCATAAGCTAGACCCAGAATCCCACTGCCCATGATAGCATTCATCAGGTTAAAGACAGAGGAGGCGAAGGAGGCTCCTGTGGTCCTGGTTGTCACTGATTGCTGCTCACACAGCAGATAAAACAATAAATGTGTGAGTATGAAGATAGAGAAGCAGCTGAAGAAGAACATTTAGGCGGATTTTTCTTGATAGAATTAGGAACAACTGGTCTGGTCTGGTGATGGATGTCATAAAACAACACTGCTGAGGCATGTGGGATCAGGGAATGGAAATGGGGATGAATGGGGGGGGGGGTTTAGCTGCTGGCTGCAGGACAGCTGCCTGAGCTCGGGATAAGGGGAGCTGCTCAAACTGCTTGACCTCTGTAATGGGGGATATCCTGGATAGAACGAGTGGCAACTTTGGTGTCAGAGTCACAACAAGCCCGGACTGACCCTCAGGGCCGGTACCGGATTCACCCTGCAATCGGACTGAGAAACAGGAAGCACGATGCAACGGATCGATAGATGAAAATACAGACTGGTTGCAAAGTTCAATATAAACCACAATAATAATAAAACCTCTCGGTAAAAGAGCCGAAGAGCTTTAAGTGATACTAATTATTTGTTAAGTTAATTAACTTGTTTAATAATTTGTTTCTGGCTGATCTAAATTGAGTTACAGACATTTACTGACAAAATCTAAAAATACAGAACAAATTCTTGAGCTTTTGTAACTTAATGTTTAGTTTAAATAATATTCAAGACAAAAAATAAATCGAATGTTTACACATGTTTGTGTTAAATGTACAAACACACTTTAAACCCTTCATTCCAGTGATTAATTATTTAATCAAATCAAATCAAATGTATTTAATCAAATAAAATGTTGAAGTTGACTGTACAAATAGTTAAAAACACAAAATATAGGAATAAAACTCAAATATGAGAATTATCTGAACAAATTTGAGGTTGAATATGTTTAAAATAAACCTGGACCTGTAGTTGGAGCATTACGAGCATTGTGTTACTGATAATGTAAAAATTTAAACAACATGAGTTTTTTTAATAGATAATAAAAAAAGATAAACGTGCTTTATAAAGAAGTTGATTCAATAAATGTGCGTTAAAGATTAAAAAAGTGGTCAAGTTTGTAAAACACTGATTGAATGAACATATTATTAGATTTATACATTTTCAGGTTTTTTTTTCGCTTGTGTCAGCATTGAAAGTGCTGACGGAGTCAAAAAGGAAAGAGAAACCTTGAATCTCAGCTCATGTGATGTTGCCATCATGTTATAATAATGTTATTACTTACATTTTCCAGTAAAGGCGTCGCCTCGCTGACCTCCGTGTTTCTTCTTGTTCCTTCATGGTCGCTCATTTTAAAAAACAGAGGTCACAAACGAGCACGTGCAGGGACGATGAGAAGACTTTCTGAGACCATCTTCTCCTTCAGGAGCTTTTAAAATGTGCTCTTATCAGCTACTGCTGCTCACTCTTGTTGTTGTTGATAACCTGTATTTCACAAGCCTCTGTTCCGTCGCACATTTCAGAGCAAATACAACACTGTCCAATCAGAGATCAAGCCAAACCTTCTAAACCAATCAGCGGTCAGCTTTGGTCGAATACGGATGACGTAAGTTTTCCACGTGCTTCTGGATAGAGGATGTTGAGGTGAGCGTTTTGTCTTCACACGTTTTCAATAAAAATACGAGTGTTTGTGCGATTATAAATAAAGCCGATGTTATTTCCAGAACTGATATAAGATAAATATGTTCCGATGCTGCGCTCTATCACCTAAAATACGTTTTAAAACATTTTAACAGTTTAAAAGTGAATTTATTTCTAAAACTCTCAGTATCTCACAATCCGAATAACGACTTCTGACCTCTGTACCGTGGTTTTTACAGTGTCATAAGGTTTATGTATAATCTGCAGGTTTAAACAAAAAAGTGCTGAATAAGATTTTTTTAGTGGTTCATGTTTCTGTTGTGATCCACAGTGTTAAATTTAAAAATGTGATGATCTGTGTTACTTTTCTACCTGATAATAGTCTCATCTCTCTTTTTGTCTTATTTCGTTCCATCAGACCTCTCATCAATATTTTTGCATCTTTTCAAACGCTGAATCTAAAATCTATCCAACGGAGTCTCTGTTCTGCTGGTTTAGTCTGTCCAGACTTTGCAGTGAAGACTTTAATGGAGCCCAAACTGTACCAGTCCCCTCCAGAGGCCCGGGGTATGACAGTCCTGGATAAAGATGCCTTCACACAGTCCATAACGGTCCCTGCTCTACGGGTGCCCACTAAGGTTTTAAATAAAGTTGTGAAGAGCCTGAGGAAGTCCACCATCCAGCGCCCAGGTGTTCAAAAAATAGTTGAAGACAGAGAAGGAAGCAGTGACTTTCGGCTGGTTCTGCTGGACCCTCACAGAGTGTCCTCAGGAAAGTCCTTCATTGAGGCTCAAGGAGAAGCCCTCAGGTCATTTGGTGTCGCAGAGGAGCTGCAAGAGTTTGAACTGAAGCTGACATATGACAACCTGAAGAGTGAAGAAGTTCTGGAGGCGGTGCTTCCTCAGGGTCAGGATGTGACCTCAGGGTTCAGCCGGGTGGGACACATCGCACACATGAACCTGAGAGATCACCAGCTCCCATACAAGAACCTCATTGGTGAGAGGCAGAAGAAACAGACAGCAGGAAGCATCATTAAACCCACAGCCCAGACAAAACACATTTAGACTTTTTACATGTAAATACGTGTGAAAATGTTGCACATGTATCATCTCTTGTAATATAGATTTTATAACTTTGATACCAACTTTTAAATGATTCAAAAAGGCAAATTTTAACAGCTGTAGGTAAGAAATTTATAAACTTCTGCTTCCACTTCAGGTCAAGTAATTATGGATAAAAATCCTGGCGTCACCTGTGTGGTCAACAAGACTAACATAATCCACTCAACTTACCGAAACTTCAAGATGGAGGTGTTGGCTGGAGAGGAAAACATGGTGGCTAAAGTACGTGTCCTAATTTTCTGTTATTGACTCAGACGTATTAGTGAAAACATTACGACTGTCACTGTGATGCCTGGAAGGTGTTTGGAACTTTTAAGCAGCAGAAAATAGAAAAACTGGAATCAAATGATCTGAGTCAAAGCTTTTTTTAAGAAAATCATTTAAATGTTTAATGTTTGTCTCTGATGCAGGTGAAAGAAAACGGCGTGACATACGAGTTTGACTTCTCTCAGGTTTACTGGAACCCCCGGCTGAGTACGGAGCATCAGCGTGTGGTGCAGCTCATTAAACGCGGCGACACGGTTTTTGACGTATTTGCAGGTGTCGGACCATTTGCCATCCCAGCTGCTCGCTTGGGCGCCAAAATTTTGGCCAACGATCTCAACCCAGAGTCGTACAAATGGCTGCAACACAACTGCAAACTCAACAAGGTGGAGAGCAAAGTCCGAACCTTTAATATGGACGGCAGAGCCTTCATCAGAGAACTGTTAAAGCAGGAGCTGCCTGCTCTACTGAAGGGAGGAGCATCTGTTCATGTAGTGATGAACCTGCCGGCGTTGGCGCTGGAGTTTTTGGATGCTTTTAGAGGCCTCCTGCAGCTGGAACCACCCAGTGAGGAGAACCTCCCCATAGTGCACTGCTACGCCTTCTCTAAAGACGACAACCCCGAGGTGGACGTGGTGGAACGAGCATCCTGCAGCCTCGGATTTCCTCTGGAGAACAAGTGCTCGGTTCATTTTGTGCGTAACGTGGCACCAAACAAAGACATGATGTGTGTAACGTTCACAATCCCAAAAGAGGTTCTTTACTGCAGCGATGAAGGAAACACGGGTGAGAAACGGCCAAAAACCCAGTAAAAAAATAACTCTTTAACATTTTACAGCTAAAAGCTGCAGCACATATTAGGGAAAACAATTTTTAATATTTATTCCTGTTTCATTTCTTGTTTAAAAAAAAAAAAATATATATTTATTTGGTTATAAAGCCTTTATGTTCTTTTAACTCAAATTTAAAAAGGTAACAGGAAATTCAGGCCCATTTGCTTTAATCCTTCATTTTTTTTCAGGTTTTTTGCTTCAGTGTCAGTTAGATTCATTTCTTTTATTTGACACATGGAGATGATGTTTTCTGTCCAGGCTGGTTATTTAAGAAGAGGAGAACCGTTTTTCCATGTGACCATCTTTCTCTGTCTTCTTTGCCACATAATAAAATCCACAGCTGCTCAGATTCATAAAGATAGTTGTGAAAGTGATTCTTACACAGCTGACAGTCAGAAAACTCATGAAATGAATCAGAACCATCGTTTGTATTGAGTTCTTAATGCTGTGTGTATTTGACTGACGTTTTTCTTGTATTTTGTTCTAAACTGTTCTTTTTGTATTTACTCACAGATCCTTCAGAGGAACCGGCCCAGAAGAGACAGAAACGAGACCAATCTGCTGATTCAACATAACATAAACCCTTTTTTTTTTAAGTTCTGTCATTTATCATTCAGTTTTAGTCCATGAGCAAAAAACCTGAAAAATATTATTCTAAGTTGTACAGGTGTATATGTTTAGTGTTTAAATAAATCAAGTCATGGACATCATTTGTTTTTAATATAAAAAATAAACATAAAAAGTCTGAAACAAAGTGGTGAACACAGCTGCAGCGTGGTGGCAATGCTACGATAACTCTGAAATCCATTTCGAGCAGCTTTGAACAGATTCAGCCTTTTGGAGGAAACAGTCCACTGAAAGCATCCTGGATGGCTCGATAACACGCTAAAGCTGAGGTGTATCCTCCAGCAGTGTCCTGAGGCAGGGCGGCCCGCACGTGGTTCAGATACCTGAAAACACACAAAACTTCTCTCAGATATTTAAAAATAGCAAAGTTTTATCATTCAATCCATTTTTTTTCTAGATGCTTTGATGAATTGAAGAAAATGCAAGATGTGTTTTGTGCTATTTCTTTTACAACAAAGCTAAAATGTCTGAGTAAACAAGGCTTGCTGCATAATACTGGCCCCATCTGGACCCCGTGTCTGCTGTGGTTCTAACAGATTGGTCTGAAGCCCTCACACGAGTCTGACTTTGCTGCCCCCCAGTTCCTGTGAGCTGGGGAAACTTCAAAGGGAAATGAGTATCAAGCGCACAGACAGCACTCTGTGATTTCTGTACCCATTCAAGCTGCTTTACTGAGTAACCCAACACCTGTGGGGAGGCTTGGAGAGACTGACAGAGCCGAGGTGGATGTGAATCGATGACAGACAGAGGGAAGAAAAAAAGGTGTTGCTGAGACGCTGAATAAAAACCTCAATAGTTTGTGACAAAGTCATAAAGACAACACGCCCAGGATCTTAAGCAAGTGAAAGTGAGAGAACGGTACAGAAAGCCAATCAGATCAGACCACTCATCACCCACTAGAGAAACAACACAAGTTCAAAACAGGAGGCCCAGTGATTAATAATAACTTCATTAGGCCCAAGCTGCTGTAGCCTGTCCTTCAGAGCACTTGAGGGAGGTCTTCTCATATGGCTTCCTGCATCAGATGAGTGCTATCTATTGATTATATTGTACTGGGCCCTTTTTAATGGTAAAAAAAGTGGGCTATTTACGGCCTGGCTAAGTCTGCTCTTCCTGCTAATCTAATCCCCAAGCTACTCATGTGGTCATTCCTTCCAAGAAAGCTGAGAGCTCTGTGTAACTTTATACCTGCCTGCCCCTGAGGAGAGGGAGAGCAGAAGGAGAGTGTGAAGGAGAGGGAGGCAGAGGCTGTAGTTGTGGGGGCTGGGAGGTGGAATCAAGCTTTGGATATCATCATCACAAACCCTCTTCTCCTAAACCAACCCCGTCCATCCTGCGCTCACCCTGAACAGCAGAAGTTAGTTCAGTTCTCCTCCATTAACTCGGCGCCTGTACGTACATCTCCGTGTAACGGCTCGCCTCAGACACGCGTCAACTGGCTGTAGATGCTCATGAAAATGATGAATTGAAAAAGGATCAATATAGAAGATGCAAATAAATAAAACTCGCTATAAATGTAAACAAAAAAAATCTATTTGATCTTAAAATTAGATGACAGATTCAAAATGACACTACTCCAAAACAGAAACATCATTTCCCTCTATCACTATATTCTAATGTGTGTTTTAGGACCTTCCCTACCCATCAGCCCCCTCTTTCTCCATTTCCATCCAAAGACTGGACAGCCTTTTGTTCGCAGCACACTGAAACCTAAGACGTTTCGGCCGGTTACATCTTTCACTCTCCGGGCCCCATTGGAGCATTAGCTGCAACCTGATATGGGTCTTTTCAAAGCTTTGTATTATTGGGTAAATATGGGTCACTTTGCAATGGGCCATTATGTCGCTTTAGGGGGAGCTGGGAAAGACGAGCGCAGGTGATGAAGACAACGAAACAACACTGTGTTGGACTCCAACTGTAATAAGAGAACATGACAAGCGGTTTGCTTCAATTCAAAGTTATTTTTCTCTATAATCCTATTTGTTGTTGTATAAAAAAAGGGTTAGGGTTTGTTATTATTCTTTAAGTTTGACATTTTTTTGGAGAACCAGATACCTGGGCAGTTTTCCCAACTGCTGCTCCCTGCAAAACACAGCAAAGCCTCGGGTCTAATTCAGAGTGAAAAGATAAGTGGCAAAATGTTCCGGAGGGTTCAGAGTGATTTCCAGCTGAGAATGTGCGGCTCCTCTTTGTGTTTCTATCCACAACGCTGCAGCAGTCAGGAGAAAGTCTGACATGGAAGCAAGGCTGGGATTCTAGAGGGAGATGCAGCCTGTGCTGGACCTCATGTCTAGACTTCATGTGTTGGCTGGAATTAGATTAAGAAAGGCTGTAGAAGTCAAGGCTAAATGGAAAGAGAAGAGGCCTGTAATGCTACAGCGGCACTTTCAACAAGCAGACAATCAACATCAAACCACTGAGTAGATACACGGTACAGTTTCACATCAAACTCAATGAAGAGTCACCATTTATAATTTTGTCTGTTTACATATTAAATGCTTTACATCATTAGTCCCTGTCCAGATCGCTGAGAGGAGAGGAGAGGAGAGGAGAGGAGAGGAGAGGAGAGGAGAGGAGAGGAGACAAATGGCTTCAGAAACAAAAAAAATAATAACAATTGTATTATTTCAACATATAAATACTTCCTGAAGTGAAAGTCTCAAACATTTTGGTTAACCCCTTCAGCTTGGTACCTGTCTACTTTCACATCACTCATTCTGAAGGGAAAAATAATAAGATCTGCAGAAATAAACCTTTAAATCATATTCCATCTTCCTTTGAGAACAGATTAAACCTTATGGTCCAAACGAAGGAGCTCAGATTAAGATAATAAATGCATGAAGGGAAGGAAATATCTGAACTAAAAGTCCGGAGCCTGCTGGATGACAGTACAAATGCCCGGAAATCTTCCTTTAGCACTCCAGCAGCAACAGAAGATTCCTGGCCTGGGAATGACGAGAGCTGGGGAAAGGGGGGTGCAGAGCCACACACCTGCCAGATGATTTGTCATTATAAAGGGGTCAGCACTCAGCTGTCACCCCCTAATCACCCATCCTACCCCTAAAGTTCCCCCTCCTCTCCCCTCCACCTTCTGTACCCACTAAACTCCAGTCCAGTCCTCCCTGAACACCCCCTGCATTCCTCAGGCAGCTCCGGTTTCACTCGCAGCACTGCCACTCCATCTGCCCCTCCCTCCTACACTCTTCCCTGGGAGAAAATGTACCCTGTGAGAGAAGCAGCACACTGAGTTCACTGTTTGGATGTGGGATGTGTGCTTATGCCCCCCATGTGTGTGTCTACACAATCCACATGTTTATCTAAGAGCAGAGCGGTTCGTAACGATACCAGAGGCGACCCAGTGCTGCAGAATTTCGCCAACAGAGAAAACGCGAGTCGGTCCAGAAACAAAACCCCCCACGAGCAAGCCAAACACAGAAAACTCTCACAGATATACTATATCTGTCAACAGCAGTCTTTCACCACAACAGGTCAAAGGTCACACTCTTTTCCACTGAATGCTGCTTCCTTTGGGACATGCAAGTGTGTTAGATAGATCCTCAGCCGTCAGTCTGCCCACTGTCCAGCAGATTAACTCAAGTTGTACTTTGTGAGTGAGCTTGAGAGGAGGCTGTTACATCAGATCCTCACAAGACTACGAGCCCTTATCCATTATCATGTTTCTTATCATGGCGACTGACAGGCCCAGTCTGCTGCTCAGGATCCCGACAGAGAACACGGGAGGGAGGCGAGCGCCGCGAACACTGTTCTTATTTAAGGAGAGAACATGTTTAAAGTGTTAACAGAAGTGCGGGGTGATGCTTGACATTAACACTCACAGAAATACATTCTGATATAGAGCGACTGAGACTATATAAGCTGTCCTCAAGAAGGTTGTTGGGATCAGTGATAATTTAAGAGGCATGCTTGTACTGTGTCTAAAAGCCAGGACTGCAGATGTGGATGTGATAAAGATGTTTTGTTCTTTCCTGGTCCAAGCATCACCTGTCATCACTCAGTCAAAGCCTTCCTGGTTTTTTTTGCTGTGCAACTCTCTTGTCTAGCCTGAAGGGGGCAGTAGAGGCTGGATGACTGTCTAATCACAGCAGCCCTAAGGCACGAAGACTCAGAGGCATCACACAACCATCAAAACCACCTGACATGCAGAGCATCCTTCTTTCATCTGCTGAGCTGCCTCCTGGAAACTCTAGGAGGAGAAGGAGGAGGGAGGTAAACCGCACTGGAAAGGGAAGATAATGACATGACATCAGTGTCTTCATTCACCAAATGGGGCCGTACACAATAGGAGGACATATGCTGTCCAGTGAATGGCTCCTGGCAAAAGGCACACCCATATACACACAGAGCAACGGAGCCTTGAGAGTGAGATGTAACATTCAGGGAACAGATCGCTGATACGCTGAAGAAGAATAGCGTTTTCCCAGAGGGGATTTGTCTCCGCAGATATCAGTTACTGAAGCATCTGAAGCAGTGGGAAAAGGCAAAGAGAATTTCAATTAGGGAGAAAAATGGAAATGGGTAAAGAAAGAGGACAAAAGGTGGAGAAAGGTAAAGCAGAGCAAAGGCCAAAGTTTGTACATTACAGGTGAGGTGTGTGCAGCAGGTCCCGATGACTAAGCTCTATATGATTGAAGTTTGTTTTGTTTAAGTTATTTAGAAGGAAAACGGATCATCTAATCCCTCTGTTTTTATCTGGGCCCCCAGGGGCAAGAAGAGGAGATGCAGAGGGTTTCAGTCTGTTTGTTGGAATGACTTTGAATGTGTGTGCGTATATTTATCAAAGAGCCTAAATATAAACCTCTAAAAGTGTGTTAAATATTAGAAGATGCCTCATCGTCCACTGTATGTTGACAAAAATTAAAGTATAACACGAGACAGGCTGTTTGATGTCCCATCGGCCCAGCAAAACAAAAACCCTAAAATCCGACTAAAATCACGTTCCCTTCTTTCTATAATTCTGTGACTACTTCCTGTTCACTTTTTGGGCCAGAAATGACTCACCCACAAGTAAAAAGCTTCTAGTCAACTACACAGGGAGCTTATTTTGACTCATACTTCAAGAGAAGATCAATATTTGCACAGATCTATGGGAGGGAAAACAATAGTGATGTGGCCTCCACCAGCCCCGTCTGTTAATGGTCTGTTTACTGAGACAGACGGGATAATGGCCTGGGTGTTGGCTGGTGGAGAGTCAGACGGTGGCCACACTCTGCTCCGTTTCTGGAATAGTTTCTGTGGAAACAAAAAAGAGAGGGAAAGTATCCACACTGGAAGAAACCCAGTATCTGCATATGGTGGTGACATGTGCTGTGCATAAGGACGGGGCATCCTGTTGACACAGACAGGTTTGCAAGTCAAATAACTGGCCTCGATCCTCCACACAC
Source organism: Pachypanchax playfairii (assembly GCA_006937955.1). NCBI lineage: Eukaryota > Metazoa > Chordata > Actinopteri > Cyprinodontiformes > Aplocheilidae > Pachypanchax > Pachypanchax playfairii. The sequence goes on along the minus strand of SSNP01000251.1, from coordinate 310,215 downwards.
TTATAGTGCCTGCACACTGTTTTGGCTATGCAAATTTTAAATCTGTGTGCCCTGTGACTGCAGCCGAGTCTTTAGATGTCAGCAATAGAAACACTTGAACGGTTGGTGAAGCACTGCAGTGATGTCTATAGTTACTGGCAATGCAGTAACACAAGACAGAGGCATGTGTAACGAGTGTGTGGAGAGGAAGAATGAAAGCGATCCGATATCTGAGAAACCAAGTTCAGCTGTAGGTCTTGGTCATGGTGTCAACCTTGAAGTGTTTGAGGGAAAGCCTCGCTGTTATGCAAGAAACAATTTTCTTTAAAATATGCTTTTTATCAGCATTATTAGGTATTTTAATGGGCCAAATGAGAATAAAATAAGTGTTTTGGGACACTATCTTGTTATAAAAGCAGATCAAAGAGAGCTGCTTGAAAAAGTTCATGTTAGGTCATGTTAACCGGCGCCTCAATCTCCAGCTCATAACTTCAGCATCAAAGCTGTTTGTGTGTGAGAGAGTGTGAGACTGCACAAGTATTTAAGGCCTACAAAACGAGACCCGTCTCTCTGAGGTGCCATCACTCTGGTCCTGTCAGTCCCCGCACTCTGACATCCTGCTGCTTTGCCTAAGGTCCCTTGTGGTCAGCGACCTCTGACCCACCCCCTGGCTCCGACAGACCAATCCTGTCCATCAGATGGATGTGTGCCTTGCAGGGATCAGAGAACCTAGAGTACATGGAAAAGCTATTTTCCAGAGATTTATTCTGTTGGCTGCTCTCTGCGTGTGAGAAAAAGATGAATATCATGACTTGACTTACATTTTCATCCCTAAAGAGCAGAGGCAGGAAAAAATGACTTGTACGCTTTTTAAATATTTGTAAACCCTAGTTTCGAGATGGCAGAAATTGATTCAAGAGCACTCTGTAAACCATGTTTAGCGGTCATGCTAAGTCCCGGAGCCAAATGTAGGGTCACCGCTTGTGCTTTAGGTCAGCGATGCCAAAAACAATTAGAAATAGAGTTCAGACCTGGAGAAACGCCAAGCAGCCAGGAAGAGGCTAGCACAGCTACCTGCCAGGAACTGAGAGCTTGAAGGCATCACTGACTCTCCTGGATTCCTCCCTCCCACCAAAGCACTTAACATGCAGCATAAATCAACAGACAAACAAACAAACAGATGCTTTTCAAATAAACACGCCGGCTCTAAGGGATGAGTGAAAAGCTAAAGAACAGAGAGGAGGAGAGAATCACTCAGAGACCCATTAACCTCTGGCTTCCAACCAGAACAGTGAGCAGGCGTCTTTTAAGTACATGTTAAACATAGCTAGTCTACATGTGTGTATAGTGATTTATGTATTACGTTTGTCTGTGATTTACTTTGAAGAGCCGAGGCAGTTTTCAGGAAGAAAATAATCACTTATCTGGGTTCATGAATGTTTGTAATAGTAAACAACACATGGATATTTAACCCCTCATAAAGTGAAGAGGTGAGAGAAAGTCCGTCGACGTCGATGTGCATAGAGGCGCATCCCCGAGAGAGACGCTCCAGACTAAACACTCGTGCGTTCAGCTGTTCCCCTTCACCCCACCGACAAGAGACGGATCCCTGACAAGCATTCTGAACAAAAAAAAAAAAAACTTTTTCCACCAATTATAGAAAGCGATGCAGAGTGGGGGAGGAAGTGGAGGCCAAACTTGACAATATTATACACACTGGCATTTGACGAAGCGCACTGAGCAAGCTCTGTCAGAGGGAGATGGGCTAATTTCTGGGCAATGCCTGCCAACACAAACAACTGTTCTGGCTAGCTTTCATTGTCAGCACTTGAGGTTTGGGTTGAATTTTTCAACGCTCCACAGCCAATTTCTCTTTACCCCATTTCTTCTCCCCCATATGATTCGTCCTTGTCCAAGATCCCAGTCAGTGTTTCATCGCCTACGCAGTCAGAGCTTCAAAAGTCTTCTGGTAAAAGAACAAACTCAGATCCAGATGCTAATCTCCATACGCAAACACAAACAGATCTTTTTTTAATTTAACTTGTCCACATTAACAGATTTATTCTAACTATGAAGCAGGCGTGACTTTCAGCTGATGTGGGGTCAGAACGAGGCGCCAAAAGTTACACAGCTACCGCTACAGTCTGTAGGTGCAATGTGCTGGGATTCATACAACGGCCACATGAATGTAAGCGTCATATGTTTCTGTTTGTGTCTCCGAAGCAATATTTACTTCTGCTTTGATTGTGTTTATTAAAGGCTTTTGCTGTTCAGCATAAAAGCAAGAAGCCATGGAGGGACATTTGGAATACAGGCTGCAGTGATACATTTGCAGCCAGCCCATAATTCTTAGGGCTCACGCACAGTTCTGGGTGTGCGCCAGTCGATGAGATACGCAACACTGTAGAAACCTCACACAGTCGGGGTCATAATCTTTGTGGCAAATCATACACACCTTTGCACATCAGGAGAGTCTTTGGATGTGTGTGTGTGAGAAGAGGGTATGTGCTGGAAGCTGAATGGGACATTTTTGGAGGCCCCTGCTGCCTGAACGCGCAGCCGACACTCTGCTCCAGTATTGAGGCAGCTGTCTTTAATATAAGAGCTCCGTGCAGTCCATATTTATTCAGGTACAGACAGTAAAAGAGGTGTGGCCTCTCTTTTTCCTGGCAGCGGTCAGGCGCTCCTGCGGTTTTTCCTTTTTTGTTGAAGGGGGAAAATAATACAAAAGACACTAAGATGTAGAAGGATGCAGAAGAAAAAATTAAACAAAATAAAAAATGGCTCTGCTCTGTGTTGACTGGACATCCTGGACAAGCCCCAGACACCCCGGGTCCACCAGGGAGATCGTGTGTGTGTGTGTGTGTATGAGCTTGATGGCTGTATCCAAGACAAATCACCAGTGGTGCTGCTGTCACAGTAGGCCTTGACCAAGACAAACAGCTATGTTTTAAAATAAGTGTTTGCCCCCTCACAGCCCCTCACACCCCATCCATGTCGAGGCACATCCATATCTCCACACAAGTCCCTTCACAGGTCACAGGAGTGGTGGATGCAGAGGACTCCCTATTCACTACACACTCACTCTCCTGCACATGTTTAATGTTTATATCATGTGTTTTATTTTAAAAAGTGCTGGTACTACATTAGGAGAAGAGGATATGGTTTTATTTCACCCAAGTCGTGCAACAAATTGAAGTAAACATGTGAGTCTATGTGCTACCTTGATTGAGTATTCAGAAACTGCCCCGTGTGCAGAAGTGTCAGCAGTATTCTTTGCTTTTACTTAACAGCACGTTGCATCTTGGGACTTGTGGTTTGTGTGAACGAGCCTGTCCGTGTCGCTGCCTGCACCAAGGGGACTGGTGTTCCTCACTGAACAGAGCCTCATTTATCTCTGTGGCAGAGTCCTTCCTCTCCTGCAGTGGTCCTTCTGGACCCCTGAACTGCTGACATGGGCCCCCCCCTTCCACCCACCCCTCCCTCCTTCGAGCTCCAGTATGCGGCAAAATTGTGAGATGTGTTACATCTGCATATTGATTAGCCTGGCTGAAAGAAAGCAGAACCTCAGCACTTCAACGAATACATAATGTAAATAAGTGTCAGTAATTCAGCTTAAACTCTCCTGAAATGTTTAACAGTAAGTACGTAACAGCTAAATCTGATCGCACAAAAAACTAAATTAAAAAGAAAATCATTATCCTAAACATGCTGCTATTATATTTTCATTTCCACACAAGAAGACGTGCTGAAACAAACCTCGCCATGTTTTCAATATGTCACCTAATAAATGCCGGCCATGCTTGGTGTGTGGGCAGGCTGCAGTGCCAGGCAGCTGAACTGCAGACGGCTGGGCGCTGGGTTGTCTGATGGATGGCTTACACTCAGTGAGGACCGGACCAATGGCGTCCCGGATTGATTGGCCCAAAGGGGCCGTCGGGGAAAGCACTTCCTGTGTGTGTTAATGGACACTCCTGTAGATGCATCGCGGCGGCTTGTGGCAGGGTGATGGTTGTTACTCCCTCTCTCCCTCCCCAGACCTCCTCCCCCATATTTTTCTTTTCTCGGCTAATCAGAGAAGACTCAAGTGAAACGAGCCAGACTGAACGAGCAGCACGAGATCTGAGTGGCTTTCTAACATGATGCTCGAAACAAAAAACCCTGGCAAACCTCACAATTACAAGAAAAACTCTTGTAATTTATTATGTTTAACTTGGTACCTGTTGTGAGCTAAATTCTAACATTGTTTATCTCTTTCAAAATTACAGATTGCTTTCCAGGAAATGTCCAAATGACTCACCAGGAAAGTATGAACACATTCTGCACACTGTTTCCAAAAACACTGGGACTGTGTGTAAAAAGGTAATTAAAAAATTGAATATTTTTTCAAAATCAGCAAAAACAAGCCCAAAATTTAAGAAATTAGTTCGATTTAAACTATCAAATGTCAATTTTTTAAACGTAATGATAAATTTCTCATTAGTTTGAACGTTGGAGGTCAACTCCACTTATAGCTGGTGAGAACAGAACCAAAACAACAAGCTTACCTGTTTTACTTTGGCTTTGAGCTTTTTCTCTTAAAATAAACTATTATAACTATCTGCAAGAGTCTTTTTCATAGTGACGACCTTCTGAGGAGCGTTAATCTCAACATCATTTTATAACCTGTCATGTAACTGATCTGTTGTCAGTGTATCTTATTAGTTATAAGATGTTTTATTAAGATGCATGGCATGGATTTTACCATGAGAATGTACTTAAAAACTGTTTCATATTGATTCATGAACCACATTTAAGGGTTCAAATACTTTTGAAAAAAGTTTTTCATCATGTTTTCTGGAAAACTCACTCATTTCAAACAAAAATACAAATTGATAGTCAGTGTTGGATTTAAAAGGGATTATCTCATCCAATAAGGAGATTTATTAGTATCCATGTGGTGCACAGGTATACGAGTTACAGTCCAAATCCATCTGGTATGTTTATTTTCAGCGAATGTTCCCTTTTCTACACCTGTCTGATCCCATACAGAGGAGTAGGGAACTGGTTCCTGCCTTCAGACGTCAACGGGAGAAAGGCGGGTTAAACCCCCGACGGGTCACCGGTCCGGTACAGACCCTTCACAGATGAAAAAGCATTCGCACTCACAACTAGGACCAAATTAAAATCACCAAATAACCCAATATGCAGGTTTTTGGACTGTGGGAAGAAATAAGAGAACCTGAAGGATACCAATACATGCACAGCGAAGACATGCAAACTCCAGCCAGGTGTTGAACCTGTGACCTTCTTACCGAGAGGCAACAGGACTAACCAACAGCGCCACTGTGCAACAAATTGCTTTCATTCAAACTGTAAAACCTACAAACGGGTGAATAAACAACACATTGTAAAAAGAATATAAGAAATAAGATGTGACATTTAGATGCATCACTGAATCAAAACACAATGTGTAACACCAGCATTTGCTACATTATTATATTGCTAAGGATTTTTAAAAAACATTTTAGATCTTTTTTTTTTTTTTTTAATTAAGCCAAAAATTATTTATTTTTCAGTAAGATACGCACAAGGCAAAATTTTACCCCGTTTAAAGTGGTTTAAAAAGTAAAAACTTCAAATAATAATATAGGATAAGAACTTCAAAAGTACTGAAAATGATACAGTTCCTGGATGAAAAACAGATGTGCTGCAAGACCGAATAAATAAATGTATACCCAAATCTGCCCAGCTGCTCCAGTTCAGGCACCGGGGGTCCGTAGGTTTCAATCTGAAGGGGTTTGTAGTGGTACAGAACTTCCTCTATCCTTGGCAAAGGCTGGAGAGACACATTATGTTGCTGAAAGAAAAACAAGCAGAAAAATATTCACTATATGCAGAAAAAAGACTAAAAGCTGAGTAAAAAGCTAGCAAGTATCAACAGATATGTCAGGGAATTCAAAAAATAAAAGCTTTGTCTTTTCCTTTTCCACTGACACGATGGAGAAACTTAAACAAGACAATGATTGAGCATGTTTTTAGTGGTCAACTCTGTTAGCAGCTAACTGATCCCAACAGATCAGGATCCCCAAATGGGTCTAGACCAGCAAAATCCAGTTCTGAAAGCTGGAGTTTCCACTTCCAAATAAAATCTGTTGATAATTACTAAAAACGGAGATTTAAGAAACACTTTTAAACTGGCGATCAGGTGGGAAATACGAGACTCCTCGAGGAGTGAGTTCGATTTGGGCCTGCTCCATCAAACAAAGGGGGAATTTCCACCCAGCATTAAATAAATGAGCCACAGTCATGAAGCAAACCTGGAATTAAAGAAAAACACGATGTTTAAACAAGCATTAACTATTTCAGAGGGCAGCAAAGGAACTCAGAGACAAAGGGGAGATAAAAAGATAAGAAAGAAAGCAAAGAAAAAAAAATAAAAGAAGTGGGGGAGAATAAACAACAGAACACAGAGGGGAGTTGATGAAAACCAAACTAAACAAGTAACATGTGCCCTGCGGCCACAGACTGCCCTGCCTGCCATCACACATGCTGGAAGTTAAGTGAACACACACACACACAAACACACACACACACGGGGAAATAAAGCAACTAAAGCTGAACTGGAAGGGACAAAACATGAAAGAGACTCACAATGGATCCGAAATAAGGGCAGAGATTTCTTGTTCAAAGCAAACGCAACAAAAAGTGTCATTGTCCAGGTGGGATTGTTGAACAAAAAGAAACACGCATGATGAGCTCATAGGTAGCATATTTTATCATATATTTGAAATTAAAATGTCCTCATTTATTAACATTATAACTTCTTATTTGCTACCAAATTAGCCAAAACAAATAAAGTTGCTACTCTGAGAATATTTGCTTTTAGGTCTGAGAAGCTTTAGAGTTCTAGATGATTTTGTCCACATCTTATTTCCAGCATGACTCTGAGCTATCGGAACAGAACAAGTCCAAACCTGTTACTTTGTGTTTAGTTTATGCAGGTGGAGAGAGAGTGACAGTGGCAGCACATTAAAAGCAAAAGAGTGGGTTTTTCCACTGAAGAAATAATGAAAGTTGATTATCTACTTTGAACATGTATTTCCTGTACGGCTCAGACTTCTGATGCTAAAACAGTTTTGTTTGTTTTTTTAGGTAAAATGTGCCAAATCAAACCAAAGAATATTAGAATTTTTCAGTCCTGTATTTATATAAATGAATAAGAATGAGTAAGAGACATGCAGTATTTCAGCAGCTTTTAAATAAACTGTATTTTTTTTAAGTTTCTTTGTAAAAACACTAGAAATACATTCATCTGTAGTTTTTGCTCAACCTTTCACCTAAAGGTGTCCTTGTGAACTCTCATCCATTCATTCACCCAACACACAGGAGCCCTGCCACCATCCTAATGAAAGCCAGACCAGAAAACCGCATCGCAGTCACTATCCCTCTCTTTCACACTCCTCATGTCTCTCCATCCATCTTCTTCAGACTTTCAGTACCGTTTCTTTGTCCCACTAAGACGTGCACTGGGACTGAAGGGTCAAGGGAGAAGCAGCAAAGTCCACAGTGGTGGAGCCAGAGAAAGTGAGCAGTAAACTGGGAGTTGAAGACGGCTGAACTTCAGTAAATCAGATTTTTAAGTGACAGACTGAACGGACCCCCTCCCTCCCGTAACGGTGTGGAGGATTTTCTGTTGCATTCTTCTGTAAGGGCACCTTGAAAACTGACATCAGCAAACTCCAAAAACCAGCTCGGTGGCACGAGGACATAATAAAAACATTCAAAAAGTTGTTGTTTTTCACGCAGAGCTTCACCCTCACAAGGAACTGACCTCCATCAAAGCCAATAATTCTTCTGAAACCCTTAAAACATCTTTTTTTTTCCTTCCCTGGATGAATTACGGCATATTAATGTTGTTTTGAAAATGCTCCAGAGAAAGAAAGCAACAGAGAGGGGAGATGGGGACCCCCAGCCAGGCTCAGGGGTCTTTGGAACAACATGACTGAAACAGCCAATGCAAACATCTGCTTTAATCATCACAGGGGCCCATCCAACTACCTATACAGCATACTGTGCATTGTAAGTTTGTGCATGTAACTGGTACTTAAACTCTTATGATACCCCTGTGGCACTAAAGTGAAACTCTAGGGGCCATTAATCTTAATAAAACCACGGGGGGGATGATTTGAGGAAATCACTATCGCACCATCGGGAGTATCTCTGCATCTCCAGCATTTATGTCTCCAGCTCAGATATAAGGACACGTTCTAGGGTTCCAGGCATAAATTTCAACAAATGAGACGGGTTTGAAAGGTCAAATGAAGACATACTGACTCACAAGTTGGAGAAAGAAAAGCTGCAAAGCAAACTGCTCCACACCTCTTGGTCTGTATTCAGCTCGAGATGTACCCTAACACGACTCCATTAAATCGATAATACGTACAAGTCACATCTGGATTTATGCTTTAATCATCAAGTCATTTAGAGTCAGTTAATTTAAAAGCTCCTACAGTAAACTATATGTTGATGTATATTTTGTGGTGGTCAAAAGGATAAGGTCTTATCAGCGAATCGTGGGTCACCACTCAGAATAAACCGGAAAAACACGTTACACACGAAGATGCACACAAACACAAACATCAGCACTCTCCAACACCCCCATCTCTCCTCTGACTTTGCTGCTCAGCAAGACACATCAAGGTTGCAGAGACTAACCTCTCCATCAGCACCTCCCCGCCACATCTGCAGGCCAGCAAACAAAACCACATGAACCCTCTGGGTTCCCAGGGGCTTTGGGAGCCACGGCCAGCAGGACCCTCTTCACTAAAGGTGATAATGACAACACTGAAGAGGGAATAGAAATGATCAGGCTGGTTTGGAGATAAGCTAGTGACATCACTTCCTTCCTTCTGCCGTGGCACTTCTGGGGCTTCCGTATGGATAAAGAGCTTAAAGCTGCCCACTGGCACGGCGAGCAGCAAGTAGCAAGTGTAAAAACTGCTGGCTCCCGTCTTACAGGTTTAAATATATCTGGGTGATCAGGGGCAGCTGCCCCACAGCAAAGCCCCTAAAGCTGACAAGTCCTTTTCCGCTGGGACGCCTCGCATGTGGGTAAGGCTTGCTGAGGCCAACTTAAACATGGACGGGGGGGGGGGGGGGGGGGGGGGGGGGGGGGGGGGGGGCAGAGGTGTGAATGCCCACATGTGCTGGTGCCAATCAGGGCTCCCGGTTCTCTACCCCTCACTACAAGCCCCCGCCCCACGCAGCTGCTGACCTACAAACCAACAAAAATGAAAAAAAAAAAAGTTAAAGAGATGAAATCTCCATTTAAACGTAAAAAGATGGCCAGCCTTTACTTAAGAGTGTGAACAAGAGACGTAAAGATAACATGAAGAAAATGTCAGTGGGGGTTGAAGTGAGTACACAGCAACAATTCTTTGAGAAAACAGGTTCGGCCAGTCTGCCAGAGCGAAGCCAAGCAGAGCTCAGCCTGCTTTGACAAGTGCTTCTCCTGAGCAGAGGTCATTGCAGAGGACTTAACCGAGTGAGCAAACACACTCACTGCTCCGTGTGTGTGTGTGTGTGTGTCGTATTTTCTATGGCATTCGAATTCCGCTGCCTAAATGTGGAACGGACTAGAGCCTGCGAGAACCCAGTTATTTCAGCCAGCTACTCATCAATGTTTAGGGATAAACGTCCCACCCACATTCAGCTCACTGTGTATTTATGTGGATCGCTTCTTTGTTTACGTGCGCGTTCGCCTCCTGTTTCATTAGATGCCCATGACGGCCTCGTCAGTAATGTCAGCTGCTCGTGTTGGCCTGTGAGAGGTGGGGTTGAGCCCTGGTGGTGCTGGAACCTGGAACCTTTCATCTAAGATGGCGCTGAAAGCTGCCTGAAGGTGGAAAGATTCTCCACAGGTCAACTTCCTTCAGGAATGAGACACTGCAGCAGCTGAGAACAATCCTCATCCGTACATACAGACATCATTTACACTCACTCCATTACACAACGTAGATCTCATTTCTAGTCAGTTATTAACATTTTATATAAAAGCAGGTGCCAAATAAGGCGACTTCTGTCATCATGACTCTCATCATCGTATTTGGCTGTGAGGCTGGTCCTGACAAACAACAAGAAGCAGCCTGTTTAAACAGAGAATTGTCACCTCACGCCCACGCAGGGAGTCTCTTTTGATATCGGCGGACATCTATTTTAAAAAGACACTTTATTCTTCAAAGCGTGTGTGCTCAGACTGAATGGGGGGGGGTGGATTTTCATGTATCTCTGGTTCAATGGAGTGCCAACAAAGTGAGGGATTAGTGAGCGTTTCCAGACCATTCCTGAGGCAAGACCAGGCCCATCCCACCTCACATCACACCTGGACTAATACTTCCTCAACAGTCCATTTGACTACAATGTTCATACACAGCCAGTAATATCAGAGTAATAATGGATTCCTCTTCACCGGTTTAGTCATCATGGCTGAGAATAAACCCTCTCATGTTCCCTGATTCAACATAAGATCATGCTAGACTGAAGCAGCTGACTCAAGGTGCAGAGAAGGAAGTTGATGCAGATGATAGAAAGTAGTAAAACATAGATTAAGAGAAGAAGTTTCCAGAGCCACTAAAAGCTACAGATAAATGAATTCTAGGAATCTGCAGGAATCCACTGATCTGTGCTGAAATCCCACCAAACCAAACAAAAGTCATTCTTATGGACTCCGAGGTGCAGGGAAATCCAAACCAACACTTTCCCCTGACTCATGTCTCTCAGTCCGACCGAGCAGACGCACTGTGGGAGCGCCGCTCCACCAAAAGCCACTCAAATGAGAAGATGAAGAGAAAGTGAAGAAAGAAGCACAGAAAAAAAACAGACACTAAAGAAGCCAAAAGCAACATAATTATGTTGTTTTTTTTCCTGCATCAGCAAGTTTAACGACATACTTTCTGTCAAGAGTGTGAAATTCAAAGCTTCATCTGGATCGATTTAGTGCTTTTTAAACTCAAAGTACTTGTCTCATACGAAAAGAGAAACTTTCTTTCTACCAGAGTACGTCCAAATCTAGTTTCTGCTTTAGGTGAGTGTGAAGCAGATATCTCTCTCACGCATCACTGAACTGTGAGAAGACAACTACGCCTCATGAGGGTTGTTGTGGAAGGGGTGGGGATGATGACACAGCCGATCTCATCGCTGTAAAATGAAAATAAATGAGTGAAAATCTGAAAAGCAGCCAAGTTAGAAGGTCTCTCCAAGCGCAATATGCATAAAGCTGCAAAATCCGAGCAGCTGAAGCTCCGGGTCCGCATGCGTCGTCTCTGAAGGAACGCGATGACACGAGCAAACAGGTCAGGGTCCGTTCTCACGCTGATGATTTTAAAGTGTAAAAATAATTTCAAATTATTATTTAATTTACATGTGAGTAGAAAATAAAAAAAAAAAAAAAACACCTCAAAAACACTCATTTTAACTGGAGGCTTCAGTAAATAAATCCATGTTAACCGATCAAATCCATCCTGTTCATCAATTATGTTTAATGATAATTAAAACAAATAAAAGTAAAAACATTAATTTTTATAAATTCTACTACACAAAATTGTTTATTGTTGTTTATTTTAGGACTTTAAGCCATTCGGCAGCAGTGTCAAACTAGTGGTAAAGAACTGCCTGGAGGTTTATCGTTATTCCATAAAATCCCAGAGTAAATAAAAGGATCTCTGACACAAACAGGGAGGGATTTGGGAGCTGACTTCCTTAAGCTCTGTTGTTTCTCAGCGACACACAGGTAAATGCCAATAACCCACAAGCAGCTTTCGGTCAGGTGGGTGGGGGGCGGGTTTGGAAATTGCTGATTTATACTCACCATTTGGATTCCAGTAGAAAATATACTGGCTGGCTTCACGTTCTGTTTTTGCTGCTCGATTTCCGTCTCCAGCTGAGCGGCACGAACTTTGTGCTGGGCAAGTAAGACAGTGGCAGGAAGGTGAGACTGCTCCTGTAGAAACATGATGAATTTAAAAGAAGAAAACACAGAATGTCAAGTAAGAAGTTCATTAAGACCCTCCGACAGAAGCAAGCTGTATTAATGCTGTTTCAAAACCAAATTTCGGATCAATCAAAAGCAAGGTCAGATGTTTGGGTTGGAAAAAGTGAGGAGGTAGGACGGAGGCAACAGGTGACCCTGAACATGATAGAGCAGGTATCGAAACTGCATGAATGAATGGTGTGTGCACACCCACAGGGACACACAGATGTCAGAGCTCAGGAGAGTTTTCCTCAGAGAGCTGATCTCATCTACCAACAAACAGGCCCTGTGCCTTAAACAAACAAACACACAGCTTAGCCTGCTATCTGTGATGGTCCTTCAGCAAGCCGCTCTGCAGGAACAATCACTTCCAAAGCCCTCGGCTCAACACAATGGTGCCGAAAGGCTTTGGAATCACAGAGTGAGAACAATGCAACCCACAATACAATGAGTGCTAATAAGCTCTTAATGATCTCACAGACATGAACCCTCAGGCTGACTGTGTTAAACTATGTGCATCACACAGAGAGTATCTGTAATGATGCAACATCCTCTTTGCGAGTTTCCTGCATCACCAGCCGCATCTTTTTCTGTAAATATGTACATGCAACACGTGTGTTTCTCACCAGTTCGTCCAGCAGAGCCTGTTTGTTCTTCCTCTTGGCCTGCAGCTGCCTCTTCTCCTCCTGAAGCACCTGCAGCCTCCGCTGCTCGTTGCTCTGCTGCTCCAGGAGCAGCAGCTCCTCCAGCTCCTCCTGCTCCCGCGTCTGTGCAGGAGAAAAAAAAAAAAAAGATCTGAAACAGCTGAATTAATACAGACTCTACTGGTGCCACGGTGCATATGAGACAACAGTCTGGTCTGTTGAACGGGAGGGGAGCAAAAACACCTACAAGCTTGGCCTTATTTTTCTGGATGATGTCTCTGTTATCTTTCTGGTACTGCTCCATCCTCAGCTTGGTGTTCTCCACGTCAATGTTGTTTGTCAGATTGTGCACTGAAAACAAACCCAAGAAACATCTTTAAAATCCACAGCAATACTATTATGTTCAAATTCATTCCTATAATGAATAACACTGAACATGGGTTAAAAGTTTCATGCTTAAAAAAAGACGGTGAAAGTGAAGGAAATTCTGATCCCACTTATTTCTGATTTATTCAGGTATGAAACTGCTCCGACACCTGAGAGATGAAACAGAGTTCTGTTCACACGTAACAGACAACTCGGCAACAAAACTAAGTTCTCAGGCACTTTATCATCAGAGCGCCAGAAAGACACAACTTAATCTTCAAAATGTTTTTCTGTTTTTCCGTAGAAGCTCAGGTGATAACAGAAACACGTTAACATCTATGACGGCGGGTCAAACCATGTCCAGCTCTCCACCTCAGAGGGCTGCCAGTCAAGACTTGTAAAAGTATTTCCTGATCCAAAAAATTGGCAGCTTAAGGAAAAAAAACATGAAGACGGATACATTCGACTTGGTGCTCGTACCTATTTCCTCCACTTGCTCCAGATAATCATTATATTCTCTCAGGTTGGGGAAGTCAAATTCTCTCTTGTTGTAACTGCAAAGAAAGAAGAAATCTGATGGTTTGAATAGTAAAACCTAATGAGAGCTCATCCACTGACTCCATCATTTTATAAACCCATCTCTGTAAACTGCCTAATACACACGCATTAGATATCAATTAAGGGGCTATTAAAACAGATAAGATGGAGAGTCAGAGGGCGGGGAGGGGCTGCGGAGTAAAAACCTGGCAGAGAAAGAGCCTTCCCATTTGTGCGCCTCATGGGGAGACTCATTGTCTACAAAACAAACAGTGTAATGAGAAAGACAAAGGCAGCTTAAGAAGAGGGAGGAGGAACGTAAACACACAGAACCACACCCCTCGCCTCGATGGCTTTATCCCCACCCCTCACTCACATTTTCATCACCTTCTTGCGGATCTCCACCTCCTTGTCGACGGCTGGGTCTTCAAACAGCTGCACGCGAAAGTTGCTCTTCCTCAGCGGCGTGTCGCACTGCACGCAGTTGCCCGAGCCGCGAACAAACAGCATCTCCACGCAGTTCTCGCATCTGTGTGGAGCGACACAAATAATGTTTGAACCAAAACAAAGCAGCGTCTTCCGCCTCTCTGAGCAGATTCCTGCATTTTCTCATCTTTAAACCATCATCATCCACATTGGGTGATAATGAGGCAAAAGAATATTTCCTGTGAGTGCTGGAAGATGGCTGGGATAACAATCGCAGTGTCGATTAAGCTCCCTCGCACTCTCGGACGAAAGGAAATCATCCTTCACGTCCCATCAGCCGAGTGTCTGTCTGCACTGGAAAAACATTTGTTATTTCAACAAATCTCAATCATTCAGCCGCGTTGCGCAACAGGGAAAAAAACCCACTCATTCAATCGCACTGTGCTGCCTATAATGGAGTGGTTTCTGGAATAATTAAGAAAAAGCACAGAAATTAAAAACTGTAGGATTGTGTGTTTATTTGATTATTTCTTAAGAGGATGTGTTACAGAAAGCTTAAGTCCTGGTTTTCAGGGTAATTATTAATGAAAAATCTGCTTAATGGATTTCCAAGACGAGACAGTGCAGCAAAGTCCCGATGAGTTTTTCAGCTGCTCTTTTAGTCCTCACAAGAATCTTTAATCTCGATTAGAGTCTAATCCAGAACAGACAATTTAAAACAATGACAGGGAGTTACAGGTCCTTTACTTCATGAACCATCGCAACAATATCCATGGCAACCATTCAGCTTTCCCACCTGAGGGTACAGTGCTGAGTTTAGCCATCAATCACACCTTTATGCAGGTAGGCGTTTACCCATCAGTCACACTCCGATGAAGAGCGGACGTCACAGACAATGGGAATGTCCCTTTGTCTCCGCTGACGAGCAGGACAGCCTGGATAAACGTTTGCCCGGTCCGCTCTTCTAATTAAGTCTCGGTGGAGTTTTATTTCCACAGGAATCTTAACTCACGACCACCTTCACAAGAAACGGACATCTGGTTTTCCAATGGCACGATGTGCTTTGGAGCTCAGACACCATCCGTAATAAAACAGACCGACGTCGAGTGGAAAAAGCACATTTCATCAGTAAACGTCACTGCTGGTATGGTTGAGTCACTTCTTTCCAAAACTGACTGGGGCCGAGTGAAAAATTTCCTCTAAAATAGAACAATAATGACAAAGTCAGACCGCAAAAACATTTCACTTCATCAGCAGGAAACACACACAAAACAGCTGAAGAAGAAAGTGCAGAGACATGGGATTTGACTGTTTACACCGAACGCTTCCAATAAGGGTCAAACAAACCCGACCTGCCAGGTCTGACGCCAAGGCGACGACATGAAGCTGAAATACTATCGTATGTCAGTTTAGCTTGGCTTTAATGAAGCAGCAATATTGAAAATAAAAGCTGAATGACAGAAACATGTGCTCCATCCAGTTGGTGTCTCGGAGAGTGAGGAAGTGGAAGAGGCAGATGTTCTCTGTGGCCTCGGGCTACCAGAGATCTATAGGCCTCGCCATATGGAGGTAGATGGAGGGATTCAGCTTGTTTCCACAGGCCCACAAAGAGCCCATTCATCAACACGGGGCGAGGAGCGGGGCGTCGCTTGCCCCCTGCCCCATAAATGGACCACACAAATCTCTAAAGGGCAAATCCTGTGTAACTGTAGAGCAGATAGGTGACCATCTGAAATGGAGGGAGGAGACTTTTAAAGTCATCTTTTCATGTTTTTATCCTGTTAGAGTTTCTGAGCAGATGCAGAAACTTCTTGCCACTGCAGCGTGACTTACTCAGCACACAGAAAAGGCATTTAAGAGAACAGAAGACTAACAGCTTGCCATTTCTGTGTCCCAAGGCAGTTGTTGCTGACTGAGTGCTCCTGACTCCTCCCCTTCTCACCTGTCCCGCTCAGAGCTCCAGGCTCCTATCTCTCCATCTGCAGCTGTCAGCAGGTCAGAGGAGGGGGTGCTAACGGGAAGGTAAACAGGGTCCTGGCTCAGCAAAGACACTCTGCCACCAGCACAACTCACGCCTCAGTAACACAGCCTGCGTCTCTGTCTCATCCCTTTACAACAAGACAAAAACAGGACAACCCACACGAGCGTCATGATCTTCCCAAACCTCAATCTGATCATCTAACGTTCAGACAGCAATGTGTGTTTAATTCCCTCTTGGCTGAATGTGCTTTATGTCACATGCTAAAGGTTCTGGTGTCGCCCTGCGAAGGTAATAAATATCAAACATCACTGACAGCCATCCAGAATGTGCTGCGGTGGAGTTTAAATATAGATCAACAAAGGAACGTCACACTAAATGATCTTCAGCTCAGACTGTTACAGACTCTCAACCACAACAAAGAAGAGTGGTTTACAGCTGTTTTATTAATTGAGAGTTTAACCTTCCTTTTTTAACATTTTTCTGATCACACTGTATAATAAAACAAATTGCACAGAAAACTACCACATGGTATCAGTTTGATGGAACGGCAAGTGTTGCATAAACCAGATCCAAGGTGACCCGGACTAGAGGACATCACTCCAAACTGCTTCACTGCAGAAACATTTTAATTTTCTGTTCGTCCCCAAACCGAGGCAGCAAGTTATGAGCCTGCAGATCTGATGACAAAGCATGACCACTTCCTGACGGCACGGTCAATAAAACGGACAGGGTTGAAAGAGTCGCGCTCAACAGGCTGCAGTCACTGCAAATCACTAAGGAGACCAACCGTGGCCGTACCAATGATGTTTGAAACTGTAAATGTTGATGGCACTGTGGGATTTCATCATTAATATAATAAATAAAGCTGTAACGCAGCAGTTTAAAGTGTCAAAACAACTTATTAAATCAGTTTACGTCGACTTTTACTTCATTAATCATACCTAAAGGTGAAAACAGAAGTAATTTACGAGTTATTACACAGAAATGTGAGAGCAGCAAGTTTCATCTTGTCAATCTGACTGATGCATAAACTGAAAACATCTGGCAGGTGATCAATTAGAATATTTACGAGGAAATGATAAAACTGTTTTCCACAATCAGATGCATGAGTCAAACTTTAATAACACAGCAAAGAAAAGGTGAAAATCTTAAGCAATTTGTACCTTCTAGAAAACATTTTTTAAGCTTTTTATGTAGTTTTTGATGTAATTTGATAAAAAAAACGAGGTGCAAACATACAGAGCTGACCTGATAGAATCTAACTGAAGGGAAGCGCAAATAATTAACCCCACGTTTTAGCTGCTTTAGACCCATTTTAACATATCTACACACACATAAGCCACCAAATTTATCTTAGATGTCCCTAATTGAAGACGATTAAAGAAGACTGTCAGCGTCTGACTTCAAACTTTATCTCAATCTCTATTACAATAACATCATTTATGGCTGTTTTTATTCTGTTGTATTTGTTTAGCTTGAATTTAAGAAACTTCGGTCCAATTCAATTGTTTTGAAATATGATACATAACTTAAATTAACACTGTACATAAATATTTTCGTTTTATTGATTTTTGATGGTTCCTATATACAATAAATAACGAGTCTACAATAATGTTCCTGTTGGAAATCATTTCTAAATCATTCAGATGAAGTTTTTCTGGTGCTGTTTAGTTTCTTTTTGTTTGTTTTGGTGTTTTTTAGCAGTCGGATACTTACAGCGTGTGTCCGCAGACGTTCACCATCAGTTTCAGAGATGGATTCCTATATTTGGTTGTTTTGCACCTCGGACATCCCTGGTCGTCCATTTTTGTCTCTGTCGCACAAAGAAACGCGTTTTATTTAAAAAAAATGTAAACATCCAATAGCTCTTCCGTCCCTTCTAAAGCAGCGGACCACTGCGTCACACTGAGCGAGGTCCGACAGGAAACAACCGTAATAAAAAGAGGTTCCTATGTCTCATCAGCGGCTGTGAAAATCCAAAAAATGTATTCTAACACAAAGTTTTAATTTAGATAACATTTATGTAGAATAAATTTTTTTGTTAATATTTATGTGATTTTTTAAAATCATTTTCTGTGAAATAATAAAAAAAGAAAAAACCAAAACTTTCCAGACCTTTATTCTAAAGATCAAAGTTGTTGACTCCGATTCTGGTTTAATAGGCCTATGTAAAGTTATAATATATTTAAACAAGTCCTGACAAGTGGCACATTTTGCATAAAAAAACAGTTTTTTGAAACTGAGATCTTTATTATCTTATCTTATCTTTTAATTATGTCAAATAAATCATTTTTTAATTGTAATCATTATTTAAAAATTAACACTTGTTTAAGAATATTTGCATTATTGTTTCTCAGTTTTAGATTTTCTAAAAGCTTCTGCTCAAAATTGCAATTTATTTGATCACAACTTATCCCAGGCCTGAGAATTAGTTTGTCAAATAACAAATAAAAAAGTTGTTTTGTCACATTTAATTTAATCAATTTATTTAGAATCGAAATGTTTAGCTGTGAGAGCCAAGAAATTAGAAAATTATGACCTAATTCTTTTTACTTTATGAAAGTACTTTATACACAATAAAAAGCCTGAAGCAACACGTCTGGTTTTGCTGTGATTTTACATAAACGGGTGTGGGGGACTTTTTCTCATTTTAAATCACAATCAGAAAAAGTGAGTTGGAACATGTAGCAACATGATAATTCCCAGACCTTTAAAATCATAGTTTTATTGACGCAAGTGACAGAAACTGAACTTCATAACGATGATGAAATGAAGGAGAAGACTCTCGTTGCTGAGTAAATTCAGTCAGTTTCAGCTTTTTGCTGCAGACAGCGACAGTCTAACTTCTTCTTTGGATGTGGGAAAAACGCTTTTTGGGTAAATCTGCATGCATCTACTGTGAAAAGATAAGAAAAGAAATCCACGTTCCCACAAGCCCCAAAGCACTCACCTTACACAGGTGAGCCACGGGAATAAAGCCTAGTGGAAGTAAGATGACTGACAGCTGGAAGCCAAACAATCGTGTATGAATCCCGCTAGCTCCTCCCTCCTGGGGGCCCTCGGCGGCCAATAGCGTGGCTCTCCTGCAGATAGACCCCAGTGTGTCTCCCTCCAGCTCCAGTCCCCGCAGAGTAAAAGTCACGTTGGGAGGAAAAGGGGAGAGAGATATCTACTTACAGCTGCTGTCAGATATCCGATCGCGTTCGCATGGCGAGGAGGTAACCTGATCGAGCTGGGAGGAGTGACTCTGCCAGGGAAGGCTTGAAAAAAAAATGTCTTCTTCTTCTGCCGGAGAGGTCACAATACCAAATGACATCAAGAGGGAAAATGTGAAGGAGGTGGATACGCGGGAGTGCATCAAGCTTGTGGCGCTGGACGCGGCGGAGTTGTCCATGGAGCGCACGACTCCCAACGCTGACGCGGTGCGCACGGAGCTGTTGGTGAGCGCCGCTTCCTCTCTGGCTTTCTCCCCGGAGCAAGTGGCGTGCGTCTGCGAGGCGTTGCAGCAAGGAGGTAACGTGGACCGGCTGGCGAGGTTCCTGTGGTCCTTGCCACAGAGCGACCTGCTACGCGGCAATGAAAGCATCCTGAAAGCTCAAGCCCTCGTTGCTTTCCACCAGGCTCGGTATCAGGAGCTGTACAGTATTCTGGAGAACCACAATTTCAGCCCGTCTAACCACACCTTTCTGCAAGATCTGTGGTACAAGGCTCGATACACCGAGGCAGAGAAGGCGCGGGGGAGACCCCTGGGCGCCGTGGACAAGTATCGGATCCGGAGAAAGTACCCTCTCCCCAGGACTATCTGGGACGGCGAGGAGACAGTTTATTGTTTTAAAGAGAGGTCGCGAAACGCTCTGAAGGATCTTTATAATCAGAATAGGTACCCGTCTCCAGCTGAGAAGAGAAACCTCGCCAAGATAACAGGACTCTCCTTGACTCAGGTCAGCAACTGGTTCAAAAACAGGAGACAGAGAGACAGAAACCCTTCTGAAGCCCAATCTAAAAGGTGAGTGAATAGACGGAATACGCTGCGCACTTTTTCAGTCCCATAACTTTTTTATTATCCAGTAACACTCTGTGCGTAACGAGCGCACGGAATATTCTTAATAAATGTGAATTTTAAACGTTTTTGTGTAAAAAATGCTTCGGTTTTAAAGCAGTTTGCGCCATTCGATAACTTTGTCTGTTTTTCATGATGTCCGGCCAAAATCAGTTGTTTGAGGGACTTTAAAAATGATTAAGTGTTGATAATTAAGAAACAAAAAGAAAATGACTCAAGAGCACGCTTTTAATGTTTTGAAATATGAAGCTGTTGCCATTCGGATCCGGTTTCAAGCGAAGCGGGGCAAAGAGTCATGGAAACCATAAAGAAAACAAAAAAGACTAATATCCTACAAAGTCAAGCGATCTACACGTTTGACGTGAAAACGTGGATAAAAAGCTCTAAGAGTGACTTAAAAGGACACTACTTTCTTCCTTTGTATCACATGAACACATGTATCTACGTGCGCGTTTTCCTCTAAGCTGAAACATAAATCATTTTTATGATCACGGTTTTTTTCTCTCTCTCTCGGACCAAAGATGATCCTAGAGCTTCTTTCAGCTCATGTATTTTATTTCATGATCCTCCCCTCAAACATAGATGTGAAGGTTGTTCTTTCATGTTTCCCTCTTTGTGAACAAAGATGACGCACACCTGGTGGAGGTGACCCCTCTGTCTCTTATTCAAACACACACACACACTGACACGCCATTATACACTCTGTCCATTAAATATCTTCTAACTGTATTACAATATTTCAAAATTTTCTGGTGTTTTTCCTGGATTGTAATTTGCATTTTTTTGGAGGTGTGTGACATTGTGTGTTCGCGCGTAAAGGGAATGTGTCCATGCAGCTGTTTTAATCAGTCATTTTAAAAAAGAATTGTGCACACAAAAAAATAGCATGCAGGTGATATCTTCATGCAGCTTTAATTTTATTTAGAAATTATTAGGCTTACACACTGAAAATAAACATTTTATTTAGAAATTTAAGAGAAGCACAAACTCCGAACCGTTTGTTCTGTTGGGATTTTGTCACACCAGAATTTATTGCGCCAAATGGTCACCAGTTGTTGATGTTGATTGGTGGTTGTCAGAGCTGTGAGGTTGGAGTGCTTCACAAACACAGACTGTTTTTCAGAGTTGTGTAATAATACTGGAATAAATTTGAACTTTGATTTAAACATAAACCGCATGAAGAAATGAAATATATGAATAGATGTTTCCAACATATTTGAAAAGAAATGAATCAGTTTTGAGCTTTACCAACTTTTATTCTGTTTTCTTTGTTTTGTGACAAATCATGTGTTATTTCCTGCCCTTTTCCCTCCAGTGAGTCTGATGGGAACCACAGCACAGAGGACGAGTCCAGTAAAGGCCAGGAGGAGTTGTCCCCTCGTCCCCTGTCCAATTCTTCAGATGGAGTCATAACACATGGGAGCCTCCCAATTCAAACAGGACCTCTGGATAGTGGGGTTGTTATCCAGCAGATTGGTGACATCAAGATGTCCTCTGGATCCGGTAGTGGTGGACTCTACAATGGAAGCTTGGTGACAAGTAACACTCCCTCCACTGTGTTTCACAACGGCGGCTCGTCCTACCTCCACCCACCTGGAAACATCCTCTTCAACGGGCTCAACTTGGGTATTCAACCCTTGGCATTCAACCCTCTGAGGCCACCTGGTGGGGTGCTGCTGGGGGGGTCTGGAGCAGATTTGCAGATGCAGACTGGACAGGAGAAAGAACTGGGCAGTGCCGAGGAGTCCAGCCTGCAGTACATCTCGTACTCTGGTTGTGTGAACGGGTCCGAGGTGAAGCTGGAGGGCGTTAACTCCATGGCTGCCCAGAATGGAGGTTCCTCTGTTCTCACATTCAGCTCACCATCAGCTCTGCAGGTGGGCGGCTACGGTCTGGTCCAGGGTCCAGGTGGGGTCTCTGACAATGATGGCAGCTCATTACTCAGTAGTGATGCAGGTCTTCCTCCTCTGCAGCTCTCTTCTGACTCTTCTTCCTCAACAATTACACAACAAGGTGGGTAAATGAAATTAAAATCCTCTTAAATCTGATTTATTTACCTTTTGATGTCAAATACTAGACAGGGTTATGAGCAAATAGGCACCTAAAGCTATATTTTGAAAACTTGCACTTTTATTTTTATAAGACAAAAAACTTATTTTTCAGCTTTTATTCTTTTAACCAGTTACATATTCAGTTTGATGCCATGAAATGCTGCAGCCTTGTTTTCCAATTGTTTTCCCAAACACAAATGCAGTCTCTGTTATAATAAAGAAAATTGAATATTTAATTTAAAGTTATAGTTCAGGTCAACATTTCCTTCACACCTCATCTGAGCTGCTTCGTTAGCTTATCTGCGTTTGAGCAGTTGCCAAATAGAGAGATGCTTCACATGACACAGAAGAAGAAATAAAGAAGGGACACATGTGTAGATATTTATAGATTTGGTGGTCTTTTAGATGAATCAAAACAAGTCCTGAAGTCTCCTTCACTCATCATGACTCTTGATCTCAGAGCAGAGAGTGGAAATGGGTTTCAGCAGCTAAGAAATGCATTAACATGGGAATGAGTCATTACAGCACTTAATTTGACAGAAAGCAGATCGTCCAGAGCAGAAAAAAGAAGAAAAGGCATTAAACTGCAGCTCATCTGTGAGTTCCTGTGGTGTGTGTTTATTTTAAAGTGCTCAAAGTGAGTGAGACACACAGCAGCAATGTTGAGGCCTTGATCAAGCTCCAGTCAAAGAACTCTACAATACATTGAGAAGGGGATCAAGCTGTGGGACGTCCTATTGATCTATTGTTGTATCTCTGCAGGTAATATGTCTCTGAATAACGTAGCAGTGAGCTCCTCCAGTGATGACTCATTCCAGCAGCAGGACAAGCTGACCATGACGTCTCTGCACCACAGTACGGTCCTCTACATGAACGACAGCCAGACGCCCATCAAGAAGGAGCCTCTGGAGGGAGGGGTTTACTCCTCGTACCACCACGGGCTCCACATGGACCCCAGCGGTCAGATCACCTACACTAATCCTAACTCAGAGGAGATTTCCTCCAGCCACGGTGCCACCTCCACCACCCAGGACACCGCTGTCAGCTCATCCAGCCCCGAGTCCGAGGTCTACACCACCCTCACCAGCACTCCCCTGTTGGCTCAAACAGACCCAAACAGCCACCATCTCCAGCCCACAGAGTACCTCGGGACCCATGAGGTCCCAGGAGGAGCTCCATCATCGCACTTGATGGGGCCCGGCATGAACAGCGACTACATGAACCTTTCAGAGAACAAGATGGACAGCTCGAGGCAGGGGGGCATGAATGAAATGGTGCGGGCCATGTGCAGTGAGATGGAGGCTGCAGAGGGGAAGGAGCTAGCCAAACTACAGACAGTACAGATGGATGAGGACATGTCTGACCTCTAACCTCAAACCCGATGAATCTTTTTACTCTTTTGTGTGTGTGTGTGTGTGTGTGTGTGTGCGTGTGCGTGTGTTTTAGCCAATAATTTACTTTAAATTATTTGCTTTAATTTGACTCTTCTGATGCACTCTCTTCAGCGAGGAGCCCTGTGGGTGGGCTTGAGAAATTTATTATGAAAATTATAAAAAAAAAAACTACGCCTGTGACTTGTTTTTAAAAAGCCCCATTCGTGAAACGATAAACATTTCGACTTTTATAAAGCCAACAGAAGTAGTTGCTGGAAGCTTTTGAGCCTCGTTTTAATGTGCATTTTTTTTATAGCCAACACCTGCTACTTCCTGTTGAGAGGATGTGATCTGCAGAAGCAGGTGCTGGAATGCCTTGAGTCACGTGACCGGGATGTTCCTCCAAACTAAATGCGTCATCTGGGTCAAACCAAGAAGGTCATTCTGGAGGGGAAGAAGGGAGGGAGCCTCTATAGAAGTTGTCAGTTAAACAGCTTTACTGAAGGATTGAAGAGAAACGGTAAATAAAAACATTCAAAGTTGCTGATTTGGAAAAAAGTGTCCTTCAGTATAAGCACTTTAATCACTTCTCAAGTCACTGCAAAATGCTGCTTTTGTGCTTTTTTATCTTATAAACAAATTAGGAACCTTGAATGTGGGAAAAGAATTTAGAAGAATGTGCCTTTCTGCTACTAAAAATACTCAACGGCATTGGTCTGTTTTGGCATTTGCACTACCATGATGACATTACAATCTTTCAAACACAACCTCCATGTTGAAAAGGTTCGTCATGTGTGACTCACCCCAAACAATGCACACTATTGCAGCTATGGCTCCTGTTTCAAGGCTCATCATCAGCCCCGTGAGGCCGAGAGAGAGAGAAAGGACGATCGCGTACGTCTTTCATTGTAAGTTGTTTATGATGCTGCAACTGATAGCGTGTTAACTAGATGTGATACTGTGCTTTATCATGTTTCATTTTATCTCCAAATGTCCGTAAATAGTTTTCTTTAGAGAAGTTGTTTTTAAAAGGGAAAAATGTTTCTGATTTCAAAAGATGAAGACGAAAGGTTTAAGTCCCACTTGTGCTACAGAGGGAGTTTAATTCTTCCTCTCTGCAGGGCGAAACGAGTGCCTTTTACATTTGTCATGTGGGCAACAATGAATGTCGTCACTTCGGTTTTTAGCCACCGTCGCCTCTGCTATTTGTTCGGTGTCACACAAAAAGAGCACAAATCCCGTTTGTCAGGGGTGAAGGTTTTCATGTCATACGTGATCATACATTTCAAGCTCACAGCCAATTCATGTTCATTAGCGAATCACGTGGAGTTTTGTTGTCAGGATATTTGAATGGACCTTTCAGTGAAAGTTTCCTCTGTACTTTAACACCATAAACCAAAAATTATAAGCAAAAAAAGTTGTTTTTTTTCTATTTTAGTTTGAATAATATGTTTGTTATCTGAAATTATGTGAATGTATTTTTCTAAATTCATGTACTGCAATAAAAGTTTATATTTATAAAAATGTAAAATGGACTATTTTATTTCTTTGGAACAATTTGAGCTTTAAGATCTTTTTAAATGTTTTTACAAATGCAGCGTTTCTGTCAGGAATGTGAGTTTATGACAGACGAAAAGCACAAGACCCTTGTAACCAGATTGTTGGGATAGAGGTGGTGGTGTTGGGGGGGGGGACTGGACGCTGTAATCCAGCAAGTCTGCTGCAGCTTTCAACAAACCTGTGGTGATCATTTGCACATGTCCAGCAACCTGGAGTTCATTAGGCCTCCCTTTCTCATCTCAGCCCCTGTAATTCAAATAAACAGCAATGAGATTTCCAGAAGGAAAGCTCCTTTTGGGTGGGGGGTCTGAAAGCTTCATCACAGTTCAGACCAACCCAAAAGGGGTGTTTTCCCTTAAAATGATGTCCAAACCCTGCCACCCCTCTACCTCAACATTTAGGACCAATGAGTCGGAGGTACTGTCACTCAGTGGAGAGAAAAGTGCCACAGCTTCTCTTCTGGTTTTCGAGAATTCTCCATAAATGTGTAAATATTCCACCTCATATTAAGAGATAAGATGGAACATGACTGGAAGAATTTTACTTCAGCACGTCTGGATTCTTGTCCTCAGCAGATCCTGGCTACAGGACTTATATACGACCTAACTGATGACCTAAATAAACAGAGGCTGTTTGTCTGTGTTCACTGTTGAGGCACAAAGAAAGAAAGAGGAAATTAATGTCAGAGACTAGTGGGAAAGGGAGGGAGAGGCAGGCGATCGGGATAAAGTTACCTGTGCACAGGTGACCTCGTCGCCATGGGCAGTGGATTAGCTGATTGTTAGGTATCAGGTAACTCCTCCTGTAATATTGAAGAGGGTGAAAACAGCTTTGTTGAAGCTCAGAACAATATCCCATTTGCAGAAAAAGCCCGTGGTCTTTGGATCTCACGGGGAGGGGGGGGGGGGGGCAGAGAAAACTTTGAATTCCTCTTTGTTTATTGTGTTGGTGAATTAGACAGAAACTGGACACAACTAATGCATTTTTTTTATTAGACTCATTCAGAGTTTTAAAAAAAACAACATTTCCCTGTTTTGTCTCATTATCTACGAATAAGTGGATCATTTTGTTCACAATTTAAAACCTGCAACGTAAAACATCCTTGACTGCACAGTAAAAGAGAGGGAACTCCCCCAGAACTTGAGGCCTTATTAAAAACACTGACCTCTGATCTTTCAGATGGTTTCAAAGCTGACATTTAATGCAGCGCAGCAGACTGCAAGCCACATGTAACATGACCTGGAGAGCAAGGTACTCCACCACTCTACGTCCCACTAATGAGGGGTCAAAGGTCAGCTGTACAGACCCACCACTTTTGACCAAGCTGGTCCTGAAGAAGTCTGTTTGGTTGGTTGTATTTATATTAACGTGATAATAATAAGGTTTCCTTCACTTTTTAGCTTCTGCATGGCAGAGAAGAGGGATTTGCACATCTGCTGTTGCCCATCACTCAGTGGAAGATGCAACCCGCATGAATCACTGATTTTTAGGACATAAAACATAACTCATGGGTTCGAGCAGCAGCTGTGAGGCAGCATCACGCAGCAGTTGTTGAAGGTATTTCCCAAAGAGAAAAACACCACGTTGAAACCGGAGCAGAGCATGTGAGCGATCATGGACACACTCACATTGCTGCACAACTGTGTGACTTCTAAAAACACATCCAACTCATCCTCTCACGAGCTACATTCTGACTTCTGTGACAGCATTGTCACAGCGCCCCCTCCCTGCCAGAAGCCAGCTGTGATTTTAAATCTCTCATTTTGTTTGTTTATCTCTTTGTCTGCCTGCCTGGTTTGTTTATTTATCCAAGTCCTTCACCGAAAAAAAAACAAAAAATAAAAAGAGAGAGGATTTTTAAAACAAATGCCCTCATCTACACACCCGGGTGTGTTTAGAAAAGCAGAGAACTGTAAAAACCGGCTCTTAATTGGATATTTGCGGAGGTGGTCCTTTGAGGAAATGCGTAATGATTTTGATTGTGGGGGGGCTAACCCCTGCGCACTTGTACCAAGTCTAATTTTCCAACATGACAGGAAACTCTGTTAAGCTGATAATTGCAGCTCCAATTTCATTTAACTCACTCATGTCAACAGTTGTGTTTTGTTTTGAGAGGAGCTTTTCTTTTCCTCCTCACCGCTTCAGTTTAATCAAAGACACATTAAAAAAAAAATAACTGAAACAAAGATTTGATTATTTTCATTCATTTTTTGGTCAATTTGTTAGTCGTTTAAAATAAAATAAAAAAGATTTTCTAATCCTCACTGATAAATAATTGGAAGATTTCTTAAATTCATTTAAGATCTTGTTGTTTATTGGAACATTTTTTAACTGAAGATCTATTTTCACCAAATTTCAGGATAAAGAAATATAAAAAAAATCTTTTGAATAATAAACGGAATATGTTTGATCCAGTAAAAACAGCTGAAATTCCACTTTGGACTCAAATGGAGTGAAAACCATCTGCTCACTGAGCCAGTGATCGTTTCATGCTTTTTATTTTTTTTAAATAAAACCCTCCAGAAGAAAAGGCAGACTTGTTTGATGATGACATTTTTATGAAGTGTTTTTATTGTTTTGAATCGAACTTTTTTTTTTTTTGTCTGTCTTGCTTCTGACGCGTCTTTCTTCTGCTGTTTCTCAAATGTGACACAATTAATGGGTTCAGTGAAACATTTCCGGGGTTCGGGTCCAGATTAAATAAACGGTGGCTTCATTTTAACGTTACAATAAATAAGAAGGTCACGTGTTTCAAGCATTGTGGGGGAAAAAACTATAAACATTTAAGAGTCGGCGTTCTGAAATGTTGTGTGCAAGTAAGGGTAAAAAATGAGTCATTTCTGCCTGTAAAGTCCTTTTTTTTAAAGAAAAAAAAAATAGTGAGGAATGATCGCCTACCTAAGGATTGCTTTACTTGTCGGGGTTATGAGGAGCCCCCTGGCCGTAGCAGAAGAGGAGGAGGAGGAGGAGGCGGAGAGTCCACATCTTGAAATAATCTCGCCCCCCGGGCTGCTCGGGTTAAAGGAGGAGGCGCAGCGCAATGTGGTAGAGATATTAGAGAAACCCGAGAGCCGCTCATCAGACAGCTCATTTACTGAAGCACTGAGGTTTTACACAGGCCGAGAGCAGCCAAAGACCCGACCAGTGGGTCCAATTCAACATCCACATTCCATATAATATACTGCTACACATACATACACAATATAACTCGTATTAAATACTGAAATAACGTTAATTAATCATCAGAACACGGTGTCTTGTGGTTATATCTGTCTTTTTATGAAAGCGGGAGGCTTATTTTTCTCTAGACTGGACAGACTTTTGTCAATGAGAAAAAAATCGGAAGGAAATAATTATATTTTAAGATGTGATGCAGTTAATAATGCGAAATTTCCAGCAGCTCAGCGTCACACACCATGAGAAACTACAATCAGGAGGAAATTGGCTTCACCTGAATCATCATACTCAAACTATTCTGTAAAGTTTGTGTTTATTAGAACTTTTTGTCATGATCATAAACCAGACGCAGCTGTACATTTGCTCTTCTCCTTATAGAATTCATTCTAATAAACCAACATAAACCTGTTTGTCCTGAAGTTAAGACGGGCTTTAAATATTTAATTTGAAAGGTATTTTCAAAGCAAAAACTTGCGCCACGTAACACGTGAAGAGAGTTTAGTTTCAGACTTTGGTGCAGATAAAGAAATGTGATCCATGAAGCTCAAACCAACAACTGCACCACGAAGAACTGGTGTCGCTCAGAACTCATTTACTAATGGACTGGTTTAGTGTTTCAGTCCATAGAAAACACTGGAGCCAGTGTGGTGCCCGTCTAATCTCTGAAATATAAATGCAGACAACAGGCCAATGGCGCTCCACACAGACACACGTGATCATGCAGAAATAAAACTGGAGAGGTTTGACTTTTTAATTTCTCCTTCAGTTTCTAACGCATCAGCAACAAGCAGAAAATTAAGAGTTGAAGTGTATCAATTATTTGTTTCAATTCAGCAATGTTGAAGAAATGTTTAATTTGCTGTATACATTTTTTATTTGTTTCAGACTATTATTTCAAATATTAAGCCTCTCTGTTTCACACACACACACACACTCAAGTTTGTTTTGTTATCCTTATGGGGACCGTCCATTGACTTCCATTGATTTTAGTAACTAGATTTATACCTAACCCAAACCCTTTTCCTAACCTTAACCATTACTGATCTATAACTAACCCTAAGACTAACTAAAACTCTATTCACACCATACCTATAAACCTAACCCCTAACCCTAAAAAGGGGAGTCCCCCTCATGGGGACCAGGCTTCGGTCCCCACAAGAACCCTCGGACCCCAGAAAGATAGTAAAAGTCAGGAAACTGGTCCTCAGGAGGTCAGAAATACAAACCCACACACACACACACACACGCACGCACGCACGCACGCACGCACACACACACACACACACACACACACACACACACACACCGCCGCGCGCACACACACACACACACACACACACACACACACACACACACACACACACACACACACACACACACACACACACACACACGCACGCACGCACGCACGCACGCACGCACACACACACACA
This sequence comes from Pachypanchax playfairii, assembly GCA_006937955.1. Lineage (NCBI taxonomy): Eukaryota > Metazoa > Chordata > Actinopteri > Cyprinodontiformes > Aplocheilidae > Pachypanchax > Pachypanchax playfairii. The sequence goes on along the minus strand of SSNP01000251.1, from coordinate 280,618 downwards.
CACACACACACACACACACACACACACACACACACACACACACACACACACACACACACACACGCACGCACGCACGCACGCACGCACGCACACACACACACCCACACACACACACACACACGCACGCGCGCACGCACGCACGCACGCACGCACGCACGCACGCACACACACACACACACACACACACACACACACACACACACACACACACACACACACACACACACACACACACACACACGCACGCACGCACGCACGCACACACACACACACACACACACACACACACACACACACACACACACACACACACACACACACACACACACACACACACACACACACAGTTAAGTGGCTGGTTTCCTACTGGTGGTCTATGGCCCATAACTCGTTTGGCAGGTAGTATATGTTGCTCATAAATAAGCGCGCAATGGCGCATAATGGACCCAACTATCATCGGAACTTATTAGATTATGTCACCTCATAAAATAAACTGTTTCTCTAATTAATTGAGCTTCAAAGGAATAAAAGAAGTATTTTTCACCCGTGTTTCAGGTGGTGGTCCTTTATTGCAGCATTCAAATCGATAAATAAAACTGAATTTCATGTTGTTGTTTTTTAATCAGACGTTTTAAATTTACCAAATGTTTTGTTTTTATTTTTTATTTCTTTCTTCATGGAGTTATCTTTTAAAACTTCGTCACTCTTGTTTTATTTTGAACAAACCTTGTCGTCCCAAATCCAAACCTGTGTTTTCACACGTCCCACACAGGGCGTTTATATCACCGTCTTCAGAAGATATTCAGAACATTTGAAAGTGGGTTTTTGAGAGCTCTGTAATAATTGATTAGTGTTTAGGTGCTGCTCTGCTCCCTCAGCTGAAGCGGGAGAGGGACTGTGGGGGCGGGAGGTGGGAGCGCTCCTATTTCAGCCCCTGACGCACTGCCTCTGGGGAGGAAACGGAGCTGCAAACTCAGTCCTGCTCTGCTGTACAGGGTGCAGGGCAGAGGGAGAGCCAATCACCGAACCGCACAGGCTCCCTTTAAGCCTGACATATCTCCAACAGGAACAAATTGTCCCAACAATCAACATCCCAATCTGCTGCGCGCATCAGGAGGTTGGAGAGAACTGGACAGACTACAGGCCTGTGCTGCGCGGACGGATCGGGCTGGATTGCAATAAGCTTTAAAACGATCAGAAACACAAGAACCCGCAGAGATCGCTTTGGATATCAAGATTTTCCATCGGAGGAGTGATCTCGGACATCATGTCAATATTACCGTCCTTCGGGTTTACGCAGGAGCAAGTGGCGTGCGTCTGCGAGGTATTGCAGCAAGGAGGAAATCTAGAGAGGCTCGGTCGCTTCCTGTGGTCTCTACCCGCGTGTGATCACCTCCACAAGAACGAAAGCGTTCTCAAAGCCAAGGCGGTCGTCGCTTTTCACCGGGGGAACTTTAGAGAGCTTTATAAGATCATGGAGAGTCACCAGTTTTCACCACACAACCATCCGAAGCTGCAGCAGCTTTGGCTGAAGGCGCACTACGTGGAGGCAGAGAAGCTGCGTGGCCGGCCGCTCGGTGCTGTCGGGAAATACCGGGTGCGGAGGAAATTCCCGCTGCCGAGAACGATTTGGGACGGAGAGGAGACCAGCTACTGCTTTAAAGAAAAGTCCAGGGGAGTCCTGCGAGAGTGGTACACGCACAATCCATATCCATCTCCGCGGGAGAAGAGGGAACTGGCTGAGGCCACAGGACTGACCACAACGCAGGTCAGCAACTGGTTCAAAAACAGACGGCAGAGAGACAGAGCCGCGGAAGCGAAGGAGAGGTACGTCAGACCCGGCACCTCTTAAGAGGAGCTGCGTATTTTTTTATTTACAGTTTTTATGCGTTTAAAATTCCAACAATTATTTTGAAAATCAGTCAGAATATGTTGAATTAATTAACAGCTTATACAGGTACATACTAAGTGAAAACACACTTAAGTCAAACATATGTAATATCATGTTGTGCATTATTTAGCCTAACTGAAGATATGTTGATGTGTTTGAACTTGTCATGTACTCAGTGAGGTAGAGAAACATTTATTGTTAACAGATAAAAAAAACCTCAAATGGACGTGAATTATCCAGAATTTATTTATTTCAAAATTAATAAATGCTATTTAAAAACGATGTTTCACACTGTTTTTATTATCAGTAAAAGGTGTCTGAATATTTTGAGGGGGTGATTTGCAGGTGAGATTTTTACCACGTTTCGTCTGGACACAAACTTATTTTTGCAGACTTATTATAAAAAGTCAGAGAGACATTAAAGAGCGCATCGAGTTCACTCGATGTTGGACATGTTTTTTTTTTCTGTTTATCTCGCTGTGAGATTTATTCTAACCCTGCTTTGTTGTCATTCTCAGAGAGAACAGTGAAAACAACAACGCAGGCGGTAACAAACAGAACCAGCTCTCCCCTTTGGATGGAGGAAAGTCTCTCATGTCCAGTTCGGAGGACGAGTTTTCTCCACCTCAGACTCCCGACCAGAACTCAACGCTTTTGCTCCAGGGCAATATGAGCCACCCTGGGGCCTCTTCTTACCCCATGTCCGGCCTGGGGGCCCCACAGCCGGTGCACGGCATGCACGGACACCCACACCAACTGCAGGACTCCTTGTTGGGACCTCTAACCTCCAGTCTTGTGGATTTGGGCTCTTAAAGAAGCTGAATATTTTAATTTTACGAAACCAGAAGAAAAAAAACCCAGAAATGAACTGATAACTGTATCAGATTGAACATGTATAAAATAACATTATTGTAGCCTACCATATTATATAGACTGACTTCTCTGTCGTTAAAATCTGGTCAGAACTACAGTCCTTATTGCGCTTAAAAATCCATAGACCCCAATTTCTTCCCCAAATGAAACACACAAACGGGATTTTTGCGAAACTCGACGAGACACTTAACAGGTTTGTGCTTAATTTATGATACTTTGTTTAAACACTAAAGAAAAAAAAATCATAGAACCTCCTGCGGAAACCAAGAGGTAAAGTTTTCATTAGAACCATGGTAATTAGTTTCCAATAAAACAAAAGTAACGCATTTGTCTCTGTGTTATTTCTGTATTTAAAAAAAAAACAATAGTCAGTATATTATTGTACATTTGGGTCCCATATCTCTGCAATCCGGAGAACCACAAAATACTGTGAATCATATCGAGAATTGTCTGATGCTTTGAATATTTATTTGACTAAGCTTTAAACTGAGTTTATATAAAAACATCCAAATATGTAAACAGATCTGTTGGTGGGATTTAAAATTTGTTGAGTGGTTTTGGGAAACTAAATCCTGCTCTGCGGGTTTTTCTTTTTTAACAATAAACAAATAGTCATAATAAAAGCAAATTTAGATTCATACAAATCAGAGTCAACATCAGCAGCTATCTGTCAGGAGGAAGCTGTGTACACAGGAACCAGCTTCATCGTCTCCGTGTCATAAATATTTGGCAGCACATGATTTTTTTTTCCTTATTTCATCTCAACTGCTGTGGATCGCTGTTTTTTTTGTTGCCTTGTTTTCTTTTCTCTTTCCGAGAGTTTGCTTTTTCGGTTCCGGGCCATGGGAAAGAACCACCACTAAAAACTACCAACTCAGGAGACACAGCTCACGAGCCCACGAGACAAAATGAAGGATGGAGAGCTGATCACAGATCTGCAGATCCAGACAAAAACAATGTTCGACAGCTGAAAGCATCAACAACAACAATTGTAATAATAATAATAATAATAATAATAATAATAATAATAATAATAATAATAATAATAATGTTTGGGAGTAGCAGCCCTGTTGCCCCCTCCCCCCTCACCATGTCCTCCTCTCAGCTCATGTCAGAGTAAATTGTTTTGAGCAGAGAGCACCGAGGATTTCCTGAGCATAATCTGAAACAGTCGCTGCTGCCTCACTGCCTGATTGCGAAGATTGCAGGGGCTGCAGCTCGAGTGGAAGGACCCTGATATATTCCGCTTCTCATAGAAGTGTCACTTTTTCCTCTTTTTTTTTTGTTCCTGTTCCTGTTGTTGCTGACCCAACCCATCGATTCTAATAGAACTCCACCTTCTCATGGATATTTGTGATGTCTGGTTGTCCTCTGCAGACCTTCCATCAGCAAAAACTTCATTTCTTATTATTTCTAATGAGCCATTATTGGAAAGATAAGTGATGGCAGAAGGAAAATGAATAATTATAGCTGTCTCAGTTAACACTGGATAGTGAATCATGTTGTATTAACTCATTAAATGTCTTGTATGCAGCTAAAAGACTATATCATTCAGAATAAGGAGTCTTTACAATGTGAAAAACATGTATAAATTGAAATAGCAGCAAGGAAGACAAGAAAAAAAAGACTTTTCTGCTCATGAAAAAAGTAAGAACTTGTGATTTATTGTCTTACATTTAATAGTAAATGTGACGCATCAGATAACAATGTTGTTGTTTTTACATTTTAATTTGAAGCATTTCCTGGTTTTAACAACAATTCTTGACATCAGAGAATGAAACAACTGTAATATCAAAGTTAAACAATATCTTTAAAAAAATCAAACTAAATGCATGAAGAGATGTTTTCTAATTTTTACACTGGAGAATAAAATAACTTGGTATTCAAGCTTTTATAGACTGAACTCACAGTGTTACATTAAAATTTCGGACTAATTCCTCATTAATTCAGCGGACGTTAGAATAAAACCGAAGCCCTGCAGATGTGGTGAATTTCTGAAAACAGTGTGTTTTCATTTCTTGCACATTATGTGTCTAAATATTTACAAATTGGCAAACAGAAATTTACCAAAGGGAGTTCTCGTAGCTGTTAATCAGCTGGATGCTGCAGGGATTGAACAGTCAGAAAGCCTGCAGCATGTGCAAAACTCTAAAATCAATCCCTTAGAAACCCTTCCGGACATTTTTAATCAAACTCAAATCCTTTGCATCCAGCTGAGATGGAGTCTGTGTTAATTTTTGTCTCATCAGCCGGGGAACAAGTGCAAGTTGAAGGCCTGCCCCGCCCCATGGGAGACAAAAAGATGGAGGTATAAAGTCAGCCTGAAGCAGGCCGGTGCCAGAAACAACAGCTGCTGATGGCAAACAGAGTACGAGTCATCAAAGGGGTATTTTGTTTGTCAGAGACGTAAGTGGCAGTGGCTCTAAATCAACAGCAGGAAGAGGCCTGACATGTGCAAATAAACACGGAGAGTAGCCCACATGAGCCTGGGCTGTCTGACTCAGCCAGGTCTCTCTGGGTTCAGAACTAAAACCCAAAGGGGGATTTTCAGTTAAAATCCTTCTCTGCATGGTCTGCTGCCTGCAGGTAGATTTACAGCATGTGTGAGTGTTCCATCCATGGGCTGCATGAGGGGTGTGTCGGGGGGGGGGCTGGTTGATGGGTGATGAGGGACAAAAGGATCTTTTCAGGTCTACCTGGGACAGGGGGTGAGGGTGGGGGAAGGTGAGAGGGGTGCAGAGAGATTTTCTTACCAATGATGCATGAGCCTGACAATGATCCTGTTAGGATGAACCCAAGAATGTGTGTGTGTGTGTGAGAGAGAGAGAGAGAGAGAGAGAGAGAGTGCACATATTGCAGAAAGGTGTCTTTGAAAAATAAAATAAAACAGAAGAATATAAATCAAATATTAAAATGAACTTTTTGAGTCTATAGAAGACGTTTGATTCTGAGGGCCACGAGCCAAAGACAGCTTTCACTCTCAGCTGCAGGAAATATCCAGGAAGCTTCTCTGTGACGGAGATGAAAGAAATATTTATCTCTTTCCTCCAGTCCTCTGAGTGATGCATGACCCGGGGTTGAGACACGAGGAGGAAGAGAGAGAAAACGCTGAAGACAAACCCTAAATATCAAGGTGTTAAATAGCATGTCATGTGTCAAATGAAGGCGAGCATCATATATGTTATCCGATGAAGGGGGAAGAAGCGTAATGCGTTACAAAGGGGAAAAACACCAGACAAGATAAGACGTGCATGAACTGTCAATAAAGGACTCACAAAAAGAAACATGTCCAGGAGGCACGGGCTCACGTAACAAAACCTCACTGGGACAAAACAAAGATCTGGTTTCTGAGAATATTTTTGGAACATGGAGAGAAAGATGATAATGGTTGGTCTCATTAGTCTCTGGTCTAAAGAGTGACTTCAACTTGAGATGGCTCTGAAAAAAAAAACTTTTGTGAAGCCTCAATGTCACTTTCAGGCATGATAAATGAGTAGCGGGAAGTCCAGAGGCTTTACAGAGAAAAATAATATTAAATGTCATCATACTGGATGATGAATGGACAGGTGGGCAGGAAGAATTCCAAATATAGATATTGTAAAGTCCAATAATGGTACAAAACTGAAAGGAATTGAGAGTTTTTTTTACTTATGAGCAAGAAATTAAATAAAAATACTGACACAGCTAATGTTTAGATTTTTTCATGAAGATTTTTCCATTCAGAGTAACACTGTCACACTGATACCTTCAGATTTTTTAACAACTGCAGACATTTTTTCCACACGATTACAGAAAACATTTTGGTTCCTGCGGGAGAAGACACACATTATTACCGGTAGTTCTACAGTTGTGATGGTCTGCTGGTCGGAGCAGACTTAAAGATAATCCTCCTCCAATGAACACGATCTCTAATAATAGAACTGCTCCAACTTTCATTTGATATAATCCTGAACAAAACTTTAAGGATGCAATTTTACAGAAAATCAGCATTTTATTCTATTTATATAATTATTAATTTGGATCAGGCTTCATTAGATTCTTCTTTTTTATTCTCTAAACAGTAAAGAATTATAAGAAGAAAATCTTTTTTTTTTCTAATTTAGTTTTCAAAGTTACCAGAATTCAACAATTATTTTGTCAAAATAATCTGAAAACACAGAAAAATCTGAACATTTTTAGTTCTTTTATCTGATATCAGGATTATTTGGCTGCCACCAGCCTCTCTGGGGTTTAGAGGAGAGGTATGTGCAGCAGACACAACAAGAGGAAGTGTTAGGGGATATGGGATAATGAAATCTATCTCACACTCCTGAGGGACATCACCTCACCTATCCTCAGGCTCACATATAGCTCAAGTGACCAGTATCCCCCCCCACCCCCCCCGTGTCATGATGTCTGAACTAGATAGGACCCAAATGAACCGAATCAGACTCTGAAAAAATAAAAAGTTTTATAGAGAAGGATAAATAAGATCTGTGGCTGGAAAAACACAAGGAATTAGAAAGGTTAAGATGCCGAGCAGAGGAGCCGACATCAGGGGCGAGGTGAAGGGAGAGGAGTGCAGGTGAGTCTGGGAGGGGAGTTCAGTGTAAAACGGGTGAGGCAGTGTTTTTTCCTCGGCTGACTGTCAGGTATTAATTTCATTTACAGGAGTTTTCTGCTTGTTCACTGAGAGGAAGATGATTTGTTTGTCCCACTGAGAGGATCTGCAACACGGATACATTATTTGATGATCTTTAGAGTAAATCTGAGATGATCGATGAAATGACTTTAATGATTTGCTGAGGTGTGGAACACAACCAGATGTGCAGGTACGAGACAGCAGCAGCGAGACATCAGGTGGGGCTCATTGAGAGTGAGACTCACCTAAAGGGGGGAAGAAAGAGGAGGAATAAAAGAAAAGAGAAGAGATAGGAGGAGAAGAACAGAACCTCCCACATTGTGCTCAAACCACAGCTCCCCTTCAAATAATATGAACTTAATGCTTTGTTTGTTTACTGATAGAGGAGTGTCATCAGCCCAAATCCAATCTGCCATCTTGGCCTCCTTATTCCTCGTGTTCATACTACAGGGCGAGTTAAAATACCCGTCTTGGTTCCACTGGGGGAAAAAAAGAAAACATTCAGGAAATGAAAGTTGTAACTCGATCCTCCGTGTGCCAAACGTTTCCCTGAGCAGTGACAAAAGGCCCAGAGAAAAGCTGCTGGGCCAATTTTAGCCAGCAGATGACAGAAAGGGGGGTTGGGGTGGGGGGCAGATGGATGAAGGTGGAATAAAAAATAAAACATCTGAATTGAGATAAATGAGAGGATATTAAGGTGAAATGATGAGAAAAGAAGAGTCCCGTGATGCTCAGCTGCTCCTGCAGCTCACTGATGCACACAAGAAAAATAAACTTCCCATTCCGGACTTGTAGCATATTTTCAGTGGGCTTCTCTTGAGGGTAAAAACTTTTTGACTCCTCGTATGAGTGCACTTTGGAGGATGACGGAGAGAAAAGCAGAAAACGAGTGTAATCCTCACGCTGAGGTTTGGTGATGTTTTTCATCCGTCTGCACCAAAGCTGATGGATGACCCGAGCATCCTGGCAGCAGAGGGTATTCTCACTGCTGACTGGTGCATTTGCAGCATGGTGTCAGCGGGTGGTGGTAATTACCAGGCTCTCCCCGAGTTAGTGCTACACCAACCCACCATCAGCTCTGGTATGCCAGCTAAGCTCTGTTATTAGGCTCAGATCTGCCACTGCACAGAAGGCCCGACTTCAGAGGCTGAATCTGTCTAATCTGCCTTCATAAGATAAATAAGGTTTTCTCTCTTTACAAACTCCAGCTTGATTTGGTAAATTGGTAGGACTTAGTACAGAAAAGTTGTAATCACAATGTACAGGGATGGCAAAACTGTTTACAGAAAGTCTGTACAGTTTAAAAGATTTTATAGTCATTTACTCATAAAAGAAGAAACAAAAAGATAAATCCCTCTCATCTTCCTCCGACTGCTGCAGAGGAACCCACATCAACAAATTCAACAGCTTCCAGCTCAACTTAGAAATGTAAGATTTAAAAGTTACATTTAGTGAAAATGCAGCTTTATTTTATGGGTTTTCCCTGTTTCTTTGTATAAAAAAATGTACCCTTCAGGATCATTTTAGAAATGTATATAGATCTAAAAGGGATGATGTTGATTTCAGAGTTTATCCAAAAGATTGCTTTAAAAATGAGTAAACAACTATAAATCCCATTTTAAAAAGAAAATAATCAGTTTAAGACTTAATGAAAAAAACTTTGAAATGTTGGATTTTAATTGTACAAAAATAATACATCAGATGATTCAGAAGTTTCACTGCATTTTAAACACATTACACCTTTTTTAATTTTGGCAAAGATAAAATCCCAGCAAACTATATTTTTATAACAAAGATTAGTATGAATATGTCTGCAGGTGTTCTAGTTCTAAACTGGATCTTTAGTCCAGATCTTTCTCCCACATCTGAACCCTTTATTGTTGATACTGAGAAAAAAAATCAATGAAAACTCAAACTCTTTTATAGAAATTTGATTTATTTGAGATGTTTATGGTGTTTACTTTTCATTTAAACATTAAGACATCGTTTTTCTCAGTTTGTAGGTTTTTTGTTTTTTGTTTTAACATTTGATTTACTGTTTTGGAATTGATTCTTTTTTTTTTAAGAAGAGAAGAGTAAAGATGGAGTGAGAAACCAAAACAATAAGGATAAATCAGAGAACATGAATTCATTTCAAGAGGCTCTAATCTGGTTGGTAAGTGTTTGTAAAGATATAAAACACCACAACATTTAGGTTTTTTTAGAACATCTGTAAGAAGCTGAATCAATAGGCACCATCTTGACTCCCTGTAATAACTTGTATCTCAAAGGGACCTTAATTAAAGGAAAAATAAGCTCATGTTTTAAATAAAACCTGATCTAAAAGGTATTTGTAAGACTGTTCACTCCCAGCGTCTCAGAGTTTGGCAGGTTTACGCAAACTATTTGAACCAAGAGCAGGACTGAGAAAGACTCGAGGTGCTGAACTTAAACTTGGCGACAGCTGCAGAAACTGGAGAGCAGATAGTTTAAATATAGACCACTAAAATCCCAACTGGTGCTTTTACTCCACCTCAACACTTTCTTACACATGTACATTCACACCCTGGTCTCAGTCATGCTGTACTCTCGTTTACACCTGAGACAAAAAGTCTTTAGGCTGCAGTTAGTAAGTTTCCACATAGTTCTGTGGAAAGACTCAAATAACTCATCTGAAACGTGTTTAGTCCTGATGCAGTTAAATTATTCAGGAAAAAACATTCTGAACATTTACATTGAGTTTATTTTAAAAACAAGAATATGATAGTTTTTCTTCCTCTTAGTTTTATTAGCATTTATTCCTCACTCCCTCACTTTCGTGGCGAAATAAATGAGTTTATTGCTTGATGTTTTTATCTTCAGTGGCTCTTGTCTGCCATCTTGTGTCTAATAAATGTTACTACAATTCAACGTTTTACAGCGTAAGAAACTAGATTTTTTTCCCCACAAATAACCCACCGATAGTTCCAGTTCATTCAGGTGAAATTGGTCTTTCATCTGAAGGGAAAATTAATAAATTCATTTCAATTAAAATCTCTGAAAGATATCATTCTGTTTATTCGTGAACACAGTTTGTTGCTCATATTTAGATCTGAGATTTGAATCAGTATATGATCATTTTAAATACAGTAAAAATATTTGAAAACTAAAGGAAAACAAATGAATATATGATTTTGATTCTAGATTCAATTTCCGCTTCTGTGTGTTTTATGTGGTCGTGTCTCCATCTAGTGGTGAAACCGCGCATTTCACCAAAAGTCAAAAGTTGGTAATAAAACGGAAACAAACGCAGACCCTGTAGGTTTTTATTATTATCGTTTATTACAGAACAAAAAGTCTCTGCAAAACACAAAACATGAGTTTATTTTGTAAAAAGAAATTTTTAAAAGCATAAAAACTCAAATAAACCCACAATAACAACGAGGTGCGTTCATTTGAGTTTTTTATGCTTTTTAAAATCTGATTGATATACTAAAAATCTAACGTCACGCAAAGACACTTTCCTCTCTGGTTAAAAGACTTGGAAAAAATTAGATTTTATCAATTAATTTTGTTTGAACTTTTGAGAGAACTGAGATTATCAGTGGGCTAAAAAGGGAATGAGGAAGAAGAAGGTAACTCATATGTCTGATCTAACTGTTTATGTTTTTTTTTTTTACATTTCAAACGACTTTTCATCAGGTTGATCCGAAAATAAAAACTGTTAGATGGATCTGCGTTTTTCTTTGCAGCCTCAGCAGAAAAAAACATGCTACAGCTGCCTCCCACAATGCTCCTGTGTGTGTGTGTGTGTGTGGGGGGGGGGGGGGGGGGGGGGGATATCAAGCGCGCGATAGAAACTCTGTCCGAGGTTCTGAAAGGCTCCAGGAACTTCACTGATGATGCAGATCAGATCCACGAGTGGGACAAATACTGACCTGAAATGATGTCGTTTTTTATTCTTATCCACTTTAATTATTAAATCAGGTGACAAATTCAAATTTGTTTGCAGGATTTTAAAGAATTTAAACAGTTTAACTGAGAGAAAATACGATATTATATATTTAAAAAAGAAAAGCTGGATTTTGCTTCGAGTGAATATTTCCATAAGAAACAGTCATTTATTTAGAAGAAAAAAAGAGTTTGACCAGATGTTTTTTTATATGGTGGGGGTGGGGTTATTTAACTAAATGATTATTTTTGGTTGGAAGAACATCATTTTTCATTATTTCTAAGTTTCGCAAAAAAAAAGTTTGAACAAACGAATCATTTTACTTTATGTGATAATTGGATCATGTTTGCGTCATCACACGTTTGTTTGCGTCATGTTTGTTTCACTGACCGGCGAGTTTAAACCTCTTTATCACACATTAAGCCACGAGGGGGCGCCACAGTCACGTGGTTTCCATCCTCAGCTGGTTGACCATGTTTCTGCAAAGTTCAGAGAACCTGAGCGTCTGGAAAATTCAAGTGGCATTGTAATAGTCATCGAACAATATATATTATTTTCAAAAATTGTGTATACGAGCATGAAACAAACATTTCAAAATAGTTGTATTTCAAACGCTTGGAGGTCTTTACACAATGACTCGACAACAACACGCCCAATAAAATATTTTGATTGCTTTTTTTTTCTTGTTGAGATCACAAACTAAAATGCGCTTTAACCTTGTAAACAACAGGTTTCAACCAAAACTGCATGAAGTGTGGACAGGATTCATAAAAATTCAAGGGACAAAGACAGAGACGCAGAAACGAGCTTCATAATGAGACAAAAATCTGACAAACTGCTGCGTTTATGTCCCTTTAATTGGAATTTAAAGTGGAATGTTTGTTGGGTTAAAGGTGAAGCTGCACTCTCAATGTTTGGATCGATTTTTGGAAAAAAACAAAAAAAATAAAAAAATAAAAAAATAAGAACTCACGTTTCTGGATTATAAAACCCACATAAAATAAGACTTTTACGATTTGTGGTGTGTCTGATTGTTGAGTTTGAGTGTGTGTGGGACTTTTCATGCAAAGACAAAAGCACCGGAAACCAACACGGTGTTAAAAAATCTAAAATTAAGCGGTATAATTTCTTATATTTGAGTTAAATAATAGCCAATAATAAAACACAATAAACGAAGGTCCTGAAACTAAAAATTTAAAGTTGAAATGAATGAGACATGTTCGGAAGCAAAGTTTCTTGTTAGAAAACCATATTTTTAAAAAATCTTGACGTTTCTCCTTTGTTTAATTAGTTGTTGTTGTGCAGGTAAAGGAATAGACGCAGGCTCCATGAGCTCGTTCCATCTTTCTGCGGCTGCAAGTTGAAGGACAGATTCAGATCCGAGGCTGCAACTCATCGGAATATTTCTTATATCAGTATTGCAACATGTGGAAACATCAGACTCCTTATTTCATTAAAACCGGATATTGAGCGACTAATAAAAGTACAGCGGCACATCAGCAGGCTGCTGCAAGTCAGAGGAGAATCATTAAATCCTTTAACATTCCGAGCAATAGAGTTCACGCTGTGGACACACACACACACACACACACACACACACACACACACACACACACACACACACACACACACACACACACACACACACACACACACACACACACACACACACACACACACACACACACACACACACACACACACACACACAGAAGAAGTTGTGGTTTCCGTGCTTCAGACTATCCTAACTGGAGTCTTTTCTTTGGAGGGTCCCACGGTCGCTTCTCTTGACAAAACAGCGGCAGGGCCCCTTTTGTCCAATCCGGGACCCCAGACCCATCATTAGCGCTGATTATCGCTGACCAGTTTGACAGCCTTATTGACTGCGAGGAAGACTTTTTCATCTAGTCTCCCTGTCGTCCTTACTCTCAATAGAAACGGAAATATTTAGCTTTTTGTGTTTGTGTGTGTGTCTCTGTGTGTGAAGCATTTGTAAAAAAAAAAAAAAAAGGAGAGCAGCAAAAACACAAAAAGGCTCCTTTTATTTCCTCTCACTTGTTTCCTCTCTCCTTCTGCAGATTTTGGCTTCTGTTTTGTTGAAGCTGAAAGGCTTTTTGTTGGATTTAGAAGTTACTGTAGCTTCATTAACAAGAGCCTGAAGAGGGAAACCAGGTGGCAGCATCAGCTTTAAAAAACGAAAAATATCCTTCTACAATTCGATCTTTTGTTTTCTTATTTCAAAAACATCAATATCAGTCTGTTGGAATCCAGACAGACTGGAGAGATTACATCAGATTAGATTATGCCATCACTGACCAAAATATAAGAACACACACACAAAAAAAATCGGATTTTACCGGATCAAAACAAAAAAAAATTGCGCGTGAACGCACCACTCAGTGCAGCTCATTCATTATTTAATTAAAAGACTCACTTCGGTCTGATTTCTTGGGAAAAGAACCACGTGCGTTTCCATGGGTTTTCCTGTGTGTGCATGTGTAAACCCAGATTCACAATCCTGTGTTTTGATCTCCATGATCTCTCCCGCGGATCATCCGGGTTAGTGAGCCGGCCTCTCCGTGACCTCTCGCTGTCACCCTGCATTACAGGACGCAGAGCATGTTGGCCAATTAGACCTCGCTCTAAAACGTGTCAGTGAACGCGGCACCGCGGTGTTATGATACCCAAAAAGCTTCTCTCGATCCAAACAGCCAAGAGGATGCATCTATATGAAAATTATTTTACATTTTTACAAACATAAAGTCCAAAAAAAAAGGAGCTTTAAACCTTCTTGATCAACAATTATTTTATTAAGTTATCTTTAGTTGTTTTTTTAATTTATTTTTATTTTACCGAAACACATTTTCACTAAAGCGCGCATGCTCAACAGGTTTACCTGTGGACAAGGTAAGTATTAAAAACACCAAGCAAATGAATATGAAATCCGAAGAGACAGAGCAGATCGTTTTAAATAAGCAAATAAACATTATTTATAAAACTTTAAAGTAAAAATATCACAGTTCTTTTTCAACATGAAATACCCACAGAGAACAGCAGGTTAGGCCAGTTTGGATGCCCTCGTCCCTTTTTTAAAATCTTTTTCAATTTTCACCGTTTTCATCTTGAAGCGTTGTTAGTCCTTGGGATGTGTTTTGTCCGTTTTCACGTCTCCATGTGGATAAAACGCAAACAAAACAGGCCTAAAAAGGACGAGGATCCTCTCGTGTTTTGGCAGCCGTCAAAAATCAGTGTGTGTGTGTGTGTGTGTTTAACTCAACGCAGGCACTGTTACTTGTTTTATTAGATTGTCTGTCACTCGTATCCACTTTAATTCGTCAACATCCTCCGATCTGCCCGTCAGATGTCACATTCACTGTCGCTGGAGGTGATGGAGATGGCCGAGGCGGCCGCTTTGCTGGACAGACTGGCCTCTGGACTGGAGGAGTTCCCCAGGCGGTCCACGGTACCGTCCTCGTCCGCCAAGGAGCGAACCGAGCCGCCGGACAGGACCTGCTGCTGTAGCCTGAGCAGAAGACAGAGAGAGAGAACAACGTCGCGTTAGAACATAATAATAATAATAATAATAATAATAATAATAATAATAATAATAATAATAATAATAATAATAATAATACATCTGCTCTTATGGGAGTTTATAATAATATATTAAATACATTTTATTACATTTGATAGACTTTCAGAAATATAGAACAAAAAAGACTGAAACTAAAATGAGAGAAATAATATTTATCTCAACATATTCATTTTTATTTTATGTTCTTTTGAAAAACATTTAACCCAACACAATAAATCGTGTAAAATAAAAGATGAGTGAATGAAAACACATGGCAGATGCTTCATTTCAGATTAAAGAATAGGATTGCTTTCATTAAATGCAAAAATGATTCTCATGTTTCAGTTTCAGTAAAAAATGTTGGTAGATCAATGAAATAATCTGAAGAATAAATACATGTTCACTTTCTGATTATTATTATTATTATCAGTATTGTTATTGTTACTGTGTTCACTGTGTAGCTGAAAACAGTCAGTGTAGCTCCAAATATTCAACATTTCAATATATTTTTTTTATCTCGTTAACAAGAACTGAAAAGGAGCCTCTGACCCAGATTACAATAATCTGAATTGACATCATAGAATTATTAGAGTTGTTTAAAATCCCAATTTCTGTTTATCGTTGTAACACATTCAGAATATTTTTAGCTGCCTTTTGATTCACATTAAACATTTCTGATTAGATGGTAGTAATAATAATAATAATAACAAAATTAAGTGTTTTTTGGGTCTGATTAGGCTCGTGTTTGTTTTCTGCTGTGACAGAATCCCTGCAGATCCACGATGCTCGCAGCTCACCTGTTCTTTGCAGCCGCCGCTCTGTCTCTTTGTCTGCGGTTTTTAAACCAGTTTCCCACCTGTGTGGGTGTGAGTCCAGTAGCCTGTGCAAGCTCCCTCTTTTTACTGGGATTAGGATACGGATCCTGCAAATACCATTCTCGTAACAAGTGTCGGGTTCTCTCCTTGAAGCAGTGGGTTTTTTGCTCTCCGTCCCAGATGGTTCTGGGCAGGGGGAACTTCTTCCGAACCCTGTATTTGTCCACCGGCCCCAGCGGGCGGCCCCGCAGCTTCTCAGCCTCCTGGTAATGCGCTTCCAGCCACAGCGCCTGCAGCTTCGTGTGCGACTCTTTGGTGAACTTGTGGTTCTCCAGGATGTGATAGAGTTCACGGAAATTGCCGGTGTGGAAGGCGACGACAGCCCGGGCCCTCAGCACCGACTCGTTTTTGTTGAGGACCTCGCAGGCCGCTGGCGCGACGGGCAGCGACCAGAGGAAGCGGCCCAGGCGCTCGACGTCCCCGCTCTCCTCCAGAGTCTCGCAGACCCCGGCGACCTGCTGGGGGCTGAAATTCAAGATGGGCAGCTGAAACATGGAGGCTTCTCCTGTGTTTCCCTCTCCCCCTCCTTTCTCCTCTCCTCTCTCTCTCCTCCGCTTCTTCTCTCCGTGCGCCAAGGCTGTCCAAGGCACCCGAAAACCAAGGCAATCCTAAACCAGTCGTCTGACCAGCCGTGAAAAACGCACGCACCCAACGCCACGGAGGAGGGACGATGCTGCGAGTGTGGGGGGGCCCGGCTACCGCATCCTCAGCTCTTCCAAGTTTGGCAGGCAGACGGGTAGAAGGTGCAGGAAAAAGGTAAAACCGCGGCGGCGTGTTTTTTAAGGGAGCTCGAGACTGAACGCAGAGAAGAATTAAAGCCGGAGCTGAGATGTATTTTTAAGGGGGGGAGAAAGAAAGCTAGTCAAGCCCCCTCCGATGATTTCCTATTGGACTTGGCAGATTGGCTGCTCGGTTGCCATGGTTGCACGTCAATCACTGTCAAGTTCGGCCAATCAGGCGGAAAGGGGATCTCAGCGCCTCCCTTTTCAAAAATAATATAAACATTTTGACCTTTTTGCTCGGCGTCTTGAAACGTTCAGCTGCCCCCGCAGTGTTTGCTTGTGTCTTTGTGTTACAGAAAGACTCTCAGTCCATACAGTGAAGTGCCAGAACAGACAAACACGCTCCTTTTAAAGCGCTTCCAAGAGGCTTTACAACAAAATGACAAAACTCTGCAGAATATAAACGGCCTTCCTGCCCCGAGGTGAGAATCAGCAGATAATATCAGCATGCACACACTTCTAGACAATATCATATTTAGCCCGTGGCCTATTTGTGATGACTGTGCTGGATTTATTAACAACAGACTCCTTTAAAAACCTCCTGCATTGGGATTTCTGTAAAAGTCGACAGCCTTTTAATAAAAAAAAAACCACACCATTTTATAACATATGTGTGTGCGGGTTTTTTTTTTTTAATCATTACACCTATTGTGCAAATGATGAGTTTTATTTCACCATTGCAGGATGAATTAGCTGCCAACACAATTTTGCAACCTTGAACACGCTTCTCAGAATTTTTCAACCTGACAAAATCTTTATCCATCTAATTGATTTCACTAATAAATAAATGCTCTTTTTTGAACAACGCGGTTTTCACGTGTGATTTTATTTAGGGTTTTTATCCCCAGGACAAATGGCTCCATCAGTGGAGCATCAGCGCAAAGCACGCAGGCAATACGAAACATAACAGGGAAATGATATGTGTGTATATAGGATTATGATGGCCCCGCCAGGCTACTCGGGTTTTAGTAGGCTATCATGCACATTCCGTTTTGTGCACAGGCTGATTTAGTAAATAAGAGGGCGGATAGATAGCGCAGATGGTTTGAAGTGTCGGGTCAGATTATTTCATGGCTGGATACAGTAGTAAAGTTCATTCTGACGGAAAAGCCTGATATTATTTTCACAGATCTCCCCTCCTCCTCCTCTTCCTCATACACACGCTCTTTTCCTCTATCTCTCCATTTTTGTGCATGCGCACAGGCACTCGCAGCACACTCGGCTTGATTCCCCCTCAGGATTTTTTTTTTTCATGAATACAGACTCTTGATTCGAGGTTATGAAATGCCTTTTGCACAGAAAGCTGTTTATTCTCTCGCTGTCCAACAGGAGACTTGATGTTTCCATCAGTTTACAGGTAAAAAAAAAAAAGCACATTTTTGAGGATATCTACCCAAAAACACGTCTCAAGAAATTTGTTCTGAAATGTGAGAGTTTATATGTGACAGTATGAGAGATTTTCTGTCTGGGCCTCCAGCATCACTGAGTTGTAAATAAAGAATAAGTCTTTCTATCAGACGAAGCAGAGGAAATAAATTGTGAGGGCGACTGACAAGGTGCAGGTCTAAAATATTTAGCTGTCTGTAAATATTTGATGTCTGTAGGCTTCCAGTCTCAAACCTAAATTTACGAAGTCTGCAGTACTTTCTGAAAGGCAGCGCGCATTAATAAACCATCAGCGAGTTTTGGATCTCTTAAACGGAGGGCTGCAAATAACAACATGCTTGTAAATAACACGGTCAGCTCATATAGGTTCGCTTTAAACATTTATAAAATAGCAGAAATGGTTTTGTGATATAAATCTTTGCTCATGGTGAGTCTGTGTCTCTGTTATTGCTGTAAAACAGTTGCGCGCGGATTGATCTGGCGGAAAAGGCATCAAATAGACCCTTTTTTAAGTGATTTTATGCACTATTATAACTTTTTCTCTTATTGTATCACATGCAATCCACGTTTTTACCCTGTTTTTGTGAAGGAAAGTGTTCGGCTGAATGTTATGGGCCCTGCTGTATGGTGCTCATGAGTCCAGGCCTATATGTCACTGTGTCAGCAGGAGATAGGCCTCCTGACACCAATATCTCCGCTCATTCAGTACAACAACACAGTGGATCTCATTCAAACATGCCTGTTTCTTCTTGTTCTTTTGCTTCATGAATCATAGTGCCATCTGCAGCCAGACAAACCACAATCTCATCGTATTTGATCATTTTCTGCATTAAAAATGAGGATTTCATCATTTATTTTAATGTGTTTGCACATGTGATATCAAATGCTCTATAAAAAGTGATAAAATCAGCTTGGCTTAGTGTAAAATGCAGCCGGTCATTTAAATTCTTAAGCTTCAACATTCAGAAAATACAATTTTATTGTGGGATTGTGAAAGTGATTGATATTTAAACTTTCTTGAAACTTTAATGCAATTTTTAAGGAAAAACATAGTCTTTTAAAAATATATGAACAGGAGCCTTTTTAAAAAAAAACTCTGATCACCCTTTTCAGCAAAAGTTTATTAAATGTTCTTCACAAGGTTAAGAAAAAACTCCAAGTTGAAAACGTGAAAGAATTTCATATTAAAGAGAAAATATTTTTTTTTAATCCTGTGCACTTTTAAACAAACATGCAGCACAGAAATTTAGTGCAAGGTTAGAAAGTAATTCATGTGCTCTGGCCCCAGTCTCATATCTGCAGACATGCAGCAGCTCAGTGACAAACAGCAGCTCAGAGGATGTTAAAAAATGAAGAGACGAGGTGCTTTGCACCCTGCTGCAGATTCACTTTCCCTTCAAGTACATTTACTTGCTGTCATTGTTAGCTTGTAGCTGAGTTGTAGCTCACCGTGGGCAGAGGGAGGGAAGGAACAGCTACCAACAGGCTGGAAATGACCCAGATTCCCTGGGATCACTGGAGCAGACGAGACACTACAAGAGCCTGTCACCAACGACCCTCCTGTTACTATCCACATACAGCACCTTCCTCCCTCCATCTGCTCTCCTCCACAACGCTGCTGCTCTTCATATCCATAAACCCACAGAGATGTATACAAACATCCACACAGACACATCAAAGAGTTTACTCACAATAAACAGTAAATGCCAATCTGAGTCTGAGAGGCAGCTTGTATGAACACGAGCATGAATCTAATCTGACCTCTGCGTCTCTTTACAGAATCAAAAGACGACAGACAGTGAATTCAATCAGCGCCACATAATGTTGGTGTATGTCGTGAATTTCCTGAGGCAGGTAGACACTTCTGTTCGACAGAAGATGCCCCGCATGTTCACAGCCTGCCAGTGTTTTCTTCTTCTCTCTGTACACAGTTATAGTGTCAGCTGCCCCGGCACAGGATTAACTTTCCAATTAAGATATCATGTCAGCAACATCACCAATAGCCCCTGAATGACCCGGACGTGTTTAAAAAAGCCTTGCCCCATGCAGCGGGACTTAAAGAGAAGCCACTCCACTCATATGTTGGCACGTGGCTCCGCAGTGGCAGAAGAGTTAAGCTAAATCTCTCTCAGAGTTGTGTTTCAGACCCATTTGCCCCCGGGGCAGCACTAGCTCTCGACGCTACGTTTAATCTGTGGATTTGTGGTAACAGAGAAGACTTCTTATCCACTGACCCATTGGCCCCCAGTGTTCATAATCCAGTGCCTTTCAGTCACACAGCCCAGCTGACATGGGAGAGCCAGGAAGCATGGGTGGCGCACACACAGCTCTGACACACATACCATCCCCTCAAGCTTTTGTTTAGCAGGACATGCACTGGGCTGCTCTGCCAGGCCACTGTCATCAGAATCAGCACACAAGATGTTTGTCTTTATATCCACACTCACCACTCAGTATAAACCACCTATACGTCAGAGCGGTGACACTGACAGCAGCTCAGACTATTAAAAGCTAATAAGAAAATATGTATTTTGTCAACAGAATGTAGACAGAGGAGCTAAAACAAAAGCACCGCACCGAGGTCAGAGAGATTTTCTGTTGGGTAAATCTCTGCACTGCTCCTGAATATTACAAAAGGTTTTTACCAACCATCTGTTGCCTGTAAATGTAAGTTCATTCAATTCTGTTATTGTTATGCTGTGCAAAAAAATGGGATCCTGAATTGAATGTTTTACAGAATCTCGGCGTTCCATCTTCACAGCAGGTTGCAAATTTATTAGAGGAGGTTACATTCAGCTGCTGCAAACAAACAATACAGAGAGAGTGGACCTCGAATCCTTTGCAGAAAGCCATTAGGAATACCTTGAAACCTACCCTTTTTTTCCCTTCAAAAACACATTTGTGGAGCATGTTATAGAGCGCATGCAATTATTACATCCATTCCACTCTTGAATGCAGTCAATTTCTGCCCAAATAAAAGGCTAAATGAAACTAGGGAGCACACGGTGCACAGTGCACCGCTTTACACAGCCTATGTTTGTGAGTGCTTGTGTAAGAGGTAGAGCAGAAATTGCAAATGAATAAATGCACAATATCACCTATAGCACTTGCACAACAAAGTGCTTGTGTGTTTGACACAACGTTTTGTTGCTGGAGCCAAAATGCTAAACTGGTAATTGTGAACAGTAAGAAGAAAGAGATATAGAGAAATTGCCCACAGCAGTAAGTCTGTTTCCACAAATATCTCCAAAATTGCCGCCCAGTGGTTTGTTTGTATTTTCTTTTAAGTCACTCACTTGTTATCAGTCAAAATGAACCACAACTCAGGTATTGAAAGGGAGGATGTTGAACAAGGGGGTAAAAATGGTATGTATTTAGTTGATGCTAAACAGATCAAATGATTAGTAGTTTAATCAAGATTAAGACCTTCCTCTGCAGCCACCCACACTGTCTCTGTCTGCCTTTAATTTATTCACTAATAAAACTTCAAACACATCAGAATGAAATAAGAAAAAAAGGAGAACAAGTTCTCCTTTACATAACATGAAAATGACAAGAATTCAGCCAATTATTTAACTTTATTATGACACCAGTAAATATCAGCTTTTTGATTGAGACTGCAAAAGTTTTACTGCCACCATGAAAAGAAAAACTGAGCGTTCATGGATGAAAGTTTCTGTTAGAATATTGAATATGAAACCTCTTTTTTAAAATTGTGTTGAAAAGTCTCTCCAAACAAATAAAATAAAATAAAATAAAATAAAATAAAATAAAATAAAATAAAATAAAATAAAATAAAATAAAATAAAATAAAATAAAATAAAATAAAATAAAATAGTTCCTGTCATCAGATCTTGACGACACTCAGAGGAGACAGGAGTCAAAACTCATCAGAATCAGGAGGTCCTCTGCTGCCATGCGTCATCCAGGGCACAGGTCACGACGCTGCAACCCTGCCGCCTGGGCCTCACCTCCACTTCACATTGTCTAAGAGCTTCCACACGCCTCCAAGTCAAACCACGCACGCACACACAGCGCTCAAATGTCTTCCAGCAACACACTTTGCTCTTTTGTCTGCACTATCACAGTTTTTTTTTTCTCAAAAGTGACATTTACACATATTTCTTTAGGATGTGTGGGGAGTTGCTCTCTTGTTTATATGCTTTTTTTTGGTGTCCTTAACATCACCTATTTTCAGGGGACGATTTGGAGGATTTTTAATACTGATAACATCTCAAGTGTCCATTAGCAGAAGGAAAGTCTCAGGCTGGGAGTGTTTAGTGATCTCACCTTGAAGAAAGAAGAACTTTATAGTAAATGGATCATTTCCATCACATTAGTGATCTGAATGATGTTTTGAAGCTGATTAATAGTTTATTTGACACAGTGTTTATTAAGACTCTGTGCACAACTATGTTTTTATTGGCTAAGGGTAGAGGTCAAGGATAGCCCAGATTTTCAGTCTTAATGTCTGTCATCTGTGTTTTATTGATGGCTTATGTCAAATGCCATCCTGACAGAGCTCATTAGGATGAAGGGAATTGTCTAGGTAGAGGCAGGAGAAGGCAGAGCCAGCAAGCTGCCGGATCACTGTGTGCATAAAGCTCACCGCCGCACCTAGAGGGTGATGCCTGTGACAGGAGTCAGCTGAGAGGGCTGTGTGTGAGACAGATCCACGGAGCGGGGTGAGGCAGAGAGAAAGTTAACGTGGGTGTGTTGATGTCATTGCTTGAGTTAACGGGTGTCAGCGAGCAGGTCCTCGATTGATGCCACAACTCCAAACACAACTGACAGGCTGACAGTCATCTCGCTTTCGCCACTCGCACGTGCTCAAATATTTATCCGTGCGCGGTGCTCATGATGCGCTGCGTGGCATCAGTAGTCTTCAGCTACAAGGACAAGGCCCTGTGGAGACTTCAGGGACCTTGAGAAGATGAGTCAAATGATTTCCTCTCTGGTTCTCCTTCTTCTCTATAGCACAGTTAACATATCATGGCGAAACGCCTTTTAAAAAGACACAAAGAGGTCATTTTGTTCACAGCTGAACTGTCACTCTCAGCCCTCATATGGCAGAAATACATTTACACATCATCATTCAGTGATTACTCTCTGATAGCTTGCAGGCTGGGTCTGATACCACACTAAACAGCGGAATCCATATTTGCTTTGGCCAGCGGCATTGCTGATGAGCTCAGACTGTTATGTGACATCTTAATATACTGATTAAAAATGCATGTTTGGAGGGGGAGCAGAGGGGTGCTGTGGGTGCTCCTGCCAGGGAAGATTAAATCATCCTACTTAACAGGCATGCAGGGGATTGGGGTCAGTGTAAATGAGAAAGAAAGAACACTAGCATTTTTTTTTTCAATGCAAAATTACGACATCTCATATAAAAATAAGATCATTGACAGATTATTGGACAGATTAAATTTGAGTTTGTAATCTCAGCTATGTCAAGAAATCAAAAAAGCCATATCTTTATTAATAAAAAGGTTGAATACAATCAAGGAAGGGAGGTAAAAAGCTCCAGTATCATCAGCATCCAGTTTCATTAACATGCTGCCAAATGGTTTGGCACCAGCATCATCAGGGAGCCCAATCAGGTAAAACTCAATATTCTATCAATGCGTTTGGATCAGGGAGGTTTCATGGTGTTCCAAAGAAACGTGGCTCTAAATTCAGCCGGCCAAAAGTTCACGCAGGATTTGAGCGCAGCAAATCAAAGCTAATCAATGACTGCATGCTGCCCAGCCTGTGTCATAAACACTCAAATGGTTTTTATTCAGTAGTGGACAAACAGAGCAGGAAAAACATTCCAAATCTTCTTCATGAACAGTTATTTAAAACACATATTCAAAATACTGACAACAAATCACATTAATTCTTTAATGAAAACTAAACTAGCACATTTATTAAAATATACTTTATTTATTAACTCATGGTTCAGAATGATTCATTAAATATTTCATGTTCCATTCACATCTTGGTCCAGTTATCTATCAGATAAAGCAAATACATTTCAAAAGAAAACTTACAATGAATTAGGATAAATTTTGTAAATAAAGGCCAACTAATGAAAATACATTTTGATATTTTATTGAAATGATTTGATGCTGACTGTAAGATCCAATAAAAACCAAAGATTACCTCAGTCACTAAAAAACCTTGAAATAATGAGGAAAAAGAGGAAAATATATTCATGACTGATGATTTCTCAGCTGCTCTAATTTAAAGGGATTCTGCTATGAACAGTGTGTTTCATCCTTTTAGTTTTGTTGGTAACCGTTTTTGGTATCACCATTTACAATTTTTTTTTCCAAACGCTTTTAGAAACACTGACTGTCACAACCTTGTGCTAAATAATACAGCTTTACAGAGAGCAGGGGAATTTTCCTCCGAGCACAGGTGTGCTCCGATAGTCTCATAAGGCTGCGTGCAGCACAAAGAAAGAAAGGAGGATGCTTCCTAGGTGAAAAGGAACGGGGAAGCACAAAGTGGAGAAACGGATCAACAATGGCGCGTGTGTGATTTCGACCTTCAGACAGATATTCAAATAAACGCGACTCTGAGGAGGAAATCAAAAATCCAGATGACCCTGAATCGCTGCAGCATACGCTGGCTTTGAATAAATATGTTCAAATACATTTTCAGACAAACAGAAAGAGAAAAGTGAGAGGGTTGGGCTTCTCAACAATTGGCAACACCAGCAGCTACAATCAAGTCTGTTTTTTTTTTTGTTGCATTATTCAAATCCTTATAAACAGAAGAGCTGTAAACATGTAACAACAGTAATAAATTGCATAATCGCATTACTATGACTAAATTTGAGTGTGATGCAAACCAACCCGTGAAGCTACTGGTATATTAGAATTTAAGCTGGATGCAGAGCTCCATTTCCTTCATCAGACTCTTAATTTCTGTCCAGTTCACTGCAGAGGTCAGTGTGTGCTTGACATGCAGTGACGGGGTTGACAAGGTAAGTGGCCAGACTGCTTAGTCAGGAGACAGAGAGGACACTTATTGAACGAGGACAGAAGCTGAGTGAAGTGTTGACTCAGGAAAACTCAACCAATCTGTCAAGAAAAATCACCAACTCTCCTCACCGTCCAGTTACACCTGCTGATTATAGATTAAGAAGAATTATGTAACAGCATAAGACACAATCTCAGATGTCTAAGACTGGATTTGAACACATCGGAGTCTCAAAGGGCAAATCTCCCAAGCAGCGATGCTAACAGCGAGCTGCAGGCTCGGAGAAATCCTGCCCGTCCTTGTGTGTCACTTACCAGCCACGGGAAAAGATGATGTTTCTAAATTTTGCTGATAGCGCAAAGTGTCTCCATGAGGCTAATGCTTTATGTCAGATTCTACACAAACAGGCACATAAAAGCCAGTAGATCCACCTTTGCTTTCCCCATAAAAGCATTCTTAGCAGCAGTGAGGTTTTTAAGCATCAGAGCAGTTGAAAAGCTGATGACTGGGTTCTTAGAGGGTGCTAGAGGTGTAGTGTAAAATCCTCCTTGTTTTGTCTGTTTTCTCTTCATTTTATTATCCACACTTCAGCAATGAGGAGAGCCAGGGAAATGAATTGATGGCAGGGTGGAGCAGGGATGAGAAGCGAGGGGTTGGGGGGGCGGTGGCTACATGGAAAACACAAAACAAAAACAAGACAAGGAGTGCCAAGCTCTGAAGACTGGCATGCTGCAGTTGTATGTCAGTCACCTAGCAACAAGTCCTCCCCATCACTTACTCCCCGCTTCCCCGTCTCCCGCTGCGCTCTCTAATTCAACAAATCTGCTCAAAATGTATGGCTGCGCCTCAAACAAAACGTATTCTGTGCTGGGGGCTAAGGATGTGGGCCTCCGCTGAACACGCCACTCAGCTGCCCATTGACCAACGGGGCCTTTCTCTGCACACACTAAAGAGTGAGGGACAAAGACCCTGAAAGCAGGGGCAGCTCGACAGAGAAAACATTTGCTTGTAATTGTGTTTGACTGCAGAATGAAAATGATGTTCTTTTTTAATTTGGGCTTGTTAAGGCCACACTATTTTCCTCTGGTCACCTGATTATTGTAAAGAACCAACCCCTCTCTTGGCCCATGAGCCACAGAGCGGTAAAATATTGAAAATGGTCAAAAGACCTCCCCACTCTTTACTTTAACCCCTCTTGTCTTTCAAGTGTTCTCTGGTAAAAACATAAATATGTGGACTCTGTTCATTACAGGATGGGAGCGTACGCTGGGTAGAGTTCCCCTTTTTTATTTTCTAGAGAAAGATAAAGACAGCGAGCACACACACACACACACACACACACGCAGACACACAGATAGGAGCGCAGCCATGCTCACCCTGAGTTGTGAAGCACTGAGGAGGTTAGCATTCCTGGTCCTTCTTCAGTGAATCAGACCATTAGTGGAAGCATCGGGCTCGCACCCAAAAGAGAACTTCAATGGACACATTCACATCCAGTGATTATTTGCACTTTTTAGCCTCCAATTTCCTGTTGTATCAATGCGTGTTTTCCACATTCATCCGCCTTTCTCCTGCTTCTGTTCACTTGGCAAAGGTGAGCCACCTCCAGGTGAGCGTTTGAGCCTGGAAGGCTGCACTATGACATAATTTAAGTCTTGTAAAAATAGCCTCTCTTTGGGTATTCTATGTCACCTTCCTTTATTATTTCAATCCCGTAACATCTGATTTATGTCTGTAACTGATGTGCCTTTGAACTTCTCAAGGTTTCCATTAATCTTCCTTATGGGCGTCCATTCAATGATTTAATTGGCTTAAGTTTGGCTCCCATTTTCAGAGCCATCCCCTGGAAACCCTTTCACAAAGCACAAGCCGACAGAGAGGTTGCAGGTGAGAAGTAAAATGCTCTCACCTCTGAACGCTGATATTTGTGTTTGTGTGTCTGTCCAGGAGGTCTGAATGCAAAGATTGACTCGCGCAAACATGAAGTGGAGCTGCAGCATTCAAAAACACCAAGGCACCTCTTTTTTTTTGACGGATTTAACATCAAAGTTATTCAAAACTTGTGTTATCAAACTTTCGCATGTTTACAGAACTGACTGTACGTTAAATTCTCATAGAATCCTAAAGTTTCATCTCAAGGATTATTAAAATCAGCCATCAAGTTCATTCAATCACAAAGCAAAGACTTCATATTAGTCAGAAATAGTTAAAAGCTGTTTAATTTAAAAGCAGTAAAATATGGAAGTTAAATATTTGTGTCAAAGCTTCAGCTCTACAAAAAAAAAAAGAATAAATGTGATTAATTGGCTGCTTAAATAATTAAAGAAAAAAAATGTATCTTCAAATTAAGAGTTTTGATATTAATTGACATTTCTCTGAAAAGAATCTGTGCATTCTGTACATTCCAGCTCTGATTCGGGTCGACGGAGTGCAGCATTTCATACCACACAGTGAGATAGGTTTGCGCCTAAAAAGCAAATCTTATCAGTCATCCC